>CP106713.1:125152576-125699316 GCA_025503065.1 Gossypium bickii | reverse complement strand
TTGGAGCTACAGAGAAAAGAATGTGGGTATGGGAGTTAAGTTTAGGATTTTCTATTTTATTCATTCTAAAGCTTCTCTTATCCAAAACTAAATCAGGTTTTTCAATATAACCTACCAACGATGTGGCGATAAACACTATTATTTCAGAAGTTTGAATTGTTCAGATATTAGTTTCAACATGTTAAGTATTTGAAACAATAGAATTTTTAAGCCAAAAGATACATAATAACCATATATCTATAGACCTGATTTGTCTAGTTGCAAAGTGTTACTTTGTCCGACTCAGCATCCAAGCATAATAAACATAAAGAACATCAGAAACTCGGATCATAGCACTTTCAGCTCCACGAATTTAACTTCTTTGGGCCCTTAAGTAGGTGATTAACCAAAACAGATACAATCTATAGCTAAAGTTTCTAGACGAAAAACATCACCTATTTCTCCCCGCTAGAAAAAGCAAATTATATTATTTAACATTATCTCGGGTTAAAATGATACGAGGGAATCTGCCATGTCCAAAATGTTAAAGTGTATTAGCTTAAGGATTCATATGTAAAACAACCGATAATTGCTAAACTGGGATGTATCAAATCCACTATATCAAAGGGACTCATATCAAAACACAAGCCTAGCTAGAAATCTAAAGCCTATTCAGGCAAGGTGGCAGAAACCACTGTTACAGGTAGAAAATTGGTCCAAAAGTTTTCTTCATTAAAATTAGAAGTTTTAGCAAAACTCAGCAGATCTGAAACCTCAAAGAATCATCACTATAAATCTGCCAGCTTTCACTCATTAAGAGAAGTAATATGCCACTCATCCTCCACTGCACACTCTTCTCCGCTATCCAGTCTCTCAATCTGATAGCCTAAGTGTCACATGTAATATATGGATATGTACCGAGAATTCATTCTTTAAAGAGAATCTTCTTTTCAAGAGCCAGGGCGTTTATCACAGGGGATGGTTTCCTGGATCTAATTCTATTTTCAGGACTTGACTTAAAAATCAATAGTAACTAGTCAGAAACATGATCAAATTCAAGAATTTTCCTTGAATCTGTATACGATATTCCCAAAACATAATCCAATTTTTAGACTGCAGGGAAAGATTTAAGATTTAAAAATGGTGCACTAAATTTGGCAGAATGAATCCAAGCAAAAAGAGCAACTACAACTAGGAGTCAACTATCTATTGTGGTTAATTTATACTCAATTTTCCCAGAAAAAGCTAAACCTAAACCAATCTAGAAACATTTGCCTAATCCAAGATCATAAAGAGCACCAGAATCAGAAAATCTCAAGTCCGTATTTCGTATCAAACCGTATATTATGAACTGAGGCAACGCAAATTCATATCAAAATTTCCAAGTAATTCCACTAACCAAGATCATGTATATCTCAAAGTCAAACTGTTCTCTGAATTCACCTAATTACTCCATATAAGAGAAAAACAACATAAATAATTTTCAAAAATGAACTCCAAACCGCTTACCATCTTGAGTAAGCAAGTGCGATAATCCAAAAGCACTCAAAGCAATAAACCAATCCCAGCCAGGATCAACCTTCATCAAAATAGCAGCAGCGTGCAAAGTGGGAAGCAATATACGAAGAACCCATATACGAAAACCGGATCAGGGTTCCTATAACATCTACTACATTTGAAAAAGCTCCTAATAGCAGGCACAGATTTCAAAGCCACAACCAAACTATAAATTGTTCGCCAATCAGTGGCATCAGCTCCAAGATGCAATACATAACGATTCCTGGGGTGATAGACAGCAAGTGAGTAGCCTAAAGATCCGACTCTTATCACCTTTTCCACCAAATATATAATAGCCAAAAGCTGGTGGATATGGAAGGCCGAGTTGGACTAGTGAAGGAAAAAGGTCTAGGGAGCTTTGAAAGGTGAGACCAGAGGTAAAGTACGGAGGAGGAGAACGGAGAGAAATGTAAGGGAAAGAAGACTGAAAACGCGATTTCCTTTCAGCTCCCAGCAACAATAGTGTTTTTAAGGGTCTTCGGGAAAAGTGTGGTAAAATTGGGATTCAAAGATTGGACTTTTGAGCATATGGGTTTCAAGCTGGAGGATCGAATGAGGAAATCCGTTGAATTTGGATGTTGAAGATGTTACAGGAGGTGTTGGGTCGGATCTTCTGGTTCCACAAGACTGAAAACCATTGATGATAAAATCTTAGATCAGCACAGTAAAGCTTCTTTTTGTTTTTTGTTTTTTGCTCAATTCTCTCTCAATCTTGCTGTAATGCCAATCAAAATGATTATAAAGCATTTTATTTTTCTCCTTTTTCTTTGCTTGTTTGTGTAAAATGTTCAAACTTTGGTTTGTTTTGATGATGAAAATGAATTCCTTTTTTCTTTGGCGGTGAAAGAGTATAACTAGGGTTAGGCTTTTTATCATTCTATTTTTTCTCTTTCAGGGTTAGATTTGGCTTAGGGGTGGAGAGAAAGAACATTTGAAGTTTCAATCTGTGGATCTTCTGACTTTTACGATTTGATTTGTTTTTTCTGATAAGGTATAATAATCCATTTCACCTCTAACTTAAAAAAAAAAAATATTTATTTATTTAATTTCTTTCATTTTTCATTTTTAAATTATTAAATTTACGTTTATGAAATCATCCTAAAATAAATGAATTAAAAATTAATGAAGAAATAAATAAAATTATAAAATTCAAAGTCTATGCATTCTGATAATTTTATTCTTTGGGTGGGTCCAAAACACAAAACCATTTCACGATCCTGAGTTGCGCGTCAAGTAACGCGCTTCCGTGAAGGCAATCCCTGGATGTAGATTTGCTAAACTCCTTTTAGAAAGGTGGTTTTCATACTTCATAAATTAGGGTATGGATTGCGTCTTTGAATCAACTTCCCTGCATGCGCTAAGCAAAGACGTGATGATATGATGAAAATTGACCTACTTTGGGTTTAGATCATAGTAGATGGCCGTCTTTCTTTCATCTTCCTACTGCTATATCCATATCAAACTGCTTTTCTTTATCCTTCTAGATGTCAATGTTTTGAGGTTTTTGTTAATTCCATTTCAGGTTCTCTTCTATTTAATCACTAAAATATTAGTATTCCATCCATTTAATTTTCTAATTAGGATTAATATCTCTAACTTCATATATATATACTCATATATTGGAACTAAAAAAAAAAGTGTTTATTGAAATTTATGGGGTTACTCTTAGTTTAGCATATTTATATTTAAAGTTGGTATTCATTGGCTTTGTTAGATTTAGAAATGAAATTAAGTACGAGATTAATAATTGGTGTTTGTCAAGTTCCAATCTAACTCTCGGGGGCTACGAGCCTGCAAAATTCACAAGTCCTGCTATATTTATAAACTAGCTAACCCGAACTCATTTGCAGTTTCAGGCCCATATTGAAAAAACTAAAATATATATTTATATTATTTTAATTTAATATTTAATAATTTTATATATTTTTATTTATTGTACCTTTATATATAACTGGAAATTCTATCACACATGTGTTTGTACACGTAAACCAAGGTATTTAGAACATGTATGTATATTAAAAATAACATCTAAATAAATAATGAAATATAAAGTTTGAAACTAATAATAATAACAACACATATGTAAAATGTACACAATTAAAATAAAAAGAAGTGTAACTTCTAAGTAGCAAGAAAATTGAAATAGGTAAATAAATATATTAAGCACATTAAATGCACTCCACTTATTTATCATGATATTGCTAGCCTTTTTTTAGCACGCTTATGCAAACATCAAAACAAATACAAACAACATCAAATTTAGTGCAGAGAATAATTAATATTAAATTTACTTTTTAAAAAATTAAATATCGAGCTGACTTACGACGTTAACACAATCAAATATACATTATCTATAATCGAAATCTCATCGCACGTAGACAAGTATAGAAATTAATGATTTCAAAATACAAATATATGCTTAAAAATAACGCACAACACATAATAATAAACGCAAAGTTTGAAACTACACACATAATACCAAATACGTAACATGTGCGAAATTAAAAATAAAAATAACACAAGTAAGAGCTTTCTTCGCGCTGCTCTTCTCATAAAACTCTGACTCACATTTGATCCTATTGTTCTTTGACCAAACTCCGCTAGAAACTCTTTCTTCATGTTTGTCAAGTGAGAGCCAACTCACATTGTTCAACAAAATTCTACAGGGTACTTTTGTTATTCCATAAAACCATCGACATGAGCATGCATTCATTGGCTTCATTGTGCCGATTTCATTCCAGCTCAAAAACAGATGACGAAGATAAACAAGAACTCAATCTCTGTTTACATACAACTTGATCAACTATCTGATTTCCCCATCCAAGCCATATCGATTCTGTAAACTCACCCCACCTGCCTCAAACTCTTTAACAACAAGAAAACTTTCCTAAAAACGGTTTGAATTCCTTTTAATTGCTTTATACTGGAGTATGATGTTTAAGCTTCTGTTGTGGCAGTTTAGCATAAATGTGCTGTATGGTGAATTATGTTTTGTGTTTGACATCACTTCACTGAGCACTGTTTCCAGTGCTTTCTTACAATCTGAGCTATCAAACATGGTGGTAGAAGGAACACCACCATGGCAGATATCCACCTGCAAAACAACCACTCAAATGTCCTTCACAATTTTTAACGTGAAATTAAAGCATATGTCTAAGTGCATGGATTAATCATGGTGATTAATCTAACTAAATGAAGTAAAATGAGTATTCATATATAGCTTTATTAGAAGATGTAGCATATCAAAACTAACTATATCATGCGAGTCAATAAAAGCAATCTCTTACTAAGGATGGATTTATCAATATTCTTTCTTCTTATAACTTTCCAGATCCATTTCTGTGAATCAAACTGGTGGACGAATTCAATCATCTTTAATTTGCATTTCTGTAAAAAAAAACATCCTCAAATGACTTCACACATCCTCTCTTCAATGATTTGAAGGCCTTATGTTGTTATGGATGTACTTTCACAATCCTCTAGTAAACACTCTATTTGATCTCCGGCTCCAATTTGATTGAACTCATATCAATTTAACGCTTCGCAAGTTGGAATGTTAGTCATATCATTTGCCTCTGAGGTTCTTTTTTTAACTAATTAGGACACATACCATGTTCAGACATTAGCCTTGCCATTTTAGGGAATTAGTTCATGGCTGTGAATGATTTCTGATTACACTAATAACAAGTCACATTCCACTAACTCTAAAACAACATTCGCCTTCGTAGGATAAGAGTTCCCTTTACTCTTCTCCCTTTTATTACTTTTTTACTAATTTTAGATGAAAGTTAAGCATCATACACAATTACAAATATCTGATTTTTTCATTTCAAAGACCCTTCTCCATGCTAAACCTTTAATCTTCGCATGCGGTTGATAAAAATTGAATATGTCATCAAGGTTTCGTAAATCTCTATTTCCCATGTGGTTAGCTCTGGACAACTATCTTCATCTCTCTGTCTGATTCTCACCAGCATTGAATCTTATACATTAGATTGAATAAAACCTTGAACACCAACTTGCTGATCATCAAGTTCTTCCTCATTTATTCAGACCTGACCATTAGTATTTGCACTGGTTTCAACATCAACTGGAATCTGTGATTTTTAATCTTGTGTCTAATAAAATCATCTAATGGATTTGGTGCTCCTAAGTGCAGTATATTTGTTTGTATACTTGTATTGTTTTCTAAATAAATTGGCTGGCCAAAATTATTCATAAATTGTACATTATCCTTTGTGTATTGTCATCACTTGTTTGCACAATAAAGCAAAAATGAAAGCAAATATTGAAATAATTATTGTCTAACATTTAACTTATAAATGTGCTTAATTTTCATGGAGTCGAGTGAGTTCGGAAATTTTATTATTTATTTACTTATTTAGTCATGTGATTTTAGAAAAATCCTTGAATTTGTGGATGTGTTTATAGCTTATGTTTTTAGGTAGTGGTTTCAAAACGAGGTATCGTAGGCTTTGATCTATAAATCGGTTTAAATATTTTTATAAATATTTATGATTGTCATTAATTAGAAAATTTTAATATTTTGATAGTTAATTAATTAAGAACTAAATTGAAAAGGTGCAAAACTGTTAATTAAAGAAATAATGATTGAATAGTCCAAATGGTACAAGGAGACTTAAAGAGTAACAATCAGAAGTGGAGACTGCAGTGTGTAGTGTAGTATAGAAACACAAAAATGATGTGATTAGAAGGGCAAAATTGGAAATAATGAAATTTTAAATATCAAATTGAAAAACCAAAAAGTTTCTAGACATTTTCTTCATCAAATTTTCTATCAAAACACCATTGAAAAGCTCTCAAGGTTGGTTTTCATATTCTAGCTTCATGTAAGTTCAATTCTTGCTCTTTTCTTGAAATTTTGTGTTTTTAAAACTTTTACAACTAGGTCCAATTATTTATTTCATTAGTTTTTATTTTATGGGTAATTTTGAAAGTTACCATTGATGAGTGCTGAATGTTTGTAATGAATTAACATGGATTTAGAGATTTAATTTTATTATATGATGATTTTATCAAGTGATTTCAATAGAAATTGATTTTAGGACCAAATTGTGAAAAGATTAAACATTAGGTTTTTTAATAAATTCTATTTATCAAAGGCTGTATGGTAGCTTGAATAATTAGATAAATTATCAATTGAGAAAAATTAGCCCAATTGATAGGATAATTGATGAGGGATTAAATTGTAAAAATTGTAAAAGTTAGGTAATTGTGTAATTTTGAAAATTAAGGGGTATTAATTGTGAAGTGAATTGAAAATGAATTATACGCTAATGAATGAATAATTTTATATTTTAGATCAAGAGCCCGTAGATAATCGTGAAAAGGAAATTAGCGAGATAGTCCTAAACTACTACAAATTTCACAATTTAACCTGTAAGTTTGTATGGTTAAACTTTAATGTTTATTTATTAAATTAATGAATGAAATTATGTATTTATTCATACCTATTGTTGAAAATAAAATTATTGTTAAATTATGAAATTGAATTGAATGTTCAAAACGAGTGGAACGCGGATCAGTACAATCGTTATGTGGCAAAGGATGAATTGACGGCAAATTACCCAAGTAAATCGAGGTTCAGTATTTGTTGCAAACTTCGATTTACTTTCTATTTAGCTCTGCAGATTCGCTAACTCATATGAGTTTCCATTTAACCCAATGGTTTCGCTTAACTTTTGAGCTTAACCCTTATGGTTCGCTTAGCTCCTACAAGCTTCCATTCAACCTCATGGTTTCCGCTTAGCACTCATGTGCTTCTATGCAGCCTCTATCAGACGATGTACTCATATCCGTAAGACGCTTTCCAATTTGACAAAAGTTGGTAAGTGACATTTGGAATTAATGATTGAAGATTTAAAGTTATTATTGATAATGATCCAAATAAATGAATTTATCGATTGAATTTGTGTTTGGTAGGAATTTTATATTGAATGATTTATTTGAATAATTTGTTATAGTATATTCAAGAAGATTTATGTTTAAAGCCAACTAACTTACTAAGCTTTTAAGTTTGTATTGTTTAATGTTCTTAGACTTTTGAGAAACCGAGAGATCAGATTAGCATATCGGATCACACTATCCAACTTGTTCGATAGATTTTGCTATACATACTATGGTTTATATGACATGTATAGGGATTGGAATGGTTTTAAGTAAAGTTTGTTTATGTTTTTAATCAACTTATATATGTATGGACTAATTATACGTGAGGTGAGTTTAAAATGATTTAATGATAGTTAATCAAAAGGCATATTGAGGTAGGGTTGTAGTTAGAAAATTTAGTTAAATATGCAAATATGTATACATGAATAACTTGGTAAGTTTAGTTATTGAATACATGTGATGATATGTTAGATATGAAACTTGATTTTTGGCTTGAATCGAAAGTATTATTGTGATATGTGAGTATGGAAATGGTTGTACATAAGTCGATACAAAAATTGGGTGAGAAAAGTGGCCTTAAATGGCTTATTTTCATCCACACGAGCGAGACACGGCGTGTGTCTCAACCGTGTGACACATAGGCGGGCGTGTCCGGTCGTATGTCCCTTACACTTTAAAATTTCAAAACAGAATGCCTGTGTTTTTGCACACGGGCGTATGGTTGGCCATGTGACCTAAATCGAGATTTACACGTATGGACACAGATCGACACGCTGCGGTGCCTTACATCGAATGCCCACATGGCCTAAGACACGCGCGTTCTGGCCGTGGAGCTACACGGCCGCCGCACCAAGGTGTGTCCCTCGACTCTAAGAAAATTTTTGAAATTTTGTGAAAAATTCTTCAAGTTTCTAATTTAGTTCGATTCACTTCTGTGTATATTGGGCCTCCTCACAAGGGACAATATGAATATTTTAAGATTGGTTTCTGATATATTTATTAAATGTTATAAAATGTTCTTATTTATTTCGTAAAGTTTGGTAATACTTCATAACCCTATTCTGGCAACGGATTATGGTTATGGGTGTTACATAACTAATACTAAGAGATATTATGTTGTTGGATTGTAATACGTAAAGACAACTTGTATCAAGATGAACCTAAATATGTCCTTAGTCTAGTAAAAATGAACAATTTGATTGAAAGAATAATATGTCATCTATTAAGCCTAATTGGGAGATGCTTTGTCTTAGCATCAAAGCTATGACTCTCAAAAGATAAGGACATAAATGTAATTGACTAGATTGCAGTACATTAGGTAGGACCCAAATAGAGTAGATTATGAACTGCTTATGGATTTTATTCACTTGTGACGCTCATAGTGCGACATACATTAATCTTAAGTGGATGATGGACTATGTATGTGTTGCTCATATACTTTGATGTAAGTAAAAGCCCGAGTTGAAATATATATGAACTAAAAGCTGATGCGTTGGGTATACGACTTCTCAAAGATGTAGCATCATTCATAATAGTGGAATTCATAGCCCAAGAAATGGGTAAATGGATCTCACAACAAATGCTTTTGAATTATTATCTTGAAGAGAGCATCTACATTATGCAACCTACCGATATATAACTAAATGAACGAGTATGAAGGTTGCAAATTGCTTAAATTCATATATAGACTTAAGTGAGCATCCCACTCATGGAATCAAAGATTTGATCAGTGATCAAGATTTTTGGATTGAGTTAAACGTAGATGAACATTGTGTTTCATGACGTTTAGGGGATGGAAAGGTGGTCTTTCTAGTTCTATATGTCGATGACATTCTACTCATTAGAAATGATGTCTAAAATTGTCATTTGTTAAATGCAACTCCCAATGTTTAGTATAAACTGGGAGAAGCTAATTTTTTCTATGTATTCGAATCCTAAGGGATCAAAAGAATAAAGTGATGAAACTATCTCGGACTTCATACATAGACAATATATTGGAGCGTTATGCAATGACCGATTCGAATAAGGGAAATAAACCTTCCATATCGAGATTTCATATTATCTTTAGAGGATTGTCCTAAGATAGTGGAAGAAAGAGAAAACATGAGAAAGGTTCATTATGCCGTAGTAAGAAGTCTCATGTATGCTATGTTATACACACGCTTGGATATTTGTTTTACAAAGGTTGGTAAGTTGATATCGATGAATCCAGTCTAAGACACTAACAGCAATTAAGCATATACTCAAGTATTATGGAGAATGAGAGATTATATGCTTGTGTATTTTGGAGGAGACATTATCTGGGAAATATGCTCATATTGTAGTAAACATATAAACTGTTTTATTTATTTGAACAATGTATAATTAAATAAAGTTAATTTCACATTTCACTATTATGTCTTTTGTATTTTGTCCTTTTTATTTTTGCATATAGCAAAATTGTGACAAGCAAATATTAGCTCATTGGTTGTCTAAAGTTCAAACTAAAGATAAGTGACATTGTAAAGAATGTTTACATTATGAGAAAGATAACTTACTTCAAGAGATAGTCTAAATAAGTTCAATCTCGTAAAAGAATCAAAGTTAGCATTTGATTCAAATAACGAGAAGGATTATTATGTCTACAATTCCAATTGGGGAGATGGCTAGTCTTGGTCATGAGCACTTGACTCTACGAGTAGAGACATAGATATATTCATTGGTAGAATGATACATTGGATGGACCCAAGATGAATTAATTTTGAATCTGCTTTGAATTAATTCACTTGTGACGCTCATGGTGTGATTTACCTAAATCCCGAAGTTACTCACGGACCATGTGTATGCAACTCATGTGCTTTGATATAAGTGGAGGCTTATGCTTTAAAGATGATCGAGCCCATAGTCGGTATGTTAGGCACATGACTTGTGTATGAAATGGCTTTACTAGAAATAGTGGAATTCATAGCTTAATTAAAGAGTTAATGATATCCTCATATTGGTATTATATGAATTGATAAATATGGAACGTGGTCACAAGTTGCTTGTTCTCGAACAGCAATTTATCATAGTCGCTTTGACAAAGGATCATATTAATCATTAAAAACACAATAGTGACAATGATATAAAATAGGATTGTATTGAGTGAACAGATTTAACTCAAAGGAATCAATGATATCATATGAGGGTAACACACATACGAGGTCATGTCATGGACAAAGATTGGATGAATTGCTTTCGTAAAGAGTATACAATAAGGAGTTTTCAATCATGGTACTTATTGTGGACTAACTCCATGATTAAGTAATTGCACTATCGAACGATGCTTCCGGACATAATTGCAATCACTAGAGCCTAATTGTGTCCGATTGGTCCTCCGCTAGCTCAACAAAAGCTTGATCGAGCTGCATTTGAATCGTAAGAAAATTCTACGACTTTAGGAATAATTCGATGTGGAATTCAATTAGGTGGTCGTAAGAATTGTTTAACTAGAGAATTTGATTAAAAATTTTCTTGAAAAATTAATTTTGAAAATCTAAGTGATTTTTGAAAATAATAATTTTGATGAAGTAAAATTAAATTAATCAAATCAATTAAAATTAATATAATATTTTGAAAGTTAATTTTCAAGTCACAATTGACCTAATGGGTAATTGAACTTTAAAATTGACCCGAATCGTAAATTGGGCCCAAGAGCCTAAAAATCGAGATCTAAAATTGGCCGAACGGGCCCTGTGTGAAACCGGATCGAGGGTCCAACCTTGGTTTAAGAGAGACCCCAAACCCTCATATAACATGAAGGGGGAAACAACCCTAGTAGAAATAAAATGGTGAGTCGCTCACTCTTCTCTTACTCTAAGTAGGATGTTTTTTCTATTTAAAATAAACCTCTATAACTCTACTAGGTTCTACATTCTCTTCCTATAAATAGATAGCACATGTAAAGCTATTAACATAACTTTTGAGAGATTATTCGCCAAAAATAGAGAGAATTTATTCTTAACTTTTAAAAGTACTTTTCCAAAATAACAATTTTATCGATTTCTTTTAAGAAGAGAGAATTTTCGCTTTCACCCAAAAAAGAAAATTTTTCTAGTTCTGTTCTCGTTCAATTGGTTCGAGTCCACACTTGAAGCTACTGTGGTAGGAGAATAGCAAAAAATCATTTGGTTGAAAGTCAAAACATCAAGGATTAGCTTATCATAAAACTTAGGTGCGTATTTGGTTAAGGTTTATTGCTATAAATATCATAAACGGGTCGGTTTTCAAAATTTTAATTTTCACGCTGCAAGAAAATCGTTTTCAAATCGGATTTTTTCCAACATAAATAACTTAATTACTATATGATATTAATTGAGTTTTTATGAAGGAAGATGATGGTTACCATGAGATAAAAATATGATCATATTGGGAGAATGAATTTATCCCAAAGAGATTAAGGATATCCTATAAAGGTAACACACTCATGACAAGGTTATCGGACGAGTATTGATCGAGTAGTTTTCAGAATGGTATGTAATTGGGGAGAGCCTACCACAATACTATAGTGGAATGATTTCGTGACTAAATAAGTTTATAATTGATAGACTAAAAGTTGGAACTTAATTATAAATTATTTGAGCCTAATTTTTATCATCTCCAAACGAACGCTTAGAGTTAAAGTTAGTATGCAAGCATACATGTCAAATTAAGTATTCCGAGGATCATACCTAGGGATTGCGATTGAGATATTATTATTAAACTAATTACAGAAAATAATTACTAATCTAATCGATTTACAAGTTAATAGTGTAAACCCAAACATAATGATTAAAATAATTAAATTAAATAAACCTAAATTAACCTAATGAAATTTCTTATTAATAGTGACGAAATGTGAGCTCTCGCCTATAACCGATTAAATCCCTAATTTTCAACTAAGTCTTTAATTATCTTTAACTAGTTTGTTTACCACCCTTAGCTACTATACCCTTTAAGTTTCGTCTTAACTAAGAATTACCACCTAAGTCACCATATCGGTCTCTTCCTAGGCATACTGGACCCTTTGGTCTCATCGCTTGGCACAAGTTATACTCATGCACTACCCCCTCTCGATCTCACTCTGCCTCAAGATTCTACTAGCGCCACCCAATATACTAAGCACTCTTGAATAAACACCCAATTTTAGATAAATAATTACTTAATCGACATCAGCTCCACAATCAAACATGCTAGATATAAATAAATCACATAATTTATTCTAACACTTATATAAACATTAGTTGATCAGCTAACAAAATATAAATAAAAGAACAAAATAGAATAGTAAAGATAATGCACATGAATATATATTGAAACGCTTCCAAAGTAACTGCCTTAAATGTCTTCACATCTAATAGACAAGTTCGATTAAACGAACATAGAAATAAAATACAAAGAAAACTTAATAACATAAATTGTCTGCCTAAGTTTGCACACCAATCCTGACCCTAAGGTGACTTACATAAGCTACGGTACTTGGTGATTGCTTAACCTAGATACACTTTGGGATTCTAATTAATGCAATATTCTAATAAATGTTCGGGTCTAAATAAGGAAATATCCAAAAGTGTATTCCAAGGAATTAACTTCATTTTGGCTCGTCGCCGTGACATGGGGAAACTCCTTGTCACGACATTGTCATGTAATTCCTTCACACGATCGTTGTGTCATCATGACGATGGGAAATTCCTTGTCACGACGTGGAATGCTTTTTCCGCCTTGGCAACTTCGCTGATCTATCGTGCCCTTTGTCTTGCGGCCGATCATCCCTTGTATTCTTGGGCTTGAATTGGCACCTTACACATTTAATTAGCCCATTAGTCACCCAAGGCTCGAGTTGGCCTTACGGTCATCGAACCAATAGAAAATGCACAAAAATAATTGTTTTATTAATATTTAGTTCCTAACCTACTAATACTAAAAATACAATAATTAACTATAAAATGCCAAGAAAAAGGTCGTTAAGTGTTGAAATATACTTAAACTACCACTATAATTTATAAAGTCAATTATATATGCCCAATCGGTTCTTCCGCTAGCTCGATAAAACTAGAACTGAATTACATATATAATCAAATAAATAGACATGGATATGGATAGAGATTGAATAGTTAGAGAAATGAGTTACATTCTAAAATTAATGTGGTTTCTCACTAAGTATGGAAATGACATGAGAATTAATTTAAGTTTTTTGAATTATTATTTAATCAAATAATTGAAATTAAAAATGAAATGAAATGAATTAGTTATCATGAATCGTTGAATATGGAAATTAAATATATTTTCAGATGTTTTTACGATAAAGTTGACATGACTTTAATAGAAGTAGAATTAGATTGAGAAAATTATTTAATTAGAAAATTAATTTAATAAATAATATTTATTTTGAGAAATAGAAAACATGTATTGGGTTGATTAAGTTATAAAGTGTTGGGTTAAAAATCCAAGAGGCACATACAATTAGACCTAATATAAAAGAGGCCCAAACTCTCATAATATATATGAGGGCAACAACCTAATATAATTAACTAGGATGTGTCGCTCTCTCCGTGAACTAGGGACTAGTTTTTCTATCAAATAAGTATTATTTGTATCCTATTAATTCTACCTGATTCTATCTCTCTCAGATTGTTATTCTATCAAATAATGAGAACTTATTTCCTAAGTATAAATCTTATTTTTGGGAATAATAATTCTACTTGTTTTTATGGAGAAAGATATTTACTTTCCTATTGAAAAAGAAAATTATTTTTGGTTTGTGTTTTATTCGTGATTGTTCAAGCTTGTAACACCCTTACTCGTGTTCAACATCGAACCTGATATGAGGCATTACCAAACTTAATCGACTTAAACATACAACCTCGGCTATAAAAATATTTTCCCACTTAAACTCTTTCGCTCATGAACATAACTTCCTTATTACGAGTATACGAGGCCCTAATCATACATTTGGAATAGTACTGAACCAAACTGGAAACTTTAAAGCACTTAGAAAATTTACTTAAACAGGCCACACGCCCCGCATGGAAGAAAGGACACACCCGTGATATATCACACGCCCATGGCTATCTACTGCCAAATGCCACCTTATATGACCACCATACTTACACCAATTCAAACCAACATATATCAGAACTAAAAGCACTTCTAAAGACTCAAAATCAAGACATCTACACAAGCATGCACTCAATAAATTTCATCATCAATGAATATATATATAAACTTATCAAGTATAAGCCCAATTCCAATGACCACTTACAAAATAAATTTGATAACATGAATAGCCAACATTTTGGCTAACAAATATGACATATCAAAATGACCAAGTCCTATACATGCCATACTCAAAATGAATCTAACTTTGCTATACCACGTAGTAGTCAATAGTGTGATTTCTAAACTCCGACGTTTCACGAATTCTCGAGCTAACTTGGCAATGCTACAAGGAAAAGGAAATGAGAGGGTAAGCATAAAGCTTTTTGCATGAAAATAAATAGCAACATAAAGCCCATAATGTCATTCATTCATGGCATTGGATAAAAATCAAAGTCTTAAGCACTTTGCCATAACTTACTCAGACTTGCTCTTATCGAATTCATACCATGTCACATATCAAACATTTCTCGTGACTTACTCACTGCACCTGATTCATTCAACACATAGTTTTAGCACTAATCTCATTTCTATTTCAAGCTTAACAATTTATCCCACTAAATCACTTGGGATACTCAAAGGATCATGTTCATCATCATTCACATAAATACAAGCCAATGCTACATCCCGCATGCGATCTTACATGGGTCACCTCTCGACGTCGACACCATATCCCGTGATATGGTCTTATACAAATCTCATATCGATTGTCGATGTCATATCCCGATATAGTCTTATACGATTCTCATAAACAAAGCCGATGCCATATGCAAGATATGGTCTTATACGAGATTTTAATTTGGTGTCGAGGCAATGGCCCGCATGGTCTTATACGGGACCTTACACATCTCAAGTCTCAATGATATTGTTCTCTCATTTATTTAAGTCCAACCGGACTTCAACATCACAATTCTACTTCTCATACAACACCATTATTCAAATTCATAGTCATATCATATATCTTCACAAACATAAAACATTTAAAACCATACTAACATGGCGTTGAACTTATTACACGCAAACTTACCTCGATTTCAAAATAAAGGAGATCACTTTCTAGTTCGGATATTTTGCCGTTTCTCGACGAGATTAATCCTTAGCTCTTCTTGATCTATAATAACATTTTAGCTCATTTAACCGCCACATTAACAAATATATTTCAAAAGCATAATTTTGGCAAAATTACTATTTTGCCCTTAAGCCACAAAATGACCATTCTAACACTAGGCTCAAATCAATTCTAATCAAATTTATTTCTTTAATGAGCCTAGGTGAACATTTATTTCTCTTATGGTAGCCCTCAATACTCACTATTTTATACATTTATCACAAATTTTATAACCTTTACAAAAAGGTCCTATTAGGTGTTTTCATGGAAACACTTTTCACAAAAGTTGTTTATCTAACAACTAAGACTCATTTTCTTCCATAAAAATGCAGAAAACAACTTAAAAGCTCACATGACAAAACTCTAAACTTTCAATCATTTTGTAACATCCATTTAGGCCCTAATCTAATGGTGGTTTCGTGACCATGAATTCGAGTCAAAAATATTTCAATATTATTTTCGTGTTAATTATATGTGAATTAGTATGTGTGAAAGTTTCAGATAAAAATTTGATTGTTTGTATGCTTAATTAAATAAAAGGACTTAATCGCAGAAATGTAAAAGTTACAAACTATAGTGAAAAGTGCTTAGTTGATAGTGGCTTTTAATATGAAATCCTTAAAGGAAAATATCTCATTTTTAAAAGTAGTGGACAACAAAGGTCACTAATACCCTTTAGTTAATATGTTAGCATTATTTTAATTAAAAGGTTGGTTAGGTAATTTAGTAAAAATCATAATATATGTTATCATAAAACATAAAAATAAAGCCATTTTGAGTGTTCATCTTGTTCCTGCTGTATACAAAAGAAAAGAAAGAAATAAAAGGGTTTTAAGATTCGCACTTTCCAACTTGATTCAAGGTGAGTTTTAGCTCGGTTTTTGATAGTTTTTTATGTTTTTAGATCATATATGAAATGTACAAGATCCATCCTTTAATTTTTGAGTTTCATGAATATTTTGAGTTGAGCCATTGATGATAGCTTGTTGTTTATGTTGTTTGAGGATGAATTATGATAAATATGTTAGATTAACAAGTTTTGTCTTTGAATTTTTGATGAAATTGAGTATGTTAGACTAAATTGCAAAATAAATTTTAGAGGGACTAAAATGTGAAACAAATGAAATGAATGGACTTGTATGAGTACTATGTATATTCGCCCAAGGTATGTAAATAAATTTGTGTATTTTGTGTTTTGTGCAAATAGGGCTAAATTGTAAAAGAGTAAAATGTTGGAATGCTAATTTGCCCATTTATGTGTTTTTGATTAAATTGAATGAAAATATATTTGAATGATAATTTGAACATGTTTTGATCAAGAACCAAAGAAAACAAATTTGGATGGGAAGAACGAAAATAGTCGAATAGCCGGTTTTGGTCCGTCGATATCCGAGGTAAGTCTTTAAGATAAAACATTGTAAATTATGTACGTAACATAGTACATGTTGATTTGGAAATTTTGTATCAATATTTTTAAAGATTGAATGTGATTAAAGCTAAGATTTAAAATGTTTAAGTTATTCGATTGTGATATGATATTTAAGTGCTAGTACAAAGTATATGAACTATATGAGAAATTCGATATGAAATATATGTATGAGCATACTAAAAGTGTTATTATTCAGTCGTGAGCCTAGCTTTCCTTGGTAAGGAATTTAATCTGCTCAGGTTTAAGAGTTTAATGCTGATTTAATATCGACATCGGTCTAGCAGCTAATGGCGTGTGTGTGTTTCATGCTTTATTGCCTAGCAAAGCTTATTGCCGGTGATTTGTTATAAATATATGCTTCAAAGGATCATTAACGATGTGGAATTTAAATACACAAATAAGCTAAATGTTCAGTACATATGCTTCAATGGTTATAAGAGGTAAGGTAAGTTGGTATATTACTATTTGATATTAGAGATATGTGATATAGTTGTGGTTTATTTAAAAAAATTTAGTATGTGTATTCGGTCTTACAAATAATGAATATAACATATTGGAATTTGATTTTTGGATGTGAGCTTGATGTGTCTTGAGATTTGGCCAAATTCATATATGAGTATGCATCAATAACACATTCTTTATGGGCTGAATTGTCACAAATTGCACAGCGGTAAAACCAACGACTTGGATTTCTTCCATTTTCACAAATATCACAGTAATGATACTGTGAATAAATGTTGTCTTCACCATATGTGAGCATGAGGGGATGTTCATCACACTTGTGTTGAATCTTGTCGGGAAGCCTAAGACAATCGTATTCCACAGCAAAGTTGCACTCTTTGCAAACATACGCAGGCCCTAGATTACATCTCCAGCTACAGCCATTGCATTGCCCTTCATACTTTTCGTAAAGGAAAAGGCGGTGTTCATGCCCTTGACACGTGAATGTATCGGATATTTGAAGACAAGGAACACAGCTACGATACTCACACATATTACAATCATAGGAGAAACAATTATTGAACACAAAGAGACAATGTTCACACCAAAAATCAGCATGTAAATTAAGAGTTAAAGGACGTTGGTGAAAATGGGTCCAATCGTACACCTTCTTAGGCAATTCGGCACATGATTTATGGAGAAAGAAATCACATTGTGCACAATGGTAAAATGAAGTCGAGATGAACAACACGCAGCCATCACAATATTTATCATCCTTAACATCATTATTGCTGAAAATTAAGTTGTGAGGATGGTTTAAATGCTTTATCTCTGTGGGTATTACATCATTTTCTCCAAGCCTGGTCTCTTTAATAACAACAAAGGCTGAATTTTTAAGCAATTCACCCGTTTCTTCAATCCCATCGTCGACTATCTCGTACCATCTAAAATCCTTTATTGCACAATTTGCATGGACAACATAATTACAATCAGAACAACAGTAACACCCATGCTTCGAATTCACCTCCTCATGGCAAATCTTGCATTCCCATGATTTGATCTCATATTGCCCAAGGATGAATGTGTGGGAAATTCGGTGACCACATCGTGGAAACCTTTTGATGATGGGTTGCAATGAAATGCAACTTTCATGAACTATAAGGCCACATGGAGAGCAAATATAAGAGATACAATCTCCGCTCGTTCCACAAGCATCACAAATGAATGGGACTTGTCTCCAAAACAAGGTGAATGGGTGGTCATGAATTTCACCATTGATACTAGGTTTTGGAGAGACACATTTAACATGAAGTCCAAACTTGCATGCGGAACAATAATAAGCAGGTGACAAAGCTTGTGTTTCATGACAGATTTGACAAAGGAGAGATTTCAAATTGAGCTGTAAAACAAGAGGATGGTGACGGTGACAAGGGTGGTTAATTCTAGTTGGTTGCTCAACACATGCAATATGAACGGCAAACTCACAAGGTGAACAACAATAGACAAGTCCCCTCGGTTGGGTTATTTGACAAATTTGACAAGGGAGACGCTGGCTATTGAATTGTAAAAGTAGAGGGTGTTGACTATGAAAAAGATGATTGACCTCAATAGGTAGATCAAGACATTTTTTATGCAAGTGAAATCTAGAATGAAAAGAAATGAATGGAGAATCTAGTAATGGCTTCCTACATGCAAAGCAATTGGTTTCTTCAAGTTCTTTAGAACCATTTTCAGAGGAGACCAATAGATCTTTATGGGAAACACCTTCAAGCTCCCCAATCTTATTTTCAGAAATGGTTTTTGAAAACAAAGCATATTTTACATGAAGGTCTAACTTACAAGAACAATGATAAACGAAATTCTCACATCTTTTGTTACAGAATGCACAAATAGCCCATGAACCTATGTATGGTGGACTTGCTAAAAGTTTAAGGCTATGGTTGGGATGAAAGGGGTGATTTATTTCTGGGGAGGCCTCGAAGCATTTCTTGTCAAGGTAAAACTCACACTCCGTACAACTATAGCTTAGACCTGATACCAACTCACCACATCCTGAGCAATTAGCCTTCTCACTTTTAAGGTTGTGCTCTTCGATGAACTCCAAAGGATGTTGATGGCTAAAATGGTGGTGAAGCTCCATTTCTCCTTTTGCTTGGTTTCTATGCAAGTTTGTGGGTTAAGTAACAACAAATGCTTTAATTTGTGGAAGCTTAAGGCTATGCTTGAGATATTTATATTGTTCCATTAGATGAGAATGACATTTTTTATGAGAAAGGAATCTAATGCTGTTCCTACAGCCAATTCATTGTGCTTTTGATACGAGGAATAGAGTTACTCATAACTCATCTCAACTCCTAAATAGGAGGATAAACGTACTTAAGTGTGCTCGAAACTATATCAACCTACACTAATAACAATGCTGATGCCAACCGAGCTAAGACTCAACTGACTCAATTAAGTTAAAATTTTAAATATATTTAAAATATAAAGGAAAAATATCAAAATTATACATGAACTTTGATCTAAAATTCAGTATCATGCATGATTTTCAATCTAATGCAGTTGTATACATAGACCTTTTATTTTAATTCAAGTTTCACATTCTATTAACATCAATATTTGTGTAATACTATTTTACCCTATATCATGTGGTAATTACTAATTTGATATTCTATTAAATTAAGAAATAAACAAATAAATTTAAATTATTTCATAAAAATGAAAAATAAAAAGCACATATATGCCATTATAGCAGTAAGAAACTAACTGTCAAAATAATTTAAATTTACCACATAAATTTAAATAATTTCTAAAAAACAACATGAATTCATTCGTTTTTTAATTTAATAAAATGTCACATAGAAATTTTCACATGCTTTGAAGAAAAATAGTGCCTCATCAATAATATTTTTATTTATACATGAAAATTAAATCAAAATTAAATTTCTATATATACAGTTGTTTCAACTCAAAATTTGTATATAATATTACATATTGAATCAAAATTTATAAATTATTTGAGATTTATCATTTTTTAAATTTTAACAAAACTTCCAAAACAATCAATTGAACTTGATTTTACATTTTTTTTAAAATTTGATTAATTTCACATTTATTTGAAAGAAAGTATAGATATAAATATATAAAGTTGAAATTGAGAAAAGAAAAAGGGAAAAGAGAGAAGAAAAAAACGAAGAAGAAAAGAATATCACTTTATTGTTTTCAAGTATAACTTGTGCTTTTGACAAAAAAAAAAAAGTATAACTTGTGCTTGAGTTAACAATTAATTGCGTATTATCCTCCATAAGAATCGCCTTTTTTTTTTTCTTCAAACTTTTTAAGTTGTACCATTCTTTTGATGCACTCCATAAAAAAAATTTCATGACATCATTAATAAAAATGAAGAAAGATTTGTGCTGTTAAAATTATGGAATTGATTATTAATAATAGGAGGATAAAGTAAACATTCTTTTCTTCTTCATCTCCATCTTCTCTTTAAATTTTTTATTATTTAATTTATTTTTTGTTTTATGTTGTAATTTTTTCAATTCATCTATCTAATTTTTTTCAAGTCATCTAGTAATTGAATTTAGAAATAATTGTAGCACCTTAATTACACTCTCTAATTTTTAAGTGGTGAGAATGAGAGAATTAAATAGAATAATTAATCAAGATGATTTTCAATTTAAAAAAAAATCTTTTTTAATATAATTATATTGTTAACCAAATATATTTAAAATATTAGAGAGCTAGATCAAAGCAACGCTGACCACATTTACAACTTTTAGGATAATGATCGGCCTTTTACACAAACATGAGAGAGTGTGGGTAGTCGCTTTCCGTGAAAATTCTCTTACTCTTGATAAATAGGTAATCTCCAAGAACATAATGGTAAAACTAAGTATGGGAGATTCTTTCTTCTTCACAAATATCACAATAATAATATTTTGAATAATTATTATCTTCATGGTATTTGAGAGCAAGAACATGTTGGTCACATTTGTGTCAAGCTATTTGTGGTGCGAAAATAAATTGATAATGTACCTCAAAATTGCAAGCCTTGCATCTATATATTGCGATACCATCAGTACACTGCCACCACAAGAATTACAGTATAGCCCATTATATTGTGGTAAAAGTGAATGGAGTGCTTGTGTCCTTCGCTTATGTAGACCAAAGGAATTTCAGCATACTAGACACATATATGATTATTCCACGAAGGAACCTCTGTTTGTAGGTAAACCCGCTATACATGAAACCGCAAAATGGGCATGTGAAGATGCAACATAGAATAAGATTAGAGGGATCTTGGTAAAAGAGAACAAAAACTTGCTTCCTCTTGGGTAACTCAGCACAAGATTTGTGGACAAAGAAATCACATTCTAAACAACCATAAAAGGAAGTCAAGATGAGTTGACTGCAGCCATCACAATACCTTTTATGTTTGACTTCATCACTTAATACCAAATTATGGTGATGGCTAAAATGTTTTATCTATGCATTTATCCAATTTTGATCATTTTAATAGCGTAAAGGCTTGAATCTATAGCACTAACTACGAACATTGCATTAAGCTTATCAAAATCATCTTTAGACTCAATTTTGTAATATAACCGAGCATCCTATAGTGCACAATTCACATGGATAATGAACTTGCACTTAGAACAATAGTAACTGCCGCACTCTATATTCACCTAAAATCCACATGCAATCATGTGTTGTACACTCATTGTCTACAACAAAGTACTTATGAGAAATAGGATAGTCGTGCCATATGCTTTTGATGAAACGTGGCAAAGAAATGCATTTCTTATGAACCATTAAGCTACATGTTGAGCAACTATAACAAACATAGTTTGTTAAAGTGCCACATGCATCGCAACTGAATGTCAGTTTTTTATACACCTAGTGAATGGGTGTTCATGAGTACTTGGATGCTCATAATGTGTGGTGGTGACACACATTCATTGTGAGTTACAAACTTGCAAATTGAACAACAATAAACTAGTCCTTGATGTTGGGTCTCTTGGCATATTTGGCAAGGGAGACTGTTAAATGGTAAGAAAAAAGAATGGTGACAGATTAACTGTAAACTATATATTCTTTAATTAATAAAAAAAACTATCTGCACATTAATTTTTTATTAACTGTAATCTAAACTACAATGTGATTCATCAAAGTATCTCTTTAAAATATTTACTTGATTTTTTATATATATAAAGAATTTTTTTTAATTTTATATGTTTATATTAGTAGAATCCTTGAAACAATAAAATTTTAATTATTAAACTGCTTGATATTTTTATTACACCCTTTTAAAATTATCTATAAGTTGAACCCACTCGGATCAAAAATAAAATTTTCTGCTTGCTTAAGTTTAAATTCAACCCATTTTATTATTTTAAATATCTTAAATTTTATTTATTTTATATTTAAAATTAAATAAAATCCTTTTAAGAAACAAACACCCAAGCCACGTATTTCATCGTCTAATTGGCAGTCTCCAAATCTGGTTGGGGTGATGTTCCGTGGATTAACTGGACGAAGCACTTAATCTATACTCCATTTTTCATGTTAGTACCTAAATTTTTTTAATCATAAATAGTAACTAAATTACCTTTTTTCCCCCTAAATTGATGCCTTATTTAGTCAAACTATTAAAAAAAATTTTAAAATTAATGTTTAACTCACAAATTAGTAATAAAGTTATACCCTTTTTCCCATGCTGATAGCTATGATCATAATTAAGTGGTCCATAAACTATTTTTCTATTACTCATTTACACCAAAATGATTATACCCTTCAAAAGAAATTTCAGTCAATATAGACTGCAAAACCATATAAAGTTTTACAAAATATTTCTCTGTTTTTCTAGTTTTTTCTTTTTTTTCCTCCTTTAAAATGTCTAGCAATGTCAATAATACTTAAAATTCACCCTCTTGATATTGAGACACTGACAATTAATTTTGTTTTCAAACTTCAACGCTTGCTTGCTCGATCTAATAGATCGAAAAAAAATCTTTTATCAATCAAAATCAATATTTTCAAAATTACCAAACAAACTGGTCAATTTGGTTAGATCGGGAATCAATTTTAGTACTAGTCTAGAGATAGAAGTTGAATCGATTAACCTGTACATCAATACAGACAAGTTGAATTCAACTAAAAAAAGGTTGAATTAATTACCTCTATTTTCAATTTTTTATTTTTATAAATAATTTAATAATTTATTTTATCAAATCACATTAATTCATTAAATTGAGTTTGTTCTCTTTTCACAAATGTCACAATATTAGTACTCTGAATAAATGTTGTCCTCACCATATGTGAGCATGAGGGGATGTTGGTCTCTTGTGTAGGATTTTGTCAGGAAGCTTACGATAATCGAAACCCACAGCAAAATTGCACTATTTGCATGCATATGCACACGATAGCATGTAAGTTAAGGGTGAGGGGATGTTGGTGAATATGACCCCAATCGTACATCTTCTTAGGCAATTCGGAACATGATTTAGGGAGAAAGAAATCACATTGTGAACAACAGTAAAATGAAGTCAAGATGAAAAACATGCAGCCATCACAATATCTATAACCCTTAGCATCATCCCTGAAATTTAAGTTGTGAGGATGGCTTAAATGTCACTACAATAAAACAGGGCTTTAGCGGCGTTTTTAGCGGTGTTTAGGCAAAAAATGTCGCAGAGATTATATATTAACGGCGCTTGCAAGAAAACGCCGCTAAAAACTGAGCAATAGCGGTGTTTTTTGATCAAATGCCGCTAAAAACTGAGCAATAGTGGGCCACTAATAAACTGAGCAATAGCGGCACTAATTAACTGAGCAATAGCGGCATTTTTGTTAAGCAATATTTTCTTTGAGCTTGGTCTCTCTAATAACAACAAAGGCCGACTTGTTAAGCAACTCATCTGTTTCTTCGTATTCATCTTCGAATATGTCATACCAACTGTAATCTTCAATAGGTAGATCAAGACAATTTTTTATGCAAATGAAATCTAGAATCAAAAGAAATGTACGGAGAATCTAGTAATGGCTTCCTATATGCAAAGCACTTGGTTTTTTCAAGTTCTGCAGAACCATTTTCAAAAGAGACCAATAAATCTTTTTGGGAAACACCTTCAAGTTCCCCAATCTTATTTTAAGCGATGGTTTTTGAAAACAAAGGACATTTTATATGAATGTCTAACTTAAAAGAATAATGATAAACAAAATTCTCACATCTTTTGTCACAGAACGCAGAATAGTCAATGAACCTATGTATGATAGATTTGCTAAAAGTTTAAGGCTATGGTTAGGATGAAAGGGATGATTTACCTCAGCATTTTTTTGTCAAGATGAAAACTGCACAAGCTTGGATTTGATTGTTGGGTGTGGGTCCACTATGTGGGGAACCCACTATGTAGAGGAGATGGAAGACCAACCGGCCATGATTTCCAACTACTCCACCATACTACAATTTTTTTTCTTTTTCTTTTGGGTTTGACAAAAGCCATTTTATTTGTCTTTTATTATTTTGGGCAGCATTTAGAGAGAGCCATATCAGATTTTTAGGAGAGAAACAGACGAGAAACAGAGAGCTTTGAAGCTAGAAAAATTAGTTTCTCAAGTTTGGAGCAGTTGTGATCAACTCTTCGATCGGAGGTCCATCCGTGGTTCGATTGAGCTGATTTTTTGACAGCAACTAGACGACAAGGTGTTCTTGACTTTGTACGGTCCGATTTTTCATCCGAGTCCTGTAGCGTCAGAAATACCCGTTTTACAGCAGCTTTGATTTTGGTGATGTTCTCCAATTTTTCTCTCTTTTGCTAAAGATTACATATTGTTAGCCTTGTTGGAGTTGAATGCTTGTTGTAGGCTTGATATTGTAATCTTGTAGCTGAACATTTGATTATAGTGGAACTTTTGATCGGACTCTAAAGTCCCGTGGTTTTTACCCTTGATTTAGAGGGGTTTTCCACGTAAAAATATAGGTGTCTCTATTTATTATTTTTGTTGTGGCTGTATTGGTTGATTTGTGGTTGATAGGTTGCTAGAGAACAAATATTTTTGTGCTATTGTGCTTGCCATAATATTTGACAAGAGTTATAGGGAGAGAAAGAACACCGGTTGTGTTTCGCTTCCGTCGGCTGTTCGGTTTCTTCCCAACATTGATACCAACCCCTCACATCCAAAGCAATTAGCCTTCTCACTTTTAATGCTCTGCTCCTCAGGGAACACTAATGGGTGTTGATGGCTAAAATAGTGAAGCTCTATCTTTCCTTTCCTTTGGTTTCTATGTAATTTTGTGGAATAAGTAACAAGATGCAGTTGTTTAATGGCTTTTTTTTTCTCTTTTTCAAATAATAGTCTAATTTTACATGGTAAGATTTAGTCTTATCTGTATTAAGTTTTATCTTCAATTTATCTTGTTAAATTTTTCAATCAATTTACTTCTAATTCTTCCTATAGATAGTGCTTAGATAATAATTAACATTTTCCAAGTATGCTTGTCTATGGGCTGAAAAAGTTGGCCCCAACTCAAATATTTGATAAAGAATTTCATATTATTGGTTTAAACCTCAACCATGAACATTATTTAATTAAGTTATATTTATTTTTATCGAAATTAGGATATTTACAGTTGGTAACAATAATTAATCTCTTCAGCGTGGGTGTTCTTCAGAAGAAATAAACGGTTGGTCATAAAATATGCTCCATTTTCATGAGTGAAGATTGAACTCTAATGTCATGATTAAGGGACGAGATAATTAAGTTATAATTTAAAATATACTTAAAATATAAAGAATAAATCTGAAAATTATACATGAACTTTAATTTAATATGTAATGTCATACATGAATATCTATTTAGTGCAATTATATATATATAATATTAATTTTGATTCAATTTTCACATTAACATGGTTACTTGTGTGTCATTATTTTCCATTATGTCATGCGAAAATTGTTAAAGGTGATATTTGTCGTAACCATTTTTTGAAGAAAACGGGAATCGAACTTGGGCCTTGAAAATGGATAAAACGGGAGTCGCCACCGACCTTTTATTAGGTGTGATCGGATCACCTTGTTTTAATAAAACGTTTGATTTACTAAAACAGTGTTTTTAGGTCCACGAATATTCGAAAAAAATAGGTTCGGGAGTCGGTTACGTACGAGGAAGGGTTAGCACCCTCGCAACGCCCAAAATTGGTACCAAATTGATTAATCAATGTCCTAATGTCGAAGAGTTTGAAATGTTTTTTTTTTAAATCTTGCCTTTTTATTGTTTTTAAACGACTTGATTGAATAATGATATTCCCTTGTTTCGAAGGAATAGAGTTTCACATCCAGCACGATTGGACGCGATAATCTAAGCCTTTGAATCCAAGATCATCTCCGAAATTCTCCAAGTACCCATTTTTGAAATTTTGGAAAGGGCATTTGCTCATTAGGTCATGCGAAAGAAAACACACCCAACACGATTGGGCACGATCTTTTCGAACTTCCAAACGCACAAATATCACCTTATTTGAAAATAGAAACAAAATTTGAAAGGTCATCCACTTGTTCGGTCAAACGATAAAAGTCACACCCAGCACAATTGGGCACAAGATTTTGAATTCCCGAACTCATGAATATTACCTTTGTGAAAACCCGTTCTTCATGAATAAATAAAAAAAGGAAAAATAATAAAAGATAAAATATTGAATTTCAATGAAACGACGGAAGCAAGAAACTTAGCAAAACGTGATAATAAGAAGATGCAATAATGAAACAAAAGTAAAAAGATAAAAATAATAACGATAAATAAAAATAAAAATATTAGTAATGATAGTGACAATAATATATACAATAATAACAATAGTGTAGCAAATGTACTAATAATAATAATAATAATAATAATAATAATAATAATAATAATAATACTAGTAGTAATAATAAATAGTAATAATAATACGAGATATGCATAATATAATAATATATAGTAATAGAAATAATAATAATAATAATAATTATAATGCTAAATATGTACAATATAATAATATATAGTAATAATAATAATAATGAAGATAGTAATAATAATAATAATAATAATAAATAGGATTAAAAAGACTACAAAATAACAAAAGAAGGATCAAATTGCATCTAAAACGAAAGTTTGGGGTCAATTCGAAATAAAATAAAAAGAAAGGGCCTATTAGAAGTGCGCGTAAAAAGGGAGGGACAAAAATGGACAATAACCCCTTCTTCCAAAATACATTGCATCAGGTGGACCCAATTGAACTCCGAAACAAATTTTTGGGCCAAAATAAAAATACCAGAAACTTAATCGCGAAGCCAAGAAAAAGCGGGAGGACCAAAAGCGCAATATACCCATTAATTAAAAACACGCGGATCCTCCTTAGCGAGTCGGGTCAAAAACGGGTTATAGTCAAAACGACGTCGTTTTGGGTGTTTAAGGCCAGCCCCAAAACTACGTCGTTTTGATGGGCTATATAAGGCCAAATTTTACCAAAAAAATCACTTTTCATTCATTCTAAAAAAAAAAAATTCTCCTAACTTCTTCCTTTTCTCTCTGCAGGGAAGAGGGATGGAGAGATTTCCGGCGAGGAGGATCGTCACCGGCCACCGCCGCCGGCCGCCTGCGGTGGCCGGAAAAGGTAAAAAATTTTATTTTTATTTTTTATTATTTATTTTTTTAACCTTTATATATTTATATATATTTGCGGATGAAAAAAAAAGAAAGGAAATAAAATAAATAAATAAATAAAATAAAATACCTTCAGATCTGAATATTGGCCTTTTGCGTTTTTTTTTTTTTTGTTTTTGATTTTTTTTTTTAATCTTTGCTTGTTATTGCTTTCTGTTCTATCCTTTTTTTTTATTGAAAAAGGAACCCTTTTTACATTATTTTCGAATGGCTTTATAGCCAATTTTTACACCATTTCTTATTATTTGTTCTTGTCCTTTTCTTCTTGCAGGTGGACGAGCGGCGGTGGCAGACAAGAGATAGTGGAGAGCGACGCACCAGTGGGGGTGCTAGGTTTTCAAAACCCTAGCAAATCTGACATTGTTTTTTTTTATTTGTTTTTGGGCTTTTTGGCATTTGGGCCACTTAAATTGGGTCTAATCTGGTTTGTAGTGGGCTTGTTTTAATTTGTTTGGTTTTCGGCCCTGGTTAATAATCCCGGGCCAAAATTGGTTACTACAGCTGCCCTCTTTGCTCATTGTCGTGAAACAATAATAGAGCAAAGACAATAGGAGAACCAATTTTGCCCGATCTTGGTCAAGCCTTGACTTGTTGGTCCTCGTCTTCTTCAAACAGCTTCAAACTCCGCTGTAACTTGTTATTTTGATCCGCTTCACTGTTTCGTTGTATCTTCAGGGAGGTAATATTTCATTGCTTCTTCAAGGGCACAGTAACTAGCGCCTCGATCGGCTTCAATTTTCAGTCTTCTCCAATGCTATTTCTGAGAGATATGGCCTGTAGCCTTATCTTGCTCTTGCTCAATCTTCTTTGTCCACTGGAACTTCTCCGTCCAATTTGCTCAAGGTGTCTTCAGTCTTCCGTCTGTAAGTACCTCTGTGCGTGACCCGAGGCTCAACCCCACTCTCATAATATGAGTTGATTTTTTTTTTGAATTAACAGAAATTGAAGATCAAAAATTGAAAATACCTCAGCGTGCGACCCGAGGCTCAACTCACTCTCGCAATAATATTGAAAAACACCTCAGCGTGTGACCTGAGGCTCAACTCACCTCTCGCAATATGAGCTGATTTTTGAACAGAAATTAAAAGACACCTCCGGGTGTGACCCGAGGCTCAACTCACCTCTCGAAATATGAGTTGATACTTTGAAAAGAAATTAAAAGACACCTCAAGGTGTGACCCGAGGCTCAACTCACCCCTCG
Source organism: Gossypium bickii (assembly GCA_025503065.1). Taxonomy (NCBI): domain Eukaryota; kingdom Viridiplantae; phylum Streptophyta; class Magnoliopsida; order Malvales; family Malvaceae; genus Gossypium; species Gossypium bickii. The sequence continues at coordinate 125,669,832 of CP106713.1, read as the reverse complement.
CAATATGAGTTGATATTTTGCAAAGAAACATTAAAGGACACCTCAGGGTGTGACCCGAGGCTCAACTCACCTCTCGCAATATGAGTTGATATTTTGAAAAGAAATTAAACAACACCTCAGGGTGTGACCCGAGGCTCAACTCATCTCTCGCAATATGAGTGGATGTTTTGAAAAATACATATTGAAAAATACCTCAGCGTGTGACCTGAGGCTCAACTCACCTCTCGCAATATGAGTTGATGTTTTGAAAAGAAATTAAAAGACACCTCAGGGTATGACCTGAGGCTCAACTCACCTCTCGCAATATGAGTTGATATTTTGAAAAGAAATTAAAAGACACCTCAGGGTATGACCCGAGGCTCAACTCACCTCTCGCAATATGAGTTGATATTTTGAAAAGAAATTAAACGACACCTCAGGGTGTGACCCGAGGCTCAACTCACCTCTCGCAATATGAGTTGATATTTTGGAAAGAAATTAAAAGACACCTCAGGGTGTAACCCGAGGCTCAACTCACCTCTCGCAATATGAGTTGATTTATGCAATCGGAATCTCAAAATATATCATCTGGTGGAATTCGGCTGTTTTCTTTTCCTTGGTTTGGTACAACTATCGTCAAGACTTCTTGCTTTACTGGCGTACCTGTATGTGTTATGCGTGATGTTATCATGATATGCACGTGTTTGTCTTAAATGTTTTTATGCCTACATGACTATGCCATGCATCCTGGGTTTGTCCTGTGTCTCTCGTTACGACTCTCATGACGATCCATCTTCATTGCTTCGATTCTTGACTTTTCTCAGGTCGAGCAATCAGTGTTCCTCGTATATCCTCTTTTTTTTGCCCCCTGTTGAACTTTGTCCTTGCTTTGAGGCTCTCGTACTTACCCAATTCTCATCCAGGTAATGCTCAATATTCTTTTTGTTTAAAGCGTGTAATTTCACTATTTATCTCTAAAATGAAACATAAATAAAATGCATGAAAATGGCAAAGTAAGCGAGAAAGGGATACCTCATATCTATATTTATTTCAAAAGCAACAAGCAAAGAAAAATTGACAAGGAATAACTCGATCAAAAAAGCATTATAAAAGGAAGACAAGTTCAGTTGTCGTAAGCGCTCTAGATATCCGACGCATGAACTTCTCCATGTTTCTTCATCCTGAATCTTTTCGAGCAAGGTTTTTCGTGTAGAAGATTCTTGAGCTTCAGAGTCCGCTTCACACTATAATCTCACCTTTGACTCTCTGTTTAAACCACTCTTGCCTTTTCGGCCCGAATTTGCTTCCTTAGGACGCCCTTTCGGGTTTTCATCCTAATCCCTTTTTTTTTAGGCGTAGTACTTCTTTACTGCATCTGAGTTTACCGGATTTGGTAACTCTTTCCCATCCATTTCAGTGAGAATCAAAGCTCCACCTGAGAAAGCTCTCTTTACGATGTATGGTCCTTCCCAATTTGGTGCCCATTTTCCTTGAAAGTCTTTTTGTATAGGGAGAATATTCCTCAATACGAGTTCTCCTTCGCAAAATTCCCTTGGTCCACCTTCTTGTCATGGGCTGCAATCATTCTCTTCTGGTACATTTGTCCGTGGCAAATTGCTTTCAAGCATTTTTCTTCGATGAGATTCAGTTGGTCATATCGAGCCTGAACCCATTCAGATTCTTCTAGTTTTGATTCCATTAAGATTCGTAGAGAGGGGATTTCCACTTCGATGGGCAGCACAACTTCCATTCCATAGACTAGAGAGAAAGGAGTTGCCCCTGTAGAGGTCCGCACACACGTGTGATATGCATATAGAGCAAATGGTAACTTCTCATGCCAGTCTCTATACGTCTCAGTCATTTTCCCAATGATCTTCTTGATATTCTTGTTAGCGGATTCTACTGCTCCATGCATCTTTGGACGATAGGGTGAGGAATTATAATGCTTTATTTGAAATTGCTCGCACACTTCCTTCATCATCTTGTTGTTCAGGTTTAAGGCATTATCGGAGATGATTCTCTCAGGCAAACCGTATCGACATATGATCTCCTTTTTTAAGAATCTGCACACTGCTGTCCTTGTCACATTAGCAAACGAAGCACCTTCTACCCATTTTGTGAAGTAATCTATGACCACAAAAATGAATCGATGTCCATTAGAAGCCTTCGGGGAGATTGGCCCTATAACATCCATGCCCCACATAGAAACGGAGAAGTCATGACATGAAGGGGTGAAGGTGTTGCATGAATTTTATCGCCGTAAACTTGACATTTGTGACACTTTCGTGCGTAACTAATGCAGTCGCTTTCCATTGTCAACCAGTAATAACCGAGCTTCATAATCTGCCAGGCCATAGTGAAGCCATTAGCGTGCGTTCCACAAACTCCTTCATAGACCTCTTCGAGTATCTTTCTGGCTTCAACAGTATCCACACATCTCAGGTGCATTTGAGCTTTCCCTCTTTTGTATAGGATATCCCTATCGAGAACAAATCCCGCTGCTAATTTTCTGATCGTTCTTTTTTCATTCTTGTTTGCTTGCTCGGGATATCTTTGATTCTTTACATATTCTAAGATATCATGGAACCATGGTTGTCCACCTGCTTCTCTTTCAACGATAAAACAATGCGCAGGGGCCTTACATATACTCATCTAGAGAGGCATTATTTCTGTTTCTCGGTTTGCTTTGAACATTGAAGCCAAGGTGGCCAAGGCGTTAGCCAATTGGTTTTCTTCCCTTGGGAAATAATTAAAAGTCACTTCTTCGAATTCTTCAACCAATTCCGCAACAAGATCATGATCTTTAACCAACTTCGAGTCTCTTACTTCCCAATCTCCACGGATTTGGTAAATCACCAATGCCGAGTCCTCGGAGACCGCTAAGACCTTGACGTTCTGCTTGATAGCTGCGCAAAGTCCCATGATACAAGCCTCATATTCCGCCATGTTGTTGGTACAGAAGAAGTTTAATCTGGCAGTAAAGGGGTAATGATTCCCTTCTGGTGACACCAAGATTGCTCCAATCCCACGCCCCAATGCATTTGACGCACTATCAAAACTCATTTTCCATGATTTCTCTTTCGATGATTCACATTATTTTTCCATAACGCATATCAAGTCTTCGTCTGGGAAGTCAAATCTCAATGGCTCGTATTCCTTTAATCGATTTTTGGCTCACGTATATGATGTCATATTCTGATAGTAGGATCTGCCATCGTGCCATTCTTCCTGAGAGTGCAGGCGATTCCATCATGTATTTTATTGGGTCCAGCTTTGAAATCAACCACGTCGTATGATACAACATATATTGTCTGAGCCTCCGAGTTGCCCAGACCAGGGCACAATAGAATTTTTCGATTGACGGATACTTTACTTCATACTCAGTGAATTTCTTACTGAGATAATAGATCGCCTGTTCCTTTTTTCCGGACTCATCATGTTGCCCTAAGATGCAACCCATTGAGTTTTCGAACACAGTCAGATATAGTATTAGCGGTCTTCCAGGAGTTGGTGGTACTAGCACCGGGGGACTAGACAAATATTGCTTTATTTTGTCAAAAGCCTCTTGACATTCCTCGTTCCATTCTCCGTGATTATGTTTTTGAATGAGTCAAAAAATTGGATCACACTGCTTGGTGAGTTGAGCAATGAATCGAGCGATGTAGTTCAGCCTTCCTAGAAACCCTCTGACTTCCTTTTGCGTGCGTGGAGGCGGTAGCTCTTGTATGGCCTTTATTTTATCCGGATCAACCTCGATACCTTTCTTGCTAACGATGACCCCAGTAATTTTCCAAAGGTAGCCCTAAAGGTACATTTGGCTGGGTTAAGCTTCAATTGGAATTTTCTCAGTCTTTCAAACAACTTCCGGAGGTTCTCAACATGCTCTCTTTCCCCTTGAGATTTGGTGATCATATCGTCGACATAGACTTCTATTTCCTTGTGCATCATATCATGAAACAATGTTATCACAGCTCTCTGGTATGTTGCCCCGGCATTCTTTAGTCCGAACGGCATCACCTTGTAGCAGAACGTCCCCCACATAGTCGTGAATGTAGTTTTCTCCATATCCTCGGGAGCCATCTTGATTTGATTGTAGCCCAAAAACCCATCCATGAAGGAGAAAAAAGAATGCTTTGCCATGTTATCTACCAATGTATCGATGTGTGGCAACAGGAAATTATCTTTAGGGCTTGCTCGATTCAAATCACGATAATCCACGCACATTTGCACTTTGCCATCTTTCTTCGGTACTGGGACTATATTAGCCACCCATTCTGGATATCTAGAGATTTGTAGGAAGTCAGCATCAAATTGTTTCTTTACTTCTTCCTTTATCTTTAAGAGCATTTCTGGTCTTATCCGCCTTAACTTCTATTGGATAGGCTTGCATTCTGGTTTCAATGAGAGTCTATGGACCACTATATCTTCGTTCAAACCTGGCATATCTTGATATGACCATGCAAACACGTCTTTGTATTCATGAAGCAAGGCGATCAGATCATGTTTGGTGACCTCTGACATGGAGGTCCCGACTTTTACCTCTTGCCTCTTTTCTTCGTTTCCCAAATTCACTGTCTCGACAGATTCTCGATAGGGCAGAATCTGCTTATCTTCTTGTTCTACCGTTCTCAGTAAGTCTGGGGAAGAGACATAATCTTCAGCATCTTCTTCAGCCTCGAATTCTCCCACACAAATGGCTTTCTCGAAGTCAATTTTAGGATTTGTAAGAGGATTGTTCGCGTCGTTGATATCTGAGCATCTGAAAAGTAGATGAAAAAGAAAACTATAGAGGGACATCAAGGTACCTGATCCTATAAACGTGATACGACGATATGGGATATATAGGGACAAGTTAAAAAAGGAAATAAATATGGAGCCGATGAGAATGAAAAGACTATGACAAAATGCATCTTTATTCATGTTTCATTTAAAAGCTAAATAGACAAAATAAACTCTCATAACAGATTCCCTACAGCTTAGGGGCATACAAAAAGCCAGCATTGAGCATTACTTTGGAGGAGGCTTGGAAATTACGAGGAGATCCACGGCAGTCCAATTGTTCGGAGTGAATCTGGGGGGCAAGGGCGTATCGTTGAAACATCTTCCATTGCATTATTCCCTTTGTTAATGACGTTTATGCTGAAGTCCTGTAGGCCCCTTTCTACCCATGACACCATGCTTTGTGGATCATCTCTTCCCGGGTATATAATTCCTGCCAATGTAAATGTTTTTGACAAATGCGGATATATTATGGGTTCTCATTCCAAATCCCGACCTGAGGCTCTTGCGATCCTCCTTTCTTGCTCTTTCTATAACTGTTTTCTTTTTTGTTGCGCGTCGGGCTTGAATCCCAAGCCGTATCGAGCCTTATGAGGTACTGGCTTTAGCGCTCTAGCTATCCCTTGCTGGTATCTCCCTAAGCCTTTCCTCGCTCGGGCTCCTTTTTCAACTGTCAGTTTGATTCCCATCCTGGTATTCCTTGACAACTTGGGCATGGGGGCTTTACTTCCTTCAGCGACAAAAGTAGCATTGATGAATTCGAAGGAACGGAAGGAACATTCTACTGCATTTTTGTTCACTTCGATGTAAGGTGCATCAGTGGAGACAGACGCGACGATGTCTTCCTCACCAGCGACCGTGACCAAGTGATTATCCATGAAGAACTTCACTTTCTGGTGAAGAGATGAAGGGACAGCCCCAGCTGAATAGATCCAAGGTCTCCCTAAGAGGCAATTATATGAAGGCGAGATATCCATGACCTGGAATTCTATATCGTATGTACACAGGCCCACATCCAGAGGAATTTCAATCTTCCCCATGACCTCTCGTCGTGTCCCATCGAATGCTCTTACTGTAGAATGACAAGGCCTCAGATAAGACATATCTATTGGCATTCTGAATAGTGTGGCCAAAGGCATGACATTAAGCGCAGACCCGTTATCAATGAGTACACTCGGTACTATGTAAACCTTACAATAGGTCGTGATATGTAATGCTTTGATAGAGCCTCTACCGTTCGGTGGTATTTCATCATTGCTGAAAGAGATGAAATTATCCACGTTTAAGTTGTTTGCCCATCTATCAAGCTTTTCAACGGGTACGTTGCTCGGCATATATGCTTGGTTTAACACTCTTAATAAAGCGTTTCGGTGTGGTTCTGAGTTTAACAGTAGAGATAACATTGAGATCTTTGCCGGTTGCTTGTTCAATTGCTCCACGATGTTATACTCGCTGTGTTTGATAAACCTTAAAAATTCATGTACTTCGCCCTTATTTACGGGTCTTTTAATCCCCTGTTCGGATGGGAATTCAGTCTCGACTACCGCCTCATGCATTGGTGCTTTTCCTTTTTGACTCGAGTCGATGTCTTTCTTTTTTGGTTCAACCACCTCGGGAGAATAGCACCTCCCGCTGCGGGTAAAATGTCCTACCTCGCCAATACTTCCATTCGTAGCTTCGGACAGGGTAATGTTGACATCGTATTTTCAAGGCACTGCTTTGTCCTCTTTGTAAGGGAATGGAGTTGGTATCTTGATTATCATCTTCGATTTCACCTCCTCCTTCTTTGCTTCATAATAGATTACCAAGGGTCAGTCAGCACTATAAGGGGGACCTGATGATTGGCCCTCGAAAGCACATATATCCCTTTCGCCAATCTCTTCTTTCTTATTACAGATCTCAACCTCCTTATTGTTCATCATACCTTGAAGTAGTTCCTTGAATTCCTTGCAAGATTGGATGTGATGTCCTTCCATGCCGTGAAAAACGCAAAAACTTTGACCTTCCATGCTTTCCTTCTTGAAACTTCTGGCGAGCAAACCCTTTTCAGTCATTATTTCCCACACTTTTCTCAAATGTGTTCTTATCTCAGAGACACGACTTTTGGCTTGCCACCTATCTTCCTGTGTCACCACACTCACGTTCCCTACGGGATGGTTAGGGAGTGGATTTCCAGCTAAATTACTGACCCCATCGAATCGTAAAATGCCTGCATCAATAAGACTTTGAACCTTTCTTTTAAAGGCTAGGCAATTATCTGTGGAATGCCCTCGGTTTCCAGCATGGTACATGCAGCTAGCATTAGGATCGTACCATTTAGGGTATGGAGGTTTCAATGGTGCTATGTAATGCGGTGATATCAATTGTTTCTCCAGTAATTTTGGGCACAATTCTCCGTATGTCATGGGAATAGGGGCAAACTGAGGTTTTTCGGGATTGGGTCTCGTTGGTCTTGGTTCATTTTTGGGTTGGCTCGGAGCGGTCATAGTATTTGGTGAAAATATGGTGAGTGGTCTTTAGACATCGGTGGCATAGACGGGATAAGGAGGAGGGGTTTGATAGTAGAGGTTTTGAGGAGGAAAATAGAAACTTGGGGGTGGGCGTAATTGAGGTCGTGGTTGAATTGGGTATAGGTTGGGAGCGTAGTGGTTTCCAGTCCCCACCATGTGGGTTTCAGGCTCTTTCTTCTTTACAAGTGCTAACCTCTTCGAGCTCTCGAACCCTTCCATTCTTCCGCTCTTGATACCGTTTTCAATGAGTTCCCCGGATATCACGACATCTGCGAAGTCCTTTGTGGCATTTCCCAGTAACTTGTCATAAAACGGTGCCTTCAAAGTGTTAATAAAAAGGACCGTTATCTCATTTTTCATCAGTAGGGGTTCTACTTGAACCGAGACGTTCCTCCACTTTTGGACGTATTGTTTAAAAGTCTCTGATGGCTTCTTTTTCATCATCTGTAGCGTCAGTCGATCAGGCGCTATATCGGAGACGTGCTTGTATTGCTCACAGAACGGTGAAGCTAAGTCATCCCATGATTGGATCTTCTCTCTGCCGAGCTAATTATACCATCGGAGGGCTGACCCTATCAAGCTATCTTGAAAGCAGTGTATCAACATCTTGTCTTCATCCACATAACCAGCCATTTTTTGACAAAACATGATAAGATGCGCCTTTGGACACTTTGTTCCATCATATTTTTCGAAGTCTGGCGCTTTAAATTTTGGAGGCAAGACCAGACCGGGAACCAAACTGAGCTTTTTGGCGCTCATTGCGGAAGAGACTCTAGTTCTCTCTATCACCCTGAGTCTTTCTTCCAGATCCTTATACTTGTCCTGAGCATCCTGAACCTTTATTTTTAACTTAGCTAGTTCTATGGGATCATCCAAATCCGGGACAATAGGGTCAGCAGGGTTAGCTTCGTGGTTTGATGCGAATACTCCTTGCCCTAGATGGGCAGGTGGTGGTACAGGTGGTTGTTCTGGGCCTGTAAATTCCCTTTGAGGCCAACCTCCATGAGGTGGAGTGTATCCTGGGGGATGGCCTTCGCTTTCTTTCCTGGTACTAGTTGTAGGGACTTTTCCTTTGTTTATCATCCCATTCATCATCAAAGTCATTTGGGCCATCATATTCCGTTGAGCCTCTATCATCTGGTCTTTCATTTCTTGTTGAAACTTCGTCATCTGCTCTTGCATCTCTTTCTGAAATTGTTCGTATCTTTGGTCCATCGCTTTTGCCTTACGACGAGTGCTGTAGTAATGTATAATAGGTTGGTTTTCGTCGTTTTCCAGGGTAACTTCTGTCACGATTTTAATCAATTAGACTCCTTTTGATGCAAATGACGTGATGTATGCAAATGGATGAAATGCAATGCAAATGCGTGAAATGAATGCAAAAGGCGTCAATTCCCATTCAATTTCTTATAGAAAACTTATTTAAGAAACAAAATCCTTTACATAAAACAGAGTCACATATGCGACCTAGCCCTTATGCCCAGAATTTTAACTTTCTCGAAGAGCGAGGCTAACTCTCGACCCTGGTCTGACTTTGATTCATACATTATACTTAATACATCAGCTTGGACCGCTAAGGATTGTAGATGTTCAGCTATTTCTCATATTTGTGCTACTGCTTCTCCCATGACGTAATCCCTCTCTCTGACCTGACTCTGAGATTGTTGAATCCGGAACTCACTACTTTGCAGTGTCATTTCGAGCTCTACCACCTTCCCTTTTAATTCTTCGATCTGGTTTAGGCTTGATTCCAACTTTGCCGTAGAGTCGCGTCTTCGGCCAAACACCTTTTCTTGTTCCGTTAATCGAGCTTTCAGTGTCTCATTCTCCCTTTGGCTCTCACTTGCAGTCTTCCTCAGAGCATCCCTTTGTGCTTGAACCTCTTGGAACTTTTTCTTCCACTGATCAGCCTTGGCTTTCTCTTCTCGAATTTCTTGCCGCCATTGTTCTGAAGTTTTACCCAACCCGGCAGTCCTTATTGATAGATGCAGCTTTCTATAATCAGTCTTCAAGCTCTCCAAATCTTCTTCGGCCTTCCTTTTTCCTTTCTTCAATTTCTCAGCCTCTGAGTCTTGGACATCAATATCCAACATCAAATGCATCTTTTCTTCTTCAGTCGTTCTATCCTCTTTTCCAACTCTGAATTTTTACTTTCAAAGTCTTGCTTCATAATCTCCGCCTCGGAAGGGACTACTTGTAAGTATTTCTCTATTGGTTGAGTACTATCGTGTGTCGGTTTAGGGACGTTATCGTTTATTCTCCTACTCTGCCAGGCATTATACTCGAGGGTTACCATTGGACCTACAGCAATTCTTTTCATTCGGCAAATTTGTTTCCAAGCATCAGCAATCTCCCGAACCTTCTTCTTGGAATTATTCCCTTTGTACGAAATTCGAACTGAGCTAGGCGTAAGTCGTCGGTATAAACTATCTTGAATTGCAATCCAATTTTGGCCCGGGTTTATTAACTCAGGGCCCAAAACCAAAATTAACAAATAAAATAAATGTCCAAAATTACAGTCCATAAACCCAATTTAAGTGGCCCAAATGCCAAAAAGCCCAAAAACAAATAAAAAAAACAATGTCAGATTTGCTAGGGTTTTGAAACCCTAGCCCCCCCTCACTGGTGTGCCGCTCTCCACTATCATTTGTCCGCCACTGCCGCTCCACTACCTGCAAAAGGAAGACAACCATAACAGCAATCCAGGAGCAGAAGAAAACAAAACGAGAACAATAAAAAAATTGTGTGAAACGGCTATAAAAGCCAATGAGATAACGTTGTAATGGAGGGCTTTTCTTTTTTGGTCTTCTTTTTTTGGCAATCGATCGATCAATAGAAAACAAAAAAAAATACTCAAAATCAAATCAGAGAATACCATCTTCGATTGAAACAGTATGTTGTTTTAATTTCTCACTTGTATTTTATTATTATTTAGTTTTATTATTTTATACGCATATATATATATACAAATAAAAAAAGAGGAAATTTTACCTCTCTGCGGTGGCGTGACGATGTACAATGTCAACAATAGCGCGCGACGGCAACTCCCAGATCGGACTGCAGAGAAAAGAAAAGAGAGAATCAAGTTTTTTTTTTTTTAACAGAGAAAGGAAATAAAGCAAAAATAAAAAAATTTGCCTTATATAGTGGAATAAAACGGTGCGTTGTAGCACCTTCCCTAAGGTGCCCAAAATGGCACCGTTTTGGGGTGATCCGCGCGCATGACCCGACCCGGCCTGGGTATCCGCGCGTTTTTGCGGAAGGGTCTAATTGCGCATTTGACCCTTCCGCTTTTCTTCGCCTTTCTAATCTGTCCTTTTCATTTTTTTGAATTTGGCCCCCATGTTTTTCTCCTGTTCCAATTTAGTCCCGAATAAAACGCAGTGCATAAAGGATGGAGTAATTGCATTTTTAGACCCTCCCTTTTCGCGGGCATCTCAAATAGATCCTTTCCCTTTTATTTTATTTCAAATTAGCCCCGAACTTTCGTTTTAGATTCAATTTGATCCTCTTTTTTCAGTTATTTTTGTAATCTTTTTTATTTTATCCTATTTAATATGTTATTATATTGTATATATTTATTATTAGTGTTATTATATTATTTATATATTTATTATTACCACCATATTTAAATCATTATTATGTTGTATATATTTTTTATTATCTCGATTTTTACTAATATCTTTAACCATTTTTTATTATTATTTCAAAGCCGTCTTTTACCTTTTTATTATTGTATCCTTTGTTACCAGTATTGTTGATTTCATATTTTTGTCATTTCATGTGGATCAACGATTTTAAATCGCAATCCAACTTTTTTAATTCATACAAAGGTAATACTCATGAGTTTGAGAATTCAAAATTTTGTGCCCAATCGTGCTGGGTATGACTTTTTGTTTGACCAAACAAATGGATATCCTTTCAACTTTTGTTTCCACTTTTAAATAAGGTGATATTTGCGTATTTGGAATTTCTAAAAGATCGTGCCCAATCGTGCTGGGTGTGTTTTTTTATGACCGAATAAGCAAATATCATTTCCAAAAAATTCAAAAATGCGTGCTTGGAGAATTTTGGAGACGATCTTGAGTTCAAGGATTCAGATTATCGTGTCCAATCGTGCTGGATGTGAGACTCTATTCCTTTGAAACAAGGGAAACTCGATATTCGATCAAGTTGTTTAAAATCACAAAAAAAAATAGAATAAAATTTCAAAATCTTTTCCAGCTTTGCAATATTAGGACATTGATTAATCGATTTGGTACCGATTTTGGGCGTTGCGAGGGTGCTAATCCTTCCTCGCACGTAACCGACTCCCGAACCTATTTTCTCGAATGTTCGTAGACCAAAAAACCCCGTTTTAGTAAACCGAAATGTTTTATTAAAACAAAGGTGATCCGATCACACCTAATAAAGATCGGTGGCGACTCTCGTTTTCTTTATTTTCAAAACCAAGGTCAATTCTCGTTTTATTACAAAAAAAAATGGTTTCGACAGCTTGACCTGGGCAAGAAGAGATGTCTATTGAAAAAGTTCACGAGACAAGACCATGATATCCAGATAGGAAGAAGAGGATTTGTCTGAAGATTCAAGCCGACAATGATTGTTCGAGAGTCATCAGGAAATTATGAGCATCGCCAAGGGTAAATGAGTGATGAGGTCAAGCAACAAGGAGCTGTCGAAACCATTTTTTTGACAAAACGGGTGTCGAACTTGTGTTTTGAAAATGAATAAAAAACGGGAGTCGCCACCGACCTTTTACTAGGTGCGATCGGATCACCTTCGTTTTAATAAAACATTTGATTTACTAAAACAATGTTTTTAGGTCTACGAATATTCAAGAAAAATAGGTTCGGGAGTCGGTTACGTGCGAGGAAGGATTAGCACCCTCGCAAAGCCCAAAATTGGTACCGATTTGATCAATTAATGTCCTTATGTCGAACGTTGGGAATTTTAAAGGAATTTAAAGTTCTTGACCCTTTTTTAGAAACATTTGCCTTTTCTTGAATTAAACCGAGATTTTCTCATTTCGAAGAAATAAAATGTCGCATCCAATACTTTAGGACACGATAGTTTAAATCCTCGATCCCGAGATTATCTCGTGGTTTTCCAAAGCGCAAATTGAGACTTTCTCGTTCCCAAGGGACTAAAATATCACATCCAATACTTTAGGACGCGATAATTTAAATCCCCGGTTTGGAGATCATCCCATAATTTTCAAATTGAAAATGGGGATCTTCTCGTTTCAAAAGGATAAAGTACCACATCCAATACTTTAGGACACGATATTTTAAACCTTCGAATCCAAGATCATCCCGTAGTTTTCTTGAATTAAAAATCAAGTCTACTCGTTTCGAAAGAATAAAATATCACATCCAATACTTTAGGACACGATACCTTAAATCCTTGAACCCAAGACCATTTCAAAACTATCGATTTACATAAAATGACGCAAACAAAAAATGATCACAAAAATGTCGAAACATAAACAAAGAAAAATAAAAATATTAAAAATAAAACGAGAAATTTAAAAAAAAAAACAATGTCAATAATGGTGGAATTAGTAACAATCGGGATAATAAATATTATAATATGAATACTATTACTACTAATAATAATAATACTAATAATAATAATACGAAATATGCACAAGATAAATAATATGAATGTAGTAGTAATAATAATAATAATATAATAATAATAATAGTATAATAATAATACTAATAAGAACAGTAATAATAATAGGGTTAGTGAAACAAAATAATAATAAAATACGTACATAAAAATGTAATAATAATAGTAATAACAATAATAATATAATGATAATATAAAAATAATAATAATAATATAACAATAATAGTAATAACAAAATACTGTAAAATATATACAACATAAAAATGATTTAAATATGGTGATAATAATAAATATATAAATAATATAATAACACTAATAATAAATATATACAATATAATAACATATTAAATAGGATAAAATAAAAAAGATTACAAAAATAACTTAAAAAAGAGGATCAAATTGCATCTAAAACGAAAGTTCGGGGCTAATTCGAAATAAAATAAAAGGGAAAGGATCTATTTGAGATGTGCGCGGAAAGGGAGAGTCTAAAAATGCAATTACTCCATCCTTTATGCACTGCGTTTTATTCGGGACTAAATTGGAACAAGAGAAAAACGTGGGGGCCAAATTCGAAAAAATGAAAAGGACAGATTAGAAAGGCGAAGAAAAGCGGAGGGGTCAAATGCGCAATTAGACCCTTCCGCAAAAACGCGCGGATCCCCTAGCCGGGTCGGGTCATGCGCGTGGATCACCCTAAAACGGTGCCGTTTTGGGCACCTTAGGGAAGGTGCTAAAACGCACCGTTTTATTCCACTAAATAAGGCATTTTTTTTTATTTTTGCTTCATTTCCTTTCTCTGTTAAAAAAAAAAACTTGATTCTCTCTTTTCTTTTCTCTCGCAGTTCGATGCATGAGTCGCCTCGCGCGTCGCTACTCATCATCGACGCATCGTCATGCGGTGGCGAAATCCGCAGAGAGGTAAAATTTCCTCTTTTTTTTATTTGTTTTATATATATATATGCGTATAAAATAATAAAACTAAATAATAATAATAAAATACAAGTGAGAAATTAAAACAACCTACTGTTTCAATCGAAGATGGTACTTCTCTGATTTGATTTTGAGTATTTTTTTTTTGTTTTCTATTGATCGATCGATTGCCAAAAAAAGAAGACCAAAAAAGAAAAGCCCTCCATTACAGTGTTATTTCATTGGCTTTTATAGCCGTTTTACACAATTTTTTTATTGTTCTCGTTTTGTTTTCTTCTGCTCCTGGATTGCTGTTATGGTTGTCTTCCTTTTGCAGGTAGTGGAGCGGCAGTGGCGGACAAACGATAGTGGAGAGCGGCGCACCAATGAGGGGGGCTAGGGTTTCAAAACCCTAGCAAATCTGACATTGTTTTTTTTTTTATTTGTTTTTGGGCTTTTTGGCATTTGGGCCACTTAAATTGGGTTTATGGACTGTAATTTTGGACATTTATTTTATTTGTTAATTTTGGTTTTGGGCCCTGGGTTAATAAATCCGGGCCAAAATTGGTTACTACAGCTGCCCCTCTTTGCTCATTGTCGTGAAACGATAATAGAGTAAAGACAATAGGAGAACCAATTTTGTCTGATCTTGGTCAAGCCTCGACTTGTTAGTCCTCGTCTTCTTCAAACAGCTTCAAACTCAACTGTAACTTGTCGCTTTGATCCACTTCACCGTTTCGTTATATCTTCAGGGAGATGACATTTCCTATTCCATTGCTTCTTCAAGGGCACAGTAGCTAGTGCCTTGATCGGCTTTGATGTGATTTCAGGGCTTTGATCTCCTCCACCGGGACTTCGAGGAAGTAAACCTGAACTTTTCAAACTGCTTCCTTACCATCTTCGGGGAAACTTCGATCTTCATTCTACTCCATTGCTACTTCCGAGAGATATGGCCTGTAGCTTCATTTTGCTCTTGCTCAATCTTCTTTTTCCACTGGAACTTCTTTGTCAAATTTGCTCAACGCGACTTCAGTCTTCCGTCTGTAAGTACCTCCGCTGTGACCCGAGGCTCAACCACACTCTCATGATATGAGTTGTTTTTTTTTTTTACCAACAGAAATTGAAAAGTAGAAATTGAAAATACCTCAGCGTGCGACCCGATGCATCAACTCACCTCTCACAATATGAGTTGATATTTTGAAAAATAAACATTAAAAGACACCTCAGGGTGTGACCCGAGGTTCAACTCACCTCTCGTATTATGAGTTGATATTTTGAAAAGAAATTTGAAAGACAAAAATTAAAAATACCTCGGTCCGCTTCGCTTAGGAAGGCAAGATCTGCTACGCTCGATCAGCTTCGCTTAAGAAGGTAAGATCTGTTGTTCGATCAGCTTCGCTTAGGAAGGCAATATCTGTTGTTCGATCAGCTTCGCTTAGGAAGGCAAGATCTGTTTCTCGATCAGCTTCGCTTAGGAAGGCAAGATCTGTTTCTCGATCAGCTTCGCTTAGGAAGGCAAGATCTGTTTTTCGATCAGCTTCGCTTAGGAAGGCAAGATCTATTTTTCGATCAGCTTCACTTAGGAAGGCAAAATCTACTTTTCGATTTACTTCGCTTAGGAAGGCAAAATCTGCTTTTCGATTAGCTTCGCTTAGGAAGGCAAAATCTGCTATTTTCGATCAGCTTCGCTTAGGAAGGCAAAATCTATTTTTCGATTAGCTTCGCTTAGGAAGGCAAAATCTGCTCTTTGATTAGCTTCGTTTAGGAAGGCAAAATCTGCTATTTTCGATCAGCTTCGCTTAGGAAGGCAAGATCTACTATTCGATTAGCTTCACTTAGGAAGGCAAAATCTGCTATTTTCGATCAGCTTCGCTTAGGAAGGCAAGATCTATTTTTTCGATCAGCTTCGCTTAGGTAGGCAAGATCTATTATTCGGTTAGCTTCGCTTAGGAAGGCAAAATCTACTTTTCGACTAGCTTCGCTTAGGAAGGCAAAATCTGCTATTTTCGATCAGCTTCGCTTAGGAAGGCAAGATCTACTATCTTTGATCTGCTTCGCTTAGGAAGGTGAGATATGCTTCGCTTAGGAAGGCAAGATCTGCTATCTTCGATCAGCTTCGCTTAGGAAGGCAAGATCTGCTTTTAACAGAAATTAAAAAATAGAAATTGAAAAACACCTCAACGTGTGACTTGAGGCTCAACTCACCTCTCGTGTTATGAGCTGATATTTTTTTTGAAAACGTATCATCTGGTGGAACTCGGATGCCTTCTTTGTCCTTGGCTCGGTATAATTATCGTCAAGACTTCTTGTTTTACCGGCGTACCTGTATGTGTCATGTGTGATGTTATCATGATATGCACATTTTTGTCTTAAATGTTTTTATGCCTACATGACTATGCATCTTGGGTTTGCCCTGTTATGACTCTCATGATGACCCATCTTCATTGCTTCGTTTCTTGACTTTTCTCAGGTCTTGTTCTGTGCCCGTCCTCGAGTTTTACAACTGATCTGCGCTTCTCGTATATCACCCTTATGCCCCGCTGTAGCTTCAGGGTCCATCTCATTGTGATCTGGGGGTATAGGATTTTGAATATCTTCCATTCATCTCACTGCGACTCTAAAGCATAGGGTTTGACTCTTCTCCAACCTACCCTCTTGTTATTCAATGGTACAGGATCTGTGTCAGCTTCATTATAACGATCACTCTTTAGGTGACCCAACCGGATGCATATGCGTGATGCTCGCATGAGTGTAGAATGTCATTTCCTTTCAAGAATGATTCTGGTTTTGCACTTGGGTTAACAATGCCCATTTTCCATCAGGATTGTGTCACTGACGTGGTGCTTTGTCATTTTGTTCAGTCATCTTAATTTGGACTAAAAGATTTCCAACCCTTAAGCTCGGTGAATTTTAAGCAATAATCCTGTTTCAGACTCCTGTATTGTTTAGAGGTTTCCAGAGTAATATGCGAAACTCCTTTCATGAAAGTGTTATTAGTCCAATTTGTTATTTCAATGCAAAATGCAAAAAAAGGACCATAATGATGGATGAAGTGGGAATTTATTGGGAGTATGTCTCAAATCAAGCAAATTAATCAAAGCTAGCATATGCAATGAAGAAGCAGATTTATTTAGAGTGTATTTTGAAAAGACAAAAACAGCAAACTCAAAATGGGTAAAATGGACACTAGGTGCCCCAGATATCGCAGCTTGAGCTTCTCTGTTCAAACTTCTTGAGGACCTTTCTAAATTCAATATATGTTTAGGGGATCCGGAGTACTTCGTCGATGCCCCAAGGCACAACATTCCCTTTCATTGTTACTTCAAGCGTAGCAAGAATACTGTATGCCCCATCAAAGTTTGAACTGCCCGTTTCGGGTTTTTAGCCCAAACCCACCTTTGGTCTCAAAGCGTCCTTTGCGGGTTTTCACTTTGGCCTCTCCTTTTTCTTCTTCTTCTTTCTTTTTCTTTTTTTTTCGTGTTTTTTGTGTTTCTTTTTTCTTTTTTTCTTTTTTTATTCACCGAATTGGACAGGTCTTTGTCACCTATCTCGGACAATATCTTTGTTTTCCTAGAATGGGCCTTCTTTGCTACCTAAAGTCCTTCCTGGCTTGGCATCTCCTTTCTTCTGAAGTCTCTTTTGCATGAGAGAATTTTTCTTTCAAAGCCCTATCATGAAATTTTCTAAGGCGGTCTTTTTTTGTTGAAAACTCGCTCCGTCTGATCGTGATAGATATCTCTCAGCATCTTCTCTACAAATTCATTTGATCACATCGGGATCCATTTCGCCTCACCCAATTTTGGCTCGAACCGTGCCCGGAAATGCGTTGCCCCAACAGAGGTCCTGGGAAAGGGTATGCCAATCATTCACTAGTTTAGGTTATCAATCTTCATTTGTTGCCTTTTTTTTTAGGTCTACTGACCATTGACTTTGTGATATTGGCACATGAAGTGACCCTCACCCTCTTAGTAAAGAGATCGATTTCCACAAAACTAAATCGATGCAGACCTGAAGCTTTCGAAGAGATTGGCTTGATAACGTCCTTGCCCCACGTGTAGACAAAGAGGAAAAGGCACGTAAGTTCTGTCGCTTAATGCCAGCAGCTCAAACCTCTTGATTGGCTTAGTCAGGGCAGAACCATCAGCATGTGATCTCCAACTATCCCTATGGGCTTTTTCTGTGACTTCTTTAGTTTTGACAACATACCCATGCCTTAGTAGTCCCAGCGTGATCATACAAAAATATCTTTGAACTCTTGGAGATAATGATTCCTCGTCTTGTCCTGCGGCAAGCTAAGCTTCCATCTTCATCTCATTCGTTAGCTCATATTGTCCACTGTCATTCTCAACCAATTAGGAAATAAGTTGCACTCTTTGTCATCTTCCAAGTTCTTAGATCCCTCTAGACACATATCTCTCTAAAAGGGAGTCAGTAACAGTATTGCTCATGTCATTGATATCTGGGGACCCATTGTGGGCTTGGAGGTAGAAAAGAAAAAATATGATATGAGAATGAAACAATGTGAAGTATTAAATGCGATGAGTGAAAATAAAGATGCATTTTATTAAAATAACAATTCTGAAAACAAGCCTATTTCATGAAAGAACTCTTGTTGCCTCTAGGCTTAAAGCAACAAGCATGTTTTACATATCACTCTAGATTAGCTAAAATACATGGATCCCTTCGCAGTCTCATTGTTCAAAACAAACCCGAGAGGACAAGGGCGTATCATTGGAACCTCTTTAATTGCATCATTCCTTTTGTCACTACACTCAAGTTCCCTTCAAGGTAGTTAGGGAGCAAAATTTCAACCATATTACTAGTACCGTCGAATTATAAAATCCCCGCATCGATAAGACATTGAACCCTCCTTTTAAAAGCTATACAATTTTCCGTAGAATGCCCCTGGTTCCCAGCGTGATACATGCAACTAGCATTAGGATCATACCATTTCGGGTATGGAGGCTTCAATGGTACCATATAATGTGGCGATATCAACTATTTTTCCAACAATTTCATACATAGTTCTCCGTATGACACAGGGATGGAGTTGAATCGAGGTTTTTCGGGGTTCAGTCTCACCGGTCTTTGTTCGTTTTTGAGTTGGTTTGGAGCAGGCGTGTTATTAGGTGGGAACACGGTGAATGGTCTTCGATCATCCCTCCTTGCACTACCCATTTCCTTTTCCTTTTTCCTCGGGGCCTTCAATGTCTGCTCCCTTCTTTCTTTTGCCTCTGCCTGGACCATTGATTTAGTCCGACCCTCCTCAGGGTTAAACATGAGCCCGTCGAGAAGTTCAGCGGGGTCGAGGTATTAGCCTGATATTGGGGCCTGATAGTGACGGGTCCCCCATGTGACCGCGGGTCTGGTTGAGTTGGGATATTTATCGGGGAATAAACAATTTCTTCATATTCATCCACATTGTCGACCACTTGGCCCCTCCTTGCTTCAAATCCTCCCGCTAATAGCTGGGTTAGATGGCACATCATATTCTCTTGGAACTCTCGCATTTGCTCTCGCATCTCTCGTTCAATTTTGGTTGATTGATCTTGCATCTGTTGTTGCATTCTAACCAATTGCTCTTGGATCAATACTTGTCTTTCCTCTAATCTCTCCAATCTTTGTTCCATGTTTTCTAGGTTAACGAAATAATTGCACCTAATTAGAGTCTTTCTACAAATTCTAATGCATGTGACGCGACGTAATGCCAATGCATGAAATGCAAATGAATGCAAAAAAGAAAGATAGGCGCTGATTATGAATTCAATTCCTATTAGAAGAACTTGTCTAGAAAACACGTTTCTTTACATAAAATAGACTACATATACGGCCTCTTCCTCATAGTCTAGGTGAAAACACCAATCCTCTTCTTCGTATCGGAATATCATGGTCGTGTCCCGTAAACTTTCTCAATAGACGCTTCTTTTGGCTCCTTATTGCTTGACCTCATCACTCATTTACCCTTGGCGATGCTCATAATTTCCTCATGACTCTCGAACAATCATTGTCGGCTTGAATCTTCAGACAAATCCTCTTCTTCCTATCTGGATATCATGGTCGTGTCTCGTGAACTTTCTCAATAGATCGTACCTCATCAATCACTAATCCTCCGTGATGCTCAAAATCTTCCGATGACTCCTGAAAAATCCCTATCGGCTCGAATCTTCAGGCAAGGTCTTGTCTCAACCATATTATAATCCATTTTATCAAGTAATACATTTTCTTATGGCAAACTCTTCTATTTAGCAATTGAATACGAATCAACATCTCCTTTCCAAGATGATGCAATGTAATGCAAATGCATGGACTGAATGCAAAAAGAAAGAGAGGCGCTAATTATAAATTCAATTCCGTTAGAAGAACTTTTCTAGAAAATAAAGCTCTTTACATAAAACGGATCGCGTATACGATTTTGTCATCATAGTCCAAGTGAATCGTTTTCTATAGATGTCTCTTCTAGCTCCTTGTAGCTTGGTTCGAGCGGTACCTTTTCACTTGTTTATCCTCCGTGATCGTTCATAAGCTCCTTTAAAAAGTCTGGGGTGATGACTCTTTAATAATCCTTGTTGGCTAGAATCATCGAGCAAAATCTTGTATTCTTCTATGGACTATCAACCTTATCTCATTGTTTACTTGGACTATATTTGGACCACCGTATTATAATCCACTTTACCAAGAAATTCATTTCCTTATGAAAAACTCCTCTATTTAGCAATCAAATATTAATCAACACCTTCTTTCTTTTGATGATGTAATGCAATGCAATCAAAACAGAATAAAACACGTTAGCGCAGGAGTAACAAACAAACACATAACAATTATCCAGGTGACCATTAGGGGTTTGGCATGGCTCTATCTAGGGTAGGCTCCTAGGTCTCTCTACATGTGGTTTGGTTCTAAAGTAAGGGTACCTGAACCAGCAGATTCCTCAATCCTCACCCATTATAGGCTCATACGGATCGAGTTCAATTCAGGGGAATACATTTCCCTATAGCATGCCATGAGAGAAAATCTCACGAAGACATAGGTACGGATGTATCCCGAAAGCGATCCACTATCTTGCACGGAGGTGAAAACCTCACGAAAGAGTAGCTTCTCACTCCCACTTAAGGGTGCGACCACAACGGTCATGCAATGCAATGTACACAAGAAAATAGGAATCATATACGATGACACAAGCAAAGGCAACAAAAAGGGTAGTAATTTTCACATCAAATCTTCAAACTTTCGATAAAGGACATAAAATAATCAATTTACGGCCTGACTCTCTTTATGGGTCCCCAGCGGAGTCGCCAAGCTGTCGAAACCATTTTTTTGACAAAACGGGTGTCGAACTTGGGTTTTGAAAATGAATAAAAAATGGGAGTCACCACCGACCTTTTACTAGGTGCGATCGGATCACCTTCGTTTTAATAAAACATTTGATTTACTAAAACAATGTTTTTAGGTCTACGAATATTCAAGAAAAATAGGTTCGGGAGTCGGTTACGTGCGAGGAAGGATTAGCACCCTCGCAACGCCCAAAATTGGTACCGATTTGATCAATTAATGTCCTTATGTCGAACGTTGGGAATTTTAAAGGAATTTAAAGTTCTTGACCCTTTTTTAGAAACATTTGCCTTTTCTTGAATTAAACCGAGATTTTATCATTTCGAAGAAATAAAATGTCGCATCCAATACTTTAGGACACGATAGTTTAAATCCTCGATCCCGAGATTATCTCGTGGTTTTCCAAAGCGCAAATTGAGACTTTCTCGTTCCCAAGGGACTAAAATATCACATCCAATGCTTTAGGACGCGATAATTTAAATCCCCGGTTTGGAGATCATCCCATAATGTTCAAATTGAAAATGGGGATCTTCTCGTTTCAAAAGGATAAAGTATCACATCCAATACTTTAGGACACGATATTTTAAACCTTCGAATCCAAGATCATCCCGTAGTTTTCTTGAATTAAAAATCAAGTCTACTCATTTCGAAAGAATAAAATATCACATCCAATACTTTAGGACACGATACCACAAATCTTTGAACCCAAGACCATCTCAAAACTATCGATTTACATAAAATGACGCAAACAAAAATGATCACAAAAATGTCGAGACATAAACAAAGAAAAATAAAAATATTAAAAATAAAATGAGAAATTTAAAAAAAAACAAAACAATGTCAATAATGGTGGAATTAGTAACAATCGGGATAATAAATATTATAATGTGAATACTATTACTACTAATAATAATAATACTAATAATAATAATACGAAATATGCACAAGATAAATAATATGAATGTAGTAGTAATAATAATAATATAATAATAATAATAGTATAATAATAATAATACTAATAAGAACAGTAATAATAATAGGGTTAGTGAAACAAAATAATAATAAAATACGTACATAAAAATGTAATAATAATAGTAATAACAATAATAATATAATGATAATATAAAAATAATAATAATAATAATATAACAATAATAGTAATAACAAAATACTATAAAATATATACAACATAAAAATGATTTAAATATGGTGATAATAATAAATATATAAATAATATAATAACACTAATAATAAATATATACAATATAATAACATATTAAATAGGATAAAATAAAAAAGATTACAAAAATAACTTAAAAAAGAGGATCAAATTGCATCTAAAACGAAAGTTCGGGGCTAATTCGAAATAAAATAAAAGGGAAAGGATCTATTTGAGATACGCGCGGAAAGGGAGGGTCTAAAAATGCAATTACTCCATCCTTTATGCACTGCGTTTTATTCGGGACTAAATTGGAATAGGAGAAAAACGTGGGGGCCAAATTCGAAAAAATGAAAAGGACAGATTAGAAAGGCGAAGAAAAACGGAAGGGTCAAATGCGCAATTAGACCCTTCCGCAAAAACGCGCGGATCCCCTGGCCGGGTCGGGTCATGCGCGTGGATCACCCCAAAACAGTGCCGTTTTGGGCACCTTAAGGAAGGTGCTAAAACGCACCGTTTTATTCCACTATATAAGGCAAATTTTTTTATTTTTGCTTCATTTCCTTTCTCTGTTAAAAAAAAACTTGATTCTCTCTTTTCTTTTCTCTGCAGGTCTGATCTGGGGGGGAGTCACCCGTCGCGCCTGTCGCCGACAACGTGCGGTGGCCGGAATCCGCAGAGAGGTAAAATTTCCTCTTTTTTTTATTTGTTATATATATATGTGTGTGTATAAAATAATAAAACTAAATAATAATAATAAAATACAAGTGAGAAATTAAAACAACCTACTGTTTCAATCGAAGATGGTACTTCTCTGATTTGATTTTGAGTATTTTTTTTGTTTTCTATTGATCGATCGATTGCCAAAAAAAGAAGACCAAAAAAGAAAAGCCCTCCATTACAGTGTTATTTCATTGGCTTTTATAGCCGTTTTACACAATTTTTTTATTGTTCTCGTTTTGTTTTCTTCTGCTCCTGGATTGCTGTTGTGCTTGTCTTCCTTTTGCAGGTAGTGGAGCGGCAGTGGCAGACAAACGATAGTGGAGAGCGGCGCACCAGTGAGGGGGGCTAGGGTTTCAAAACCCTAGCAAATCTGACATTGTTTTTTTTTTTATTTGTTTTTGGGCTTTTTGGCATTTGGGCCACTTAAATTGGGTTTATGGACTGTAATTTTGGACATTTATTTTATTTGTTAATTTTGGTTTTGGGCCCTGGGGTAATAAACCCGGGCCAAAATTGGTTACTACATCCATTCAATGTCTTTTTCTTGGAGATTTTGGAGTGCGATCCAATTTTCCTCTGATATGTCGTCTCTATTGGGCTTATCTGCCAACTCCTTTAATGGGGAATAATTTTCATAGTGAACTCGACAAAAAGCTCTATTTATCTTCCAGAAATGGCTATGGAACCAAACTAGCAATAGTTGCGCACATCCCACGAATCTACCCTCGCCTGCTCTCCGGCATACATTTAAAGATCTAAACGTTTCGGCAAGAACGGCTAGTATTGGTGTAACTCCTTTGTCAAGACGATCAAATAAGTCAACAACTGCTTCATCCACATGCCTCAAAGCTCTTGGGAAAATTACCAGGCAGTAAATACTTAAGGCGAAGATGTCAATCTTCCTCTTAGCATCTGGATGTGCCACTATCAAGTCCCTTAAGTTCACCCACGAAATGCATTTCCCTTCGCCTTTTTGTTGAACATGTGCCATGACCCACAGCTCACTCATTCCAGTGATGCTCATTAGTTTCTTTACAAAAGTTGGTGCATTGCCGGCCCTAAAGTAGACTTTATCGACCTGAGCCTTTCGATTAGGAAGTAAAGCCGTGTATTCTTCTATGGTAGGTACCAAGTCCACTTTCCCGAATGTGAAGTAGCTATATGCGGGATTCCAATATTGGGTTATGGCCCGGAACAAGTGTTTGTCCACTCTGATGTCAAGCAAATAGGGTAGATCGCCATAATTAAGGTAGAAAAGCTGCTTAGTCCCCTCATCCCAATGAGCCCACATATCTCTTAATTCTTGGAGCTCATTCTGTGTTATACTGATGCGAGTGAAGTCCCCCAACTCCGACGTATATTCCTTGGCTAGACTATCCCCTTTCTCGAGTTGCATCTTCTCTGACCATATACGCACGGCCGAGTTATCCTCTACTTTATCAAGGAATTCGTCCCCCATAACAAGCTTCTATCTTAGTAACCAAACGGAAATCAACACCTTTTTATGTGAAATGACATGCAAACATGGCCAAAATAAACAAGTTAGTTTTGAATAACAGCAACCAAAACGAGTAAAAGGACGTTAAACCGCTATACAGGTAACCTCTAAGATTTAGCATAGCTCTACTTACGGTGGGCCCTTAAGGTTCGCTATATGTGGCTTAGATCTAAAAAAAAGGTACCCGAACCAGCAGATTCCTCAATCCTCACCCATTATAGGCTCATACGGATCGAGTTCGGTTTAGGGGAATACATTTCCCTATGGCCATGCGGAGGTGAAAACCTCACGAAACCATAGGTACGGATGTATTCCGGAAGCAGTCCCCTAGCCCATGCGGAGGTGAAAACCTCACGAAGGTATAGCTTCTCGCTCCCACTTAAGGGTGTGACCACAACGGTCATGCGAATATGAATGCGGAGACATCCTATGAGACTCGACATTATTGCAATCATAGCACCAGCAAAATGCATCGAAAGAAACATGATTTTTCAAAATGATTTTCCAAATTTTGACAAAAGGACAAAGAATAATCAATTTTACGGCCTGACTCTCTTATGGTCCCCAGTGAAGTCGCCAAGCTGTCGTAACCATTTTTTGAAGAAAACGGGAATCGAACTTGGGCCTTGAAAATGGATAAAACGGGAGTCGCCACCGACCTTTTATTAGGTGTGATCGGATCACCTTGTTTTAATAAAATGTTTGATTTACTAAAACAGTGTTTTTAGGTCCACGAATATTCGAAAAAAATAGGTTCGGGAGTCGGTTAAGTGCGAGGAAGGGTTAGCACCCTCGCAACACCCAAAATTGGTACCAAATTGATTAATCAATGTCCTAATGTCGAAGAGTTTGAAATGTTTTTTTTTTTTTAAATCTTGCCTTTTTATTGTTTTTAAACAACTTGATTGAATAATGATATTCCCTTGTTTCGAAGGAATAGAGTTTCACATCCAGCACGATTGGACGCGATAATCTAAGCCTTTGAATCCAAGATCATCTCTGAAATTCTCCAAGTACCCATTTTTGAAATTTCGGAAAGGGCATTTGCTCATTAGGTTATGCGAAAGAAAACACACCCAGCACGATTGGGCACGATCTTTTCGAACTTCCAAATGCACAAATATCACCTTATTTGAAAATAGAAACAAAATTTGAAAGGTCATCCACTTGTTCGGTCAAACGAAAAGTCACACCCAGCACGATTGGGCACAAGATTTTGAATTCCCGAACTCATGAATATTACCTTTGTGAAAACCCGTTCTTTATGAATAAATAAAAAAAGGAAAAATAATAAAAGATAAAATATTGAATTGCGATGAAACGACGGAAGCAAAAAACTTAGCAAAACATGATAATAAGAAGATGCAATAATGAAACAAAAGTAAAAAGATAAAAATAATAACGATAAATAAAAATAAAAATATTAGTAATGATAGTGACAATAATATATACAATAATAACAATAGTGTAGCAAATGTAATAATAATAATAATAATAATAATAATAATAGTAAAAAGTATAATAATAATAATAATAATAATAATAATAATACGAGATATGCATAATATAATAATATATAGTAATAGAAATAAAAATAAAAATAAAAATAATAATTATTATTATAATGCTAAATATGTACAATATAATAATATATAGTAATAATAATAATAATAATAATAATAATGAAGATAGTAGTAGTAATAATAATAATAATAAATAGGATTAAAAAGACTACAAAATAACAAAAGAAGGATCAAATTGCATCTAAAACGAAAGTTTGGGGTCAATTTGAAATAAAATAAAAAGAAAGGGCCTATTAGAAGTGCGCGTAAAAAGGGAGGGACAAAAATGGACAATAACCCCTTCTTCCAAAATACATTGCATCAGGTGGACCCAATTGAACTCCGAAACAAATTTTTGGGCCAAATAAAAAATAACAGAAACTTAATCGCAAAGCCAAAAAAAGCGGGAGGACCAAAAGCGCAATATACCCATTAATTAAAAACACGCGGATCCTCTTTAGCGGGTCGGGTCAAAAACGGGTTATAGTCAAAACGACGTCGTTTTGGGTGTTTAAGGCCAGCCCCAAAACTACGTCGTTTTGATGGGCTATATAAGGCCAAGTTTTACCAAAAAAATCACTTTTCATTCATTCTAAAAAAAAAAATTTCTCCTAACTTCTTCCTTTTCTCTCTGCAGGGAAGAGGGCTGGAGAGATTTCCGGCGAGGATCGTCACCGGCCACCGCCGCCGGCCATCGCACACGGTGGCCGAAAAAGGTAAAAAAATTTATTTTTATTTTTTATTATTATTTATTTTTTAACCTTTATATATTTATATATATTTGCGGATGAAAAAAAAGAAAGGAAATAAATAAATAAATAAATAAAATAAAATACCTTCAGATCTGAATATTGGCCTCTTGCGTTTTTTTTTTTGATTTTTTTTTCTAATCTTTGCTTGTTATTGCTTTCTGTTCTATCCTTTTTTTTTATTGAAAAAGGAACCCTTTTTACATTATTTTCGAATGGCTTTATAGCCAATTTTTACACCATTTCTTATTATTTGTTCTTGTCTTCTTCTTCTTGCAGGTGGACGAGCGGCGGTGGCAGACAAGAGATAGTGGAGAGCGGCGCACCAGTGGGGGGGGCTAGGTTTTCAAAACCCTAGCAAATCTGACATTGTTTTTTTTTATTTGTTTTTGGGCTTTTTGGCATTTGGGCCACTTAAATGGGTCTAATCTAGTTTGTAGTGGGCTTGTTTTAATTTGTTTGGTTTTGGGCCCTGGTTAATAATCCCGGGCCAAAATTGGTTACTACAATATTTTATTAAATTTGAAAATAAATAAATAAATAGAAATTATTTTTACAAAAATTAAAATAAACACATTATGATTGTAGCGGTAGGGAAATAAGTGTGGAAATAATTTAAATTCACCTCATTAATTTAAATAATTTTTGAAAAAACAAAACAAATTAAATTTACGTGAAAATAAATTAAATTTACTCATTTTAATTTAATAAAATGTCACATATTATGTTGTTATAATGTATAAAAATACCCAAATTATATTTAATTGATTGATCCCTTAGAAGGTGGCATATAAGAAGTTCAGATTTAAATCTTAATATTTGTAATTCTGTTTTTCTTATGAAACCGAGGATTGTTTAAATAAAAAATTATTAGTGTTAATTTGGTATTGAATGTAACTAAATTCTAATTAATTAAATTTTTTTGCAAATATAGGCATTAATTTGTCTACCACTATCACCATTTTTCCAATTTTGTAGACTTAAATGGAGCTATTGTGGATGGATTATTATTTAAAGGCATTTTACAATTGTGATGCTTTAATCACATTCTTAAAACTTTCTCTTTTGAGTGTTTGAAATTACTTCATTTAATAATTAATTACACATAGCACAGCAATTTTACTTAAATAAGCTTAATTAAATGTGTAGATTGATTACAATAGCTATGTCATGCAAATGTTCCGAGCAAGTGGGCAGATACACAAAATTACAGCATCTCGGAGTGGTTAAAATTGGAAGGATTTGACAATCAAGAAGTTGAGATTTTATTGGCCGAACGTTTACACATGGCTTTCAACAGCCAACGGTGTCTCATTCATTAGTATCACAAGATATGTTTTCTTACAAGTTTGTTCAAGCAAAATACACTAACTAGTTATGTCCAAAACATGGTCACATGAGTTTGTAGGGTTACGAAATCATAAGTTTTATACACTAAAATATTCATTTCCATCACTATTTTTTATGATGCACTTTTTTTGTTGTATAGATTTACATAGTTTAGTAAGATCATGTGAATGATATTCCTCATTTTACTTGCTTTTCTCGAAACTTTTTAAAGTTGAAAACTTAAATAGGAACATCGAATGCATACAAGCCTTTCCTGTTTGGTTACCGGGAAAGTAAGTAGAGAAAATGCAAAAAAGGGAGTGCTACAAGTTTGAAGATGAAGAGATAAAAGAAAATAGGTTCGTAGGTTTCTTTTTTTAGTGAGCCTTTTTTAATGGCAAAGGGAAAGCGAAGAAAAAAGAAAGGGCACAAATGAATTTTAAAATTTTTGAGGGTTAAAATAAGATTTTACTATATATTAATTATCAATTTTCCAATTCTGTAAGAGTTTAATGGCAATTTTACCATTTTTTAGGACAATTCCCCTTGCTATCTAGTAGGCTTTGTTTAATGGGGACACAAACTGATTATTTTTAATAGATGGACTTATACTTGCTCCACCCGATTTGGGATATGATTTTTAAATTTTATCTAATCTCGTCTATATTTGTTATTGACCAACTCAAGTTCATTCTAGGCACGTTTTTATTATTTTTATAAAATTTTTTAAAAGTATTTTTATTATTTTTATTTAATATTTAATAATCATATTTTTTCATTTATTAAAAATTTTGATATAAAAATATTTAATATTTATAGGTTCGAACTTTGAGAGACAATATTGTTAGGAGGGGTAGCCACAAACCCTGAATATAGACCGTAAGATAAACATGCATAATATCAAAATATATATATATAAGTAACTTAATTTTTTTAATATTTATATTATAGTATTATATATTACTATTGATTTAATTTTTATGTATTATAAATATTACATAATATATAAAAATAACATGATATAATATATTGTAAACTTGGAAAATGAGTTAAGCCTAGCTCAAGCTCAATTCATAGTTTAAACAAATCTATTTTTTTACCCAAATATATTTTCAGATCTAATATTTTTTTCTCAAACCCTTTTAAATTTCAAACAAACTTGTAAATATAAAAAAAACACTCAACCCTTAAATATGTCTAATCCACACTCAACCCTTGTTTTCTTTTCAAACAAACTTGTAAAAATAAATAAAACACTCAACCCTTGATATTATATATTAAAGCTTAAAATCATATGTTAAAGAATTGGAGGTGTTGAGCGTCAAATCCATGGTCAAAATGAAAATCTGATGTGAGAGGTTGAATAATTAAATTAACTTGCACAAAGAATCGAATCTGAGGGGTAGCATAAATTATTTATCAATCAAAGTTTTTTTTTTCATATATCGATTTTTATAAAGAGATTCATAAATCTCTTTTTATTTCATGTCATGTCAAGTATTGAATTAAGTGAAATATTAATGGTTTGTGTCAATTATACTAAGTCGATTGGAATTTTACAAATATACAACTCTATATATCAAAGAGTATTTGCCTATTGCTTTATTTACCAGTTTTAGAGAGCATTAATTTATTCAAGATTGAAACTTGTTTTGAATAAATTTTGGATTTACTGTTTTGATTAATTTGTGACTAAGTTTTTAAGGGAAAAATACTTAATGAAAGAGTGAATCTAGATAATATTAGATATTGTGCAACTATTTGACCAATTCAAGTATGAATTATTGGAAAGAAGTCATATGAGTAATATGTTATATTTAGAAAATAAAACTTTACATACTCACATACTCAAGGTTTAATAAGTTATACATCAAAGTATACGAAACAAACCATTTTTTTGACCAAAAATTAGCTTAATGATATTTGAAAACATATTAAATTTAATTTTTTTTAAATATCGGTTTTGTTAAGTAAATAGGAGTTGCCACCAATCTTTTATGCTAGGTATGATCAATCACCTATAAAATTATTTTTTAGAAAGAAAAGTTTTAAAATTCTTTAAAAAGACAATTTTGGGTTTGCATTCAAAAAATCAAAAAAAAGTTATGATTTGGGAGCCTGTTACTCACAAAGAAAGTTTTAACACAATCGTTATGCTCAAAATTAGTACCTTAATAAATATGTGTCGTCTCGAGCCTCGAAA
This sequence comes from Gossypium bickii, assembly GCA_025503065.1. NCBI lineage: Eukaryota > Viridiplantae > Streptophyta > Magnoliopsida > Malvales > Malvaceae > Gossypium > Gossypium bickii. Next base: position 125,639,472 of record CP106713.1, on the reverse strand, counting down.
ATTAAAAGTTCAAAATTCGATATTTAATTATATTCCCAATTGTACATTTTATTTTTATTTTGAGTGAACCGAGTTTTAAATATATAGATATAATATATTTATAAATAACATAGATATTTAATATAGTATTTTTTGTGTATCTCTCGAGTTGACGAAAAATATAAGTTGAACAATTTTTCGATTTTGAAAATACTCCATCTTTAATTATAATTAATGAAATTTTTTCTAGCAAGATGAAAGAATCATGTGTTAGATTTGTAAAATAAATCTGAAATAAAACTTAATAAATCAGGATGAATCCATGAATTCCTTAAAGTTTTATCAGATTTTGGGGATTTAATCTTCCAAAATAGCATACAAGAAATTCAAAAAATATCTGCTCTCTTCCTAATGATGGGATATTAGAAAAGATATCTTGTGTATAATTTGGGGACCATAACTCTAATATTTATAACCTTGGCATATTAGTTCTAATCAAATTTTAATCAGCTCATCCTTAATTAGAATTTGGTTAGAACTCACATATTTGACCCGTACTTTATTTAATAATTAAAACCCAATAAAATTTTAACCAAATTAGATCACTTTTAATTTGGGCTAACCTATCATGATAGTAAATAATAATATTTAATTACCCTTATTATATATATGATGTCCATATTTTCCAACATCATGCATTATAGTAATTAAAGAAATGTTGCCTTTATTACAAATTAATAATTGGAATTATTTTTTTTATAAACACATTCATGAAAGGGAAAAGAAAGTGATTGAGTGTGTAAATAAGAATCCAGATCATGAGTAAATCAATTAAAGTAAATGTAGCATAATAGTAATCAAAAGCAAACTAATTTATCTAGTAAATATTTAAAAGGAGACCAGCCATGAAATCATTAAAGTATGCATGGGAACTGTAGACACATGGAATATTGGAGCATCAATATTTGGCAGAAAAAGACACGATAAGTGCTTACTTATTATTCACACTTTGAAATTATTTAGCATTAAGAAAAAATTTTTTATCAAGAAGTCCTATGGCTACCGTGTAAAATTAATCAAAATCAAAGTTGCTTGTGACTTTTGAATTTGACTAAGGTTAAAACGAAATCAATCCAATTGATAAACTTGTATATAAAAGCAATCTATATTAGAATTGTTCATGAATCGGGTTATTCATTCATGTCTGAAAGTTCGCTTGAAATTTGAGAGGATTTGGAGAAAAATATTAGGTTCAAAAAATGGATTTAGGCAAAAAATTAGGCCCGTTTAAAGTATGGGTCGAGCTCAAACTTGAACATTCAAGGCCCGTTTTAGGACCAGGTTGAGCTGGCCCATTTTAAAGTTTATAATACTTTATATTATGTTATTTTTATTATATTATATGTAATTTATAACACATTAAAAAAATAAATGTATACTAAATATATATACTCTAATGTAAATATTAAATTAATGTTACGGTGACTAGATAAAAATTTTAATAAATAAAATAAAATAAAATTATTAAATATAAAATATTAAATTAAAATAATTTAAAAACAATATGGGTGGGCCTAAAATTGGCTTGGGTTAATCTTTTTAGGCCCATATTTTAGGTCGGATTGGGTCGAGTCGAGCCTATGCATAATATTAACATATTTTATACTTGCCCAAGTCCGGCCTAGCCCATGAGCACCTCTAGATTCAATAATTTAAATGAAATCATTTTAATAATTAAGTGACTATTTTATAATTTTTTGAAATAATTAAAACATAAATTTACTAATAATTAGACATAATTTACGTGATATATTTATATGTAACCCTTTCTTGTTTTCAGTAATATAGTGGTTGGATGGTTAAATTATGATAAATTATTGACTTTGATACTATATACTAAAGCTTAAAATCATATATTAAAGAATAAGAGGTGTTGAGTGTCACACCCATGGAAAATGAAATTTTGATGGGAGAAAGAATTGAATCTGATAAAAGACTTAACTATCAATCAAAGACTTTCCTATTTGTAGTCTTGTATTTGAATTTTAGAAAGAATATTGAAATTTATGTGATGGGAAAAAGATAGCTGTTAAAATATCCTTCAAGTCCCTGTATTTATTGTATATTTAGAATCTAGTCTATTTACTTTTATTTTCAACAATAATTTAGTCTCTCTACTTTTTAGATTTTTAAATAAAGTTCCGATTGTTAATACTATTAAAAATCTTTTGTTAAATTCAAGTCCATTATAATGTTATTTCTTTTATTATATGGCTATCAAATCAGTATTTTTATTATTTCAAAATATCATATCAATAAATTTAACGAAAATAAATTTAACAGTTTAAACATTTTCACTTGAATTTTTAAATTTAAAAAATAAATAAATTAAATTCCTAAAAATAAAAAGTTAAAAGATGAAATTCTAAATATACAAAAAGTATAACAACTTGGAGTCTATTTTAACCAAGAATAAATTTTAGTCATCCATCTTGCAGGAAATCTGGGTACCGAATGATACACCGAAGGACGTCACATCATGGTTTAATAAAGTATTGGGATGAGGGAGACTTTATATTCTTAATTCTGGTGGGCTTCATCATTACAAAATCCTTCAAATTATATTTTTATTCACTTAAGTACTTAAAGTTTTTCTTTATCAAAATTAATATTTAAATTATTAATTTTATCTTATTTTATTAAAAAATATACGCCATCAAATAAAAATGATATCGTGATTTGAAATAAAATGAGGCAAAATTAATAATTTAACTAATACTTTTAATAAAAAAATTTAAGCTTTAATAGTAAAATGAACAATCGTACAACACAAATATAAAAACAAATTACAACTACAACAAAATACGATAAATCCAAATTTAACTTGGCCCCTCACATGATTTCCTTTTTGTTAAAGATCATTTGAAGACAGAGGCTGATGGGAGGTATCACAAATGAAGATATTGCTATAGATGATGGCAGCAATGGCGGCTCCAATGAAGGGATGGATTAAATATTTGGAGGCAAGTTTGTGTTCTGGTTGCTTTTGGGGTTGAAACAATCACCGTACTTCCAAGTGTTATTTCATTGTTTTATTCGTTTGGCAAATTTTAAAATAAATTTATTGGGCTATTAATTTTGAAGATATTTAGATGTATAAAGCTCATATATTAAAGACCAGTAGTTTGGTTTCTTTTGGCTCAAGACAAATTCATCGTTAATCAAAGGAAAGTCACTTTTCATATTTTGAAGGCATTGGAATAAATCAAAATTCTTATGGAAGTATTATTTTGGACTGATTTTTAGACTTCTTCATATAGATATAATTAGATTATAATTCTTATGTAAACAAAACTTAATTAGTATATAAACTTAAGTTTTGTCTAGGTCAAATTGAACATTAAGAGAGCCGAGACCTTCAAAGTTTGATAGAGCACAATTTGTTTAGGTTAAGAACGTTTTATGTGTGCATTGTTTTTGAAAGCAATCAAGTTTTTCCTTCTAAAATCCGAAAAATGACAAGAGTAACACTTTGATACAGCATTTCCTTCCAATTATTTAGCATAATTAGAAAATTTTATCGAAATCAAAGTTGCTTGTGATTTTTGAATTTGACTAAAGGTTAAAAACTAAGCAAACCCAATAAAGAAACTTGTATATTAAAGCTCAAAGTAATCAGATAAGCAGCTGAGATTGATTTGCAATTGATCTCCATTTTTGCAAATCACCCTGATTTGCAATTGATCTCCATTTTTGCAGATCACCCAAGACAATCAAGCAATATAAAAAGGGGCTTCCAGCATCTCCAATTTTGAGTACTATAGAGAGTTGTCATGGAAGATTTCATTAGTAGTTTACCAGATGAACTACTTTTCCACATAATATCTCTACTTCCCTTTGAATCTGCAATCCAAACCATTTTCCTATCAACCCGATGGAGATTTCTATGGAACCTGCCATTGGTTCAACATGGCACCAAAGAAGATGTTCCCTCTGCAGTTTCTGGGTTCATTGCAAATTTTGATGAACACAATCCAACAAGGAATACCAGAAGATTTCGGTTCCATTTCGGGGAATACGTTCTCTTATCAGCCATACTTGCACCTAACAATAAGCTTCACCTTCATTTCTCAGCTGAAAACTTGCAAAATCCAGAACATTTTAGTTGGCAAATACAGTTGAATAACCCCCAAAATCTCAGTGACCATCAGCCAACTCCCTCTACTTTCTTCGTTAAGACCCTGAATTTGACATCAGTAAACCACCTTAGCAGTGAAGCAATTTCGTGTATGGTCTCGAAATTTCAGCTTCTTGAGAACCTGAAAATCATTGGGTGCCATGGATTGGAATCAATGAGCATTGATTCTGATACAAAGCTTTTGAGCTTAACCATCTTTGATTGTCCACACTTAAAATCTCTCCATATTAGATCCTATAAACTTAGGACCTTTTTGTATAGAGGGAAATTTCCATGGTTTCTGCCTGAGTTTCATTTCAACCTTGGAAATGCCATGCTTGATTCTAGGCAAGGCCCTGCTTTCAATACCTTCAAAACATGTGATTTTGATCGAGTGCTGCTGACCATCAAGAATGCTGAAATTCTTACCTTGTGCAAATGGACTTTTGAGGTATGTTCTCTATTTCTCCGACTCTAGCTTCTTGTCCTAACTAATAAAAAAAGGTCTGTTTAGTTTAATTGATTCATACATTCACCTCTAAGAGGAGACATCAGTTTAAGATTTGAATCCTAACATTTATAACTTATTTTTGTATCAAATTGTGTGACTTCCAACATGATTATAATAAAATAAAAATATTTAAACCAAATTCAGTTGATTCGTGCAGCCATCCTTAAAATGTGACATCTAATAAATTTTGACATTTAAATCTTAACATTTTTATATAAAAATCGATAACTCTATAATTAAAAATATATTATTTTATGTTTTCTTGTTATTGAATGTAATTAATTTTTTTTCCAAATACAGGCATTAATTTGTCCATCACTATCATCTTTTTTCCAATTTTATAAACTAAAGGAGCTATGGTGGATCGATAATTATTCAAAGGGATTTTACAACTGTGAAGCTTTAATCACATTCATAAAACTTTGTCCTTCCTTAGAGCTACTCTTTGTGACTGTAAGCTTAATTTTCCTTTCACTTTGAGTGTGTGAAATTACTTCATTTAATCATGAATTAGACATAGCACTGCAATTTTCTTTTCAATTTGATCCACAATTACCTGTGCAGATTGATCACAATAGCTATGTCATGCCAAATGCAACTAAATGTTCCAAGCAAGTGAGCAGATGCACAAAATTACAGCATCTCAAAGTGGTTAAATTGGAAGGATTTGACAATCAAGATAATGAGATTTTATTGATCGAACGTTTACGAGATGTCATCACCGTCGAGCCATTAATCTTATCGACATCGGACAGAATATGTTTTCGAAATTTGATTAGGGTTCCTTCTCATGATTCTCACCCCCCAACGGTCTCTCATTCATTAGTGTCACAAGAAATGCATTCTTACAAGTTTGTTCAAGTGAAACACAATAATAAGTTATGTCACAAACATGGTCACATGAGTTTATAGGGTGATGATGAAATCATAAGTATAGATTCCAACACTATTTTTATAATGCACTTTTTTGTTGTATAAATTCTACATTTCAAAGATATCTACATAGTTTAGTAAGATCACGTGAATTAATAATATCCACCTTTTTCCTTGCTTTTCTTCAAACTTTTTAAAGTTGAATACTTAAATAGGAGCAATGAAGGTATACGACTCTTCCCTGTTTGGTTACCGGGAAAGTCAGTAGAGAAAACGTAAAAAAAGAGTGTGCTAGATGTTTAAAGATAAAGAGAGAAACTATTTAAAGATAAAGAGAGAAACTATGTTCATAGGTTTCTTTTTTTAGTGAGCCTTTTATAATAGCAAGCGCAAAGTCAAAATAATAAAAAAAAATTAGAGAGGGCAAAATTAGATTAAGGGTTAAAATACAATTTTGCCATATATTAGTTCCAATTTTACAATTTCTATAAGAATTTAATAGTAATTTTACCACCATTTTTAGGGGATCAAGACTTCTTCCTCCTCACTAGAATTATAGAAGTTTCATAGACCAAGTTAGACTTAAGTGTAATATTTACACGTTTTATACTTTTCCAACCAGACTTGAAATATGAGTCTAAAATTTTATTCAATTTCATCCATATTTGTTATTAGTGTTGGAAAAATTGCATTTTATGGGAACTTTGAGGCATATTCTCAATAGATAAAGGTGGAGAGTTGAATCATAATTTTATGGTTTCATATTCTACTCCATGAGACCTTCACAACGGTATATCATATGCTCAAAATGGTTGAGTGATGAATGAGAAATTGATGCACAAAGTAAGCTATTTAGAAATATTGTTGAGGAAAAAGTAAAAGCTTAGATCCCACATTAGTTAAATACCAAGTGTGAGATGTGTTTATATATATATATATGAGAACTCTCTTAAAAATAATTTTAAATGACTAAGGTTGGAATCCTGCCTCGCGTGCAAGATGGTACTAGTCCAAACTTGATAGGTTTGGGGCGTACCCGCATGACTTGGGCAACGTGAAATGCTCAAACCGATGGGGCCCAAATGGGTCTATGGATATTTTAACCCAACACAAATTTATTTTCCTCAACTGATTTATATGAAAATTTATCTCATTGATTTGATTCCAATAAATCTGATTGCAAATTTTGTGGATATTTTTTTCCAAAATTCCAATACTCTCCATGCCTATAAAAGGTCATGATTTCTGAAGGGTTAGAACATACTCATACCCTCTGAAAATTTCTCTTGTCGAAACTCTGTTGTTCTCAAAACTCTGCCTTTTCTTCTTTCGTGTTTTTCAAACATTCCGATGATAGAAAAAGGCATTGTTCGTTCGTTGATCGTGGTATAGGTGCTACTACTTTGGTCACTGTTGTTGTTGTATCTTGGGAGATATTCGACTAATGCTACTCCAATTACCGTAGGAGCGGCCGAATTTATCTTAAGGAAATTGTATTTCACAAGCCTCAACGTTTCGTAAAATCCTTATCTTATATATTTCAACTTTTCATTATGGTTTATTTGATTTTCGTATTTAATAAATTAATTATAAATCATTCTATTTATATTTTATTTCATATTTCTTTATTTATAATTAATTATATATTTGCTAACGTGTATTTTGTCCAACAATTAGTTACCCAAACTCATTTTAGGTCCAACTATATTATCTTTTACAATTATTTAAAAAATACTTATATTAATTAAATTTAATATTTAATATTTAATTTTTTTTCATTTATTAAAAATTTAATTTAATTTTTTATATAATATTTACATTATATTATTATATATTACTATAAATTTAATTTTTATATATTATAAATTACATAATATAATATATTATAAACTTAAAAAATAGGTGAAGGTGAGCACAAGTTTAATCCATATTTAAAACAAATCATATTTTAAACAAATTTAGAAACCAACCACATAAAAATAATTTAGAGACCTATAGATACATATGAACAAAATTAGGGGGAAATTATATCTTAACCCTTTAAGAATATGTGTTGAGTGTGACATCCATGAAAAGAAATGTGATGGGGGGGGGGTTGAATAACTGAAGTAACTTGTAGAAAGAAATGAATCTGAGAGAATGTCCTATTTTCATGTCACATTTCCAATATTTTCTTTTTTTTTACATGAGAAGATAATATTAGCTACGGAAATATAATGTCAGTTTTTTATTATATGGAAGTATTTATTTTTTAAATTTTAAAATATTGTATCAATAAATTTAATAGAAAAATTTTAATGATATTTTTAAATAAATTTGAAAAGTAGAATGATTAATTTCTCAAAAATAAAAAATGAATATTAAATTCTAAATATATAAAGAATATTAAATTCTAAGTATATTGTAATATTTAAATTTTTATTCTATAAGTTCTCAAATGGATATTTGAATTTTAGAAAGAAGAGTGAAATTTATGAGGTAGGGAAGATTAATTTTAGTCATCTTTGTTGTGGGAAATTTGGGCACCAAATGATGCACCCAATGACGTCACATCATGGTTACATGGCTCTTTTAATTCTTATTCTTTTAGGCTTAATTGTAAAATTGATCCTTAAAATATATCATTTTTCTCATTCAAATACCTAAAGATTTTTTTTGTCAAAAGTTGTATCTAAATTATTAATTTTGTTTTATTGACTAATATTATGATTTGGAGTAAAATGAGACAAATTTAATAATTCAATTATTATTTTTTTATTAGAAAATTTTAAATACCTAAGAGAGCAGAAGGTGTTTATGGGTTGGGTCGGGCCAGGTTCAACTAAAACTCTAGGACCGGCCCAGCCTAAAAATGGGTATAAAATTTTGTCCAAGCCTAACCCGGATAAAAATGCTAAAACTCTGGCTCGACTTGGCCCATCTGTATTAATTTTTTATATTATTTTTATGTAATTTTTAAATATATATAATACATCAAAATAAATATTTCCCAAAATATTGAAAATAAATTTTAAAAAATATATAAACTTAAATAACACTAAGATAAATACAACTTAACAAGCAAATGCCTCTAAAATAATAACAAAATTAACAAATGTCTTTAAAATAATAATAAAATTAACAATAAAATAAGTTTTATACAATATTCAAACAATAACAACAAAATAGTAGCAACATAATAGTAAAATGGTAGCAAAATAGGGAGAAAACAACAAGAAAATAACATTCAAAAAAGATTTTTTTTGTCTTTTAGTGAATTCGGGCTGGCCTCGGGCCAAAAATATCTTACCCGAGGCTTGGCCCTTTTTTAAACGAGCCTTATTTTATTGTCCAAGTCTATTTTTCGAGCTTATATTTTTGCCCAAACCCTCCCACATTTCGGGCGAGCCTTCGGGAGGTGTAGGGAAAAGTGATAAAGGGTTAATTTTGCATTTAAGTCACTCTTTAAAGATTGAATGGTTGATGTTTATAAATAGGATGGTTGATGTTTATAAATAGGATGTTCATAGATATTTTGAACAGTGGAAGATAGTATATGGCTCCTGCAGGAAGGTAGATGTCCGGAAACAAACAACACAATATCTGCAAAGCGAAAGCTTGTGTTGTTTTTGAAACAGCTGTCTTTAATCGAAGAAGTTCATGGACAATTTGAAGCGGGAAACTTGCAATGATGAAACTATTTAAATAGATTAAAATTCGAGTGAATTTGAGATACATGTACGTCATGTGTTTAACATAATCAAAAAACTTATGTCGGATTCAGTAAAATCAAGAGGTGTTTAAATGCTCATACAATACAAATTTGAAAACAAATTACAACTACAACAACTCTAAATTCATTTCCTTTTTTTTTTTATTTTCTCTTTGACCTAAAAATGTCAGAGAGAAACTTGGCCCCTGACATGAATTTGTCTTTTATTATTATTATTATTAAAAATCATTGGAAGGGAGAGGCTGATGGGTGCCATCACAAATGAAGATATTGTCATAGATGATGGCAGCAATGGCGGCTCCGATGAAGGGACCAACCCAATAGACCCAATGGTTAGTCCATGTCCAGCTAACAACAGCAGGACCGAATGACACTGCCGGGTTCATCGAGGCACCATCGAAAGCACCACCAGCCAAGATGTTGGCACCAACTATGAAACCAATTGCAATAGGAGCAATGATCCCCAAATCTCCCTTTTTTGGATCCACTGCCGTGGCGTATACCGTGTAAACTAGGCCGAATGTCATGACGATCTCGAAGATGAGCGCGTTCCAGGTGGATACACCTGAGGATAGCGCAAAAGCTGATGTTTCCTACAGTTCATCGAAACAAGCAATATTAAGCATTGAACTAATATATTTTTTTGAAATTAAAGCTTGGATATGAGGGGATACCATTCCCCCGGTGGCAAACTTGAGAAGCAAGCAAGCTACAACGGAGCCTAGCAACTGCGCAATCCAGTACGAAAAGCTTCGTAACAAAGTAATGTGGCCACCGATGAATGCCCCAAAGGTGACAGCAGGGTTAACATGACCACCTGAAATGTTTGCACCAACCGAAACCGCCACAAACAAGGCAAAGGCATGTGACAATGATGCAGCTACCAGCCCCGCTGGTGTGCTTGACCCATTGTTCGTTAGCTTGTCTGCCATCAAATAAAACATTAGCCCCTTAATAGTACTTATTTGTTAGATTAATAATTTTTTCATTTTGAACCTTTAATCATCCATTCTACGTGAAAATAACAAAAGCAAATGAATTTTGAATCTTACTGTAACCCATCCCGGACCCTTCTCCGGCGAATACAAAAATAAGCATGGAAAAGAATTCAGCCAAAGCCGCTTTTATCACAGTCGGATGGCTGGCCTCTCCCGGTGCCCCAACCGCAATTCTATTCATCGGCATTTTTCCTCAACCTAAATCTTCTTTGATCAAAACAAGTTTGCTACTTTGGTTTCTAAGAAAGTAGCTTTTGTGTGTTAATGTGTTTAATAAGAGGTTGAATTTTAAATATACCTAAAATAACGGCTAAGTAACCGGTAATGCAGGTACCCGGTAAAAAAGGAGCACAGTGGAAGAGTAGGGGGTCATGGTTTTTTATGCCACATGTCGGTGACTTTACAGCTAATAAATGGGACCTCTGATTGCCACGCGTGTGGCTGCGATTGACTGTAGTTACGGGGAATTCGGCTTGATAGCCGACCCAATGATGCGGTGGGCCACGATGATAATTGTGTGGTGCATGGTCCATTGAGAGTCTCGTAGAGGCGACCGAGATGGGCGGCTAGAAACCGACCATTTGAATATTCAATATCACAACGTGCAATTATTATGGGCCCATAGGGAGAGGCTATTTAATGTGGTTGTAAACGGACCCACTAGAATGCAACCTCTAGTATTGAGTTCCAGGGATGAAAAAAACCGGATCCGATGGGTTCTGATCCAACTCGGTCAGATTTTCTTTAAGCCTTTTTAAGGTGAGTTTATGAAAAACCATCCAGGTTTGCCACAATATAATTATTAAAATATTTTTTAATATTGATTTAAAATATATAATAATAAAAATTAGGTTAAAATACTGAAAAACTTTTCGAAAATCAACTGAGTCTTAGTTGAAAAGTGCAAATAATTGGACCCTTAGCCCAAAAATAACAATCAATTGCGCCTTTCGGATTCTCATTTCTATTAAAGGCATCTCATTGGCTATTAAGTGTTAATATAGAGGGTGATATGATAGATGATATGATAGTTGATATGAAAATTTTGATGATGTGGCAGCTAACATGGAGGGCTTAATTGATTTTTTTATTTTTTTTAGGGGAGTGTTATTAATTTTTTGAGATTATATAAAAATTCTCAAGAAATTATAAATTTTTTAAAATATTTAAATATTTTAGAAATTATAGAAAATTATATAAAAATAACTAAATTGAAATATTAAATTTATTATAAAATTTATAGAAAATTATTAAATATCATAAAATTTTAAAAAGTTATAAGTATTACTAAATGTTATAAAATTTTATTAATATGCTATGAAATAATGAAAATATTAAATAAATATTATAAAAATCTAGAAATGATAGAAAATTATATAAAAATAATTAAAATGATAAAAATCTATAAAAATTAATAAAAAAGGTTAGAAAAGCTTATTGAAAGTATAAAAATTTGTAAAAATTTAAGGTGAGTAATGAATAATGGTTTTGGTTGAGGAAACATGATCAATGCACGTTGACATGGATCAGGGGCGAAGCCAGAACAATTTTTTAGGAGAGCCGAATGAAATTTTAATTTTTTATAGTTTATATCTTTAAATTTTTAAAAGACTAAATCAGATTTTTATAATTTTAGGAGGCAAAATGTAATTTTACTTTTATTAAATTAAATTTTTTTAAAAAAATTAGAAGGCCTATATGGCAATTTTTCATTTTAGAGAGGTTGAGGCCCATGCCAGCCCCTCTAGAATTGCCTCTCATAAGGATGGTTTACGGTATGAAGTGAGGCAAGATGTGTGGGAAAACAAAAAAATGAGTAGTAATTTTTATTAAAAAACTTAAAACTTATTATAAATGACTATAATATTATAATTTTTTTAGAAAATTATAAATATATACATAAGTTATTAAATGTTATAAAAATTAAAATTATTGCTCTTTGTTTATATAAATTTTTATTATTTTTATAATTTTTGAAAGTTTTATATAATCCCTAAAAATTAATTAAATTTTCCTAAAATACTTAAAAAGTCAATTAAAACCTCGTAAAATAATAATAATAAAATCAATTAAGCCCTTCACATCAACATTTTTTTTACGCCAATCGTCATGTCATCAAAATTTTCATGTCAGCCACCACGTCTGCACTTAATAGTCTGTCAGGAGCCTTAATAGAAATAATAAATCAGAAGGCTCAATTAATTGTTATTTTTGGATTAAAAGTTCAATTGACTGCACTTTTCAACTAAGGACCCAATTAATTTTCAAATTATACCTGAGGGACCCTTTTAATACTTTAACCTAAAAATTAATATTAATATTAGCTTTATTATAATTATACCTAAAAAGCCATTAATAGTATCATTAAAATAATAAAAAATTAAAATATGTGGCATATTAAATCGAGTTAACTTTGATTTTTCGAGTTAGGTTGAAAATTTATATTAACCTAAAAGAAAAAAAAAAAAAAGGAAACCAAAATTATTGGTAGGGGGACAGAATGAGATGTGAAATGTAAATGTTACACCAACCCCCAAAATTAATAATGTACAGTCTTTATCATATATTGGACCGACCATCTCCCCCAACAAAGAGCTTCTCGTACAATCAATTACGTCTTTTGTTAATAATTGAATTTATTTTCCTTCTCCACATATATCCCTTTTCTATGATTGATTTTATTTCATCCATCTTCCTATTTTTGTTGATTATTATTCAACACTTGTCTCCTCAATATTTCATTAATTCTTTGTTGTAATTTACGTTACTTGAATAAAATCTGTTGATTTGCCCATTTTCCTCCCCATTTTAGGGTAATAATTTATTTTAAATTCTATTATTAAAGTTATTCATATGCCAAGTCAAATTAAGCTGGGAAATTATATAGGCATTTCATAGATGGCTGAGGCACGCTTTTAAAAATATTAAAATATTTCTATATTTTTATAGTTAAATTTAAATAAAATATTTTAAAAATTATTTAATTTAAATTTGAGTTAGACCAATCAAGTCATGTGAGCTACTCAGTCTATGAACAAATCTATATTGGAATCATGAAAAGCTATAATAAATGTGAGATTAAGCTTTACACGATTATTATATACATTTTTATTATGTTGAAATTAGAGATTTATTCTAACTACTTTAATTTGACATTATTTGATATATTAGTTTTAATAATTTCAATCTCCCTAAATATTTTTCCTGACTTTAACCCTGCTGATATGTAAATTGATTATTATTTTTTTCTGGCGGGTTGTCCAAAAATTAACTCGAAATTAATGTTAATTGAAGACTTGAGCACAAGTCCTTTACCACTCTATTAATGGTTCAATAAACATATACATTAATACTAGATACACGTTTTAATTGCACCGTTAATTGCAATTCACTTTGCAACTAAAAACTGTACAACTTATCATATATGTTTACATATTTTAATACAAATTATGTGATTAATTCTCTTAGATTTTGAGTTGAAGCAAGAATTTTAATTGAAGAGTTTGTGTGATGAAGTTGAAGGAGATCTAATTTCTATAGAGATTCAAATGAAAGAACTTCACTGCCATATAGAAAACTAGTTGAAAAACAATTCCAGTTGTATATCTTGTTCACCCTAACTAAAGATAACAAGTCTACATTGTTTATTTGAAGAAACATGTTTATTTTATTCATCAAAGGAATTTGTTTTAGTACAAATTAAATACTTCTAAATAAATTGTTTTGATGCATTGCTTGTAGTTAAGTTTTCGAGGAAAAAGTATTAGCAGAACCTAATAAATGAGTTTAACTTAAATCACCGACTTCTATAATTACTTGATGATAGATTAATTTCTAAATAAGTCTAAAAAGGTTTCCAATGCGTAATTATATTTTATGTCAATCTCTACTTTTATGCTCTTTTAGTTGTTACTTTAGTTACAACTAAATCTCCAATTAATAAAAAAAAAACTCAACAATAACAATGTAAATTTATTATAGGTTGCACATTATTGACCAAATTTTCATATGGCGTTGACTATGTGATCAAGTAACAATGGCGGGCAGACAGTGGCTTCGTCCCAAAAATGGTGAAATTGCAAATTTAATTAAAAAGTTGCAATGTTAATGCAATGATAAATTTACATTTTGACCCCTTCAAATTTTTAACTTGGTTTCAACCTCTCTTAAAAAAATTTTAACTTCGCTCTTACAACCCAAAAAAAACTCACGTTATTGCTTTAAGTCTTAAATGGCATCGAGTAATAATGCTGTTAATTTGGATTTATGAATGAGGTTATAAAACTAGAGGATCAAACCAAGGAAAATTAAAATAGAGGGATTAAATCCCAAATTTCAGTATGCCAAAGGGACTAAAACCAGAATTAGACCATTTATATTTGACACTTGTTTTGAACCATGTAATTTTTGTAAATACTTATGGGCATCACAACAGGGCTGTTTCATAACAAAAACAAAAATTTATCAACACTCAATTTTCATTTAGTATCAATAATCAAAACAATATACTAATATTTCTGCATGCAAAACTGTAAAATGTTTGAAACACACACAATAAAATGAAAAAAATAAGGCCCTACCTCTTCCAGTTCTATCTTCCTCTAGGATCCATAATCTGTGAAAACACATCACTCGTTGTTGTTGCATCCGAAGCTACTTGATCGCTGACAATATCGTAACGATCGGTGTCAACCGATTCGACTTGAGGGATCCATCCTGGGATTTCCGGAATATGATTCGCGCTGTTATCGGATGAATCGTTTTGTATCGAAGCCTCTTGTAGTTGAAGAGCATACTCCAAGTTCCATAACACATCACCCATTGTAGGCCTTTCAACTCCGTGTTCGGCCAAGCATTTCTCGGCTGTTTCGCCGAATTTTCTCAAGGAATCGATGTTGATTAATCCGACTAGATTTGAATCTATGATCCTTTGTAATTGACCTCTCTTTTGCCAATACATACCCCATTCAGCAATGTTCACTTGTTCCCTTGGAAGTGCAGGGTTAATTGCAGGCCTAGCGCATAAAATTTCCATGAGAACGACTCCGAATGAGTACACATCGGATTTCTCGGTGAGTTGCTGTCGGCGGAAGTACTCCGGGTCGAGATAACCGAAGCTTCCTTTCACTGCAGTGCTTACATGAGTTTGGTCTAATGTAGGGCCTAGTTTCGACAATCCAAAATCCGCGACCTTTGCTGTGAAATTTTCATCGAGGAGTATGTTCGTTGTTTTCACATCTCGGTGAATGATTGTGTCTGATGCTCCTGTGTGAAGGTAGTGCAGGCCTTTCGCAGCTCCGATGCAGATTTCGAGCCGTTGTTTCCAACTTAGTGATGGAAGATTGGAGCCGTACAAGTGTTTCCGCAATGGACCGCCTGCCATGAACTCATAAACGAGGATCATCTCGTTTTGTTCTTCACAGTAGCCTATAAGAGAAACTAGGTGCCTGTGCCTCAACCTGGAAAGCATCAAAATCTCCGTCCTGAACTCGGTTAGTCCTTGCCGGGATCCGGGATTTCCACGCTTTACCGCAACCATGACCCCATTCTCTAGAACACCTTTATAAACCTTCCCAAATCCACCTACACCAATGACCAAGCTCTCGTCAAAATTCTTGGTTGCTTCACGAATCTCTGCGAATGATAGTACCCGGCCTAAACCGTGAGATTGTGCAGTTGAAGCAAGGCTGCAAATCGAAACTTTCGAATCCGAATTTCCCACATTCGCTGGGAGAGAAAACCAGGTAGAGGGGCAACGTTTAGGCTTCTTTGGCCGGTGCAAACGCAATAACAGAGCTGCTACGACGAACACTAAAACGGCGAAAACCGCTGCCGAGGAAATTGCTAGAGCAACCAATTTTCTTCTCGGGAACTTCGAGTTCTTTCGGATTTCACACACATTTCCATCAAGGCTACCACAAGGATTGCTCATTTTCATGATCTCTAAACCATTCAAAATTGCATTGGTTGGAAGATTTCTAAAATCAGGTGGACCGACTTGAACCAAAATCCTATTAGATCCCATCGAAACATTTGTGACGAAGTCGGCATAGTAAGCAGCCGATAACACCATCGTCTTACTGGAAATATCAAAAGATGTCAAAGCAGATTGTTTGTTGATATAAACATTGAAAATCAAGCTGTTAAGAACGGTACTAACAATGTCACAAAAATGCAGCCTAATGAAATAAGTGAAGCCCTCATCGACATCGAACCTCCACGAAATGTTAAACCTCTGATCGGTCACGTTTGCTTCAGCCATTTCTTGTGCAGTAGCATAGACCGAATTCGGTGCAATTTCAGCCGAGACACCATCGATGTACTTGATCAAATTCGGATTCACCGAAACATTGTTGGCCGATGCAGCATTTATCAAATAAGCTTGATCTGTCTCCCATGTCCTCCACATAGAATCATTTTTGGGAGTCAAAACAGGGCCTCCCATGTTTATCCTGTAAACCGTCTCGAAAGCTACACGTTTTGGGATCTCAACTTCCGGTCCAAATGGAACTGGCACGACACCGGAAGGGAAATTCGTGGCGGGTAAAGCCACAACCTCAATCCCATTAACAAATGCAACCGAGCCATTGCTTGGAGAAAACGTCAATTCCAAACCCGAATCTCCGATCTCGATCACATATTCCTTCATTACTGGAGAGTTTTGACTCGATTTCGAAAACGAAAACTGGTGCAACGTGATTCCATTAGCCATAACTGAAAAAACTGCAGATTTCAAATTGTATCTTGTGTTTTGAACAGGAAAAAAGTGCAACCTTAACCAATGGCGACCAATCTGCTTAGTTCCAATAACATAAACTGATGTTTTTTCAAAGATTCTAACATTACTATAAAGAGCTGAGTTACTAAAACCGTTAATTACATCCCCAGAAACAACAATGCCACTA
The DNA here is from genome assembly GCA_025503065.1 of Gossypium bickii. NCBI lineage: Eukaryota > Viridiplantae > Streptophyta > Magnoliopsida > Malvales > Malvaceae > Gossypium > Gossypium bickii. The sequence continues at coordinate 125,622,317 of CP106713.1, read as the reverse complement.
GAAGGTGACAATTTCACATTCCGAAAACTATTATCGGGTCGAAAAACCCGTGAACCATCAACTTCGACAGGATTACTTCCGCCGCAATCAATTAAGAAAACATCAACAGGAGTAAAACCAGAACAACTGATGGATTGAACAAAGGAAAGAAATGTGAAAAAGAACAAGACCAACACAACTGAAACTTCCATTTTTCTAATACATACCATGTCTTAATGAGAACACAGTTTGAAGTTGAAACATACCTGAAAAGAAATTTCAATGTCAAAGGTGAGGTTTTTTTTTTTGGGGGGGGGGGGTGATGAGAGTTATGAAACTGACATAACTGAAACTTTATGAGATTTGGTTCTTTTTCATTTAATATTTTGCGGCATCTAAGGTGAGGAACATGAGGGCCTGATATTTTTCTAAAGAAAAAGAAAGAAAGAAAGACATGTTGCAGGGTCATTGAAGGGGCCCTGTCTTAAAACACAAACTGACTGTCCTTTTTCTCTAAAGCAACAAAACCATATTTGATTCCTTGTTGACCAACTACCTTACTTTTTTAGCCCTTTTGTTTTTACCATATATTCTCCATATCTTTCAGCTTTTTAGCTAAGCTAAAACTTCGTAAAATTTTAAAAATAAATTGGTAAAAAAAATCGTAACGCGATTAATATGAATTAAATCTAAATTACTTCTAAGCAGTAAATACTTTCTCTATCAAATTAACATACAAAATTCTAGTTGTTTGCTTTTGAAATTAACAATCATTCAATATTTAGATTAAACGAGACTGAAAAAATCTCTTAATCTAAAAATTTAAATATATATATTTTATATTAAAAATTATTCATACCCGATATTTATGAGTGTAACTTTTGTGAAGCATAAGCAAAGGTTTTAGCACATGTTCACATGCCCGATCCTAAGACATTGTTTCAACAACTTGCCATAGATTTTGTAATAATAATAATTTAGTTCCATGGAAGTTATCATTGGAGATTGGACCGCAAAGAGTGCTGTTTATGATTAAAATAAGCAATGTGAGAGAGATTTATAGGAGCAGGGTCTTCGCCTAGTAATTTGCAGTGAAGCCTAGGAGAATGAACTGCGAATTCTTTTTTAATTAAAATGAAATAAAGAAATAGAGAAAAACAGCATGCGTATGAAGTATACAAGGTTTTTAATGTTGTAAGAATAAGAGTTAAGGTGGAAAGAGATTCAGTTGGCATATATAGTCAAACTGACACAGATTATAATAAGCTGACAAAAATATTGACAGTTAAAGTTTGAGAATGAATATTTATAAATAAACTCCACCCTTTATTTATTTATTTTTATTTTTTAATATCAAATCTAAATCCCATGAAGCTACAGAAGTGAAGGGTAGGAGGTGGATCTTATTATTATAGAATGGATATATATATAAATAGCTGGAGATTGGTCACCTTATCTGTTACATATGAGACCATCCTTTTTTAAGTTTTTTTTTTAAATTATATTATTTGTCTTGTAAGTTATAGATTTAATTTATATATTTTTTAATTTTTATAAAGTAATAATTGTTAAGTTTTTCTATTTTCAAATTTTGATGTGACAAATATATTATCACATATCTAATCTCATGTCAGTTTGGTATTTTCATATATTATTCAATAGATATTAATCATGGTCATTTGCGTCAAGATTGAAATTTTAAAGTTTGAAAAATATAAAAATTTAAAAAGATTCAATTGGAGAATATAGGCTAGATTTATAACTTTACGCATAATATAAGACTAAATTTATAGTTTTGTTAAGTTTTATTGTTTATTTTTCATGTTTTATTTTTAAGTATGCTGATGAAATTGGGTGGTATTAGATCAAGAGTGTTTTAAGTATTTTATATAGATGGACATTAAAAAAATTGTCCTCTAATGTTCAAATATTTACTTAATTGGTTATTTATGTGATATGTAATTTGTTAGTTGCTCAAGTAATTAAATCAGAAAGTTTTTATAGATGTGAATAAAAATCATGTATGTACCATATAATTAATAAAATGTTTATAATAAAAAATTTAATAAATTGATTTTCGCTAAACATTAGAATTTAGAAATTTGTCTAATGGTGAATTAGTTATTCTATGAATAGTGAAAATTATGGAGACATTAATTTTTTATTGAATACATATTTAAATATCTAGAAGCAAAATGTATATTCCATGATAATTATTTATTTGTTCATTAAAGTTAATCTACCCAAAGTAGAACTAGGATTTATTTAATTGTGTGCTTATCTAAATTCATAAAGTAAATTTTGAGCATTGATATATTATTTTGCACCTATTTGCTTCATTTTCATGCTTCATCTGTCTCCTTATTTAATGGATTAAACCTTTTTAAATGGAGTAAACAAGTCAAGTTCTATTTAAATGTTTTGAATCTTAATTTGGCATTATTAAGAAGATAAACTTACTACTATTATTAGCTTAAACAGTGAGAAAGAGAGGTTCTATCATAAACAATAAGAACAATTAAAACATATTGAGACTTATGTTTTTGTTAATGACTACTGCCAACAAAATTACGACTACAATTTCACAAATTGAAAGTACTCTTACCTTCGAATTATAGTTCACTCCAAATTAACTATAACACTATTAATGATAAGTGAAATGTTAATGAATTTAGGAGGCATGATTATAGAGTTAAGGAAGTCCTTCCATCAAACTTATGGATCAAGGAGCTGACAAAAGGACTTAAGGTAAAAACTAATAAGTTTAAGAAGAAGAAAAATATGCATGTGAATGTATCTAATGGCGAGAAAAAAGAACATATGTTATATAAGTGTCACATTTATAAGAAAGTTAGACATTATAAAAAAAAATTGCCAAAAAATGCAAAGCTTGGTCCGAAAAGAAAGATAACTTTTTTATATTTCTGTATATTTCGAATCAAACATAATTAAAATTCATCATAATACTTGGTGGTTTGGTTCTTGTGTTACTACTCATATATTCAACATGATGCAGGGATTCCTTATAATCCAAACCACTAACTCAAATAAGGATTTCATATATGAGTTAGTATTTGGTACATTGGCAACGTACTTTTTATTCCACAAACAATATTGATAAATTGACAAGTGTCTATTTCATTTTAAATATTTATTTTTAATTTAAGGCACAAAAAAGTGGTCTAATGTAAGGCAATTAAGCTATTTACTTTAATAAAAATTAAATCAAGGTCATTCATTTAATTGTTTGATGGATGCATTAGATTAAAAGTTGATCATTATATATTGATTTTCCCTCAAACTATTAGAATTACACACAAAAAAGCTCATATAAAGTTATAAACTTTATCATTAAGATTTGTGTAACAAAAAAAGAAATAGTAAGAAAGAGAAATTAATTTACCGTAATGTTCTTTATCAAATCCAATAACGAACTCCAATCCCGCATCATATATTTTTTATATTTATAATAATCATATTATTTTGAATATCTTAAAATTATTACAATATTAACTTTTTATTTTCATGATATTTACAAATCCAACATAAAACCTAAAGATTTTAAGTCTCCAACACTCTAAGAATAGATAATTAAACAGCAAGGAGAACCCAATGAATGGAAGGGGAAAAAAGTCTGAAAAAGTAGTTTAATGATTAAAGAACATTCATGGGTAGCTCTTCTTTATCAGATTCATATATGACAGACAGAATTGCTTAGAGAAAATTAAGTAACTTTAAGCCAAGAACTGATATTCAATTTATAAGACCCTTTTTTACCACAAATATAATGGGGCTTGAGTTGGTTAGACCGATGGCATTGCATATTATATATTCCCCATTATAGTTTTACAGTACAAGCTAGTTTAGTATCTAAATTTTGCTTCTCGGTTTAAATTAGTACTTAATTTTTTTTTTATTTTGAAGTTCAAAATAGTATATCGAGATTGTTTTTTTCTCTTATAATTAGATATTTAAACTTGACTTCTTAATTTAAATTGACACTTAAATTTAACTTTTTGATTTAAATTGATACTTAATTATTTGAATAAATTTGAATTATAAAACCAAATTTAAGTGACTACTTGAACCTAAAAAGATTTAAGTAACAAATTAAACATTGATGCCAAAGTTTATGTACTTAATTACCTTTTTAATGATTTACTATCAATTGAATCACGTGTCACAGCAGGAATAAAAAGGACAAAAAGGAAGAAAATGAGGTGTGCAAAGAGAGTGGGGAAGGAATAGTCCTCACTTTGACTGTCGCATCCAAATAGGAACCAATGCTTTATGAGAGGCTTCCTGCTGCTTCAGCCTTATATACTCTGAATCGGCTGTTTCCCTTAAATGGTTGCTCTCTCAATCAACTCTTAGCTGGTTTTTTGGTTTTTCAGTTTGTTATATATATCATGCATGTACCTGTACTATAAATTAATTATATTTTATTTTTTAATAAAAATAGATAAATAAATTTTTGTACGTTACTATTAAAATTTACTGTGATTAACAAAATAATCAAACAGTCACGCATATTTTATGTTAACTTATAATAGAATGATCAGTTTATTTTTTAAGTTAATGTACAAGAACTAGCATATTTATTTTTTGAATAAAAAGAACAAAATATAATCTGATTTATAGTATAAATTTAATTAATCAGTCATATTCTATATATACTTGAATAAAAATACAAGAAATATTCATACCCAACACTCAAATCCGAGATTATTTCTCTCATAGATGTTGAGTTTGCTCTATTAAGTGTTTATACTTTCCACTTTCCAGTAAAATGTGCCTCACTCCATTACTCCAATTAGCTTATCTCGAGCTACTGCTTTTTTATTTTTTTCTTTGCAGAAGTGTGGCAAACTGCACCAAAGCTACCACTTCCAATGGAGAAAGTTAAAAGGAATAAATCCAAAATTTAATATTTCCAAGACAGACATCATCATGACCTGAAATTGAAAATAGTATGTATTCATGCAAACAAGTAAAAGATTGTTACTGTTGGGAACTGCAGCTGTAAACAGCAACCTCACTTCATGGTGAAGCTACTATAAATCTCTCTGTCGTGTCAGTAAATCATTTTATGGCCCTATTTTTTTTGGTAACAACACTTTTATAGCTCTATTCAATTTCGAAATTTAACGAATTAGTCACTTTTTTAAAAAATGAGCAACTTTTATTGATATTTCTAAATCAATCTTAATTATTGGGATTAAAAGGAGTTGGCTCTTAAAATGGTCACTACAACAATCTTATTATTGCCACATATGGTGTAAAGACGAGGGTTTAAACAGAGATGGGAAGGTTTATTGGAATTTACCTCAATGTTACCTAACCTAAATAAGACTAGCTTTTACTGTAAAATGCAAGGGTGTAGCTAGAGGAGCCTTAGTTAAATGGGAAATTTAATTCTACACCCCCAAAAGTAAACCTACTAATTTAAGTCTTTTAAATCTTTAATCAAATAAAAAAACTGCACTTTTGGCCTTTTTTAAAAATTAAAAATTCTCAATTTAAGATTTTTTAACATAAAATTTTTAGTTTTGACCCTTCAATATTTTATAGTTTTATCATGACCTCTCTTAAAATTTTTTTAGCTTTACTCCTGTAAAACCAATAACACACCATGAGAGGGTGGTTTCTATTTGGTTCTTTGGTGTAATGGATGTTGTTCATATTTTTATTTTTATTAACCTCGTTTAGATTACGAAAAAGAATCTTTTATTGACCCTTAAATAAGATAATAAAAGCGTTTCAACGTATTCAAACTTATGTATTCCTACATTGACAATAATATCATTAGCATTACCAATCGAGTTAAGACTCAATCAGTAATGTAAAATAATAGTTAAAACAATTAAAATTTCTAATATTTTTATGACTTAATATTCACCATTTTTCTCAATTTGATATTGAAGCACTAACATCGTTAACGACCACCTCCTCCAACTTATAAGAAGCCGTAATGTGTATAATTTTTTTCCACCTCAGACATCTTTATGGAATTACTGAATAAATTATACGAAATCTGTAAAATATTAAAATATATTTTTTTTGAACACTGTTAATAGACCTCGTAACACAAAGAAACACTTTTTTCTTAAATATATTCTTTCATTAAAAAACGTCCAACAAGGAATGGGCCCATACGAAATTAAAGCCTTCCCCACAAAAATCTTAATTATCTTAATTATCAAAGGAGAGTAAATTTCCCAAAATTTTAAAAAATTATTGGATTAGACTGTATTTTTTACAGGACTAGACAGCTTATTTTCTAAATAATTTTTTTTTTATTTCGGTCTACCCCGTAATTTTTAGAAAATACAGTCTACTCCAGTAATTTTATTTTAAAAATGGCATTTTTTGAGAAATTAACTGAAAGAAGGATACGGTTGGGATATTATGCCGAAAAAACCAAACACTAGTGATGAATACTTTAATTATCATCGAATATGGAATCAAATTGAGGAAAAGCTTCGAGGGCTAAGTTGAATATTAAACCTATTTTTAGGCAGCTCAAAATATATGAGGTTCAACAGAACATCACTCAATTAATGGCAAAGTATAAAAGAAATGTAAATTGCATATTTATTTACAAAAAGATTAGAACCTGACTTTTTGCCTCATCTAAACATTTCTTTTGGTAATCAAAGTGGAAAAATTTACAGAAAAACACATACATCATCCAAGTTTTGGTAAAAGAAGAGTTGCAGAAATTTATAGAAACAAGTGGAAAATCCAAAAACCCACACCTCCAATAACACTAAAATTATCAACCCTTTTCTGATCAGTAAACAAAATTAATATACCCCGGAGACAAATGAACAGCCCCAATCTAAATGCTGTTTTGCCCCCTTGAAAGAATATGGATTTATCCCTCTCAACAGCCACCCCAAATTCACAAACCCTATTCCTAAAACCCTACTTTTAAACAAATGTAACTACAGTCACTGTGGTGCCTACTCACCTGTGTTGACGTTACCACCCTAGATCATTCTCGTGTGTTCTTTGGTTCGCCTTTCACATAGAACATCGTTACAAGTTGCACCATCCCCCATTTGTCTGAAATGATTCAGGATTGTTCGACCAAGAGATTCGTAGCCGACAGCTTGGTGGTAGTTCCAGCAATTCAAATGAGTGAAATGAGCAATATACAGCAGAACCAAGGTATGTTATACTTGCAAGCCAAACTAAACCAGCCGATGCTGACGCAAGCCCTTCCCAAAATGAGGTTGCATTAAACGAACATACAAGCCATTTTTGGCTACCAAAGAATCATGTGTTCCTTCCTCTACAATTCGACCACCATTAAGTACTACAATGTTGTCAACATGCCTCATCATTGCAGCTCTATGGGCTATCAAAATGGTAGTTTTGTTCCCCATTATCAGCGTATCTAGTGCCTCCTGGACCACTCGGCTAGACTCAGATTCAATGGAAGAGCTAGCTTCATCCAATAATAAGATGGGAGCATTCTTCAGCACAACTCGAGCGATGGCAATTCTTTGTTTTTGTCCTGGGGTCAAATCCACACCCCTCATACCGACATGTGTGTCATAACCATGAGGCAAGCTGCTGATAAAATGGTGAGCATTAGCTATTCTTGCAGCCTCTTTCATCTCAGCTTCACTAGCATTGTGCCTTGCATATATGATGTTTTCCCTGATAGTAGTTGAGAAGATTATGGGTTCCTGTTGAACAAGACCTAAGTGATTCCTCAACCACCTCAAATTGTAGGTTTTTAAATCCCGCCCGTCAAGTAGAACCTGACCTGCTACTGGATCATAGAATCTTTCGATCAAAGATATTATGGTACTCTTCCCAGAGCCTGAAACTCCAACAACAGCTAAAGTTTGTCCCCCATTAACTTTAAGACTAAAATTGCTCAAGACCAACATTTCTGGACGAGTAGGATAGCAGAAATCAACATTTTTCAACTCAATGCTTCCATAGACATTAGGTGGCTTCAATGCTGTGTTATCATCTGGCTCGATTTTAGGGACTCGCTCAATAATTTCAAACACTGAAGTGAGAGATTTCCGCCTCTTAAGAATGTATGGTGCCAATCCAAATGGCTCCACAAGTGCAAAAGTAGCAAAAGAGAAAACCATGTACTCCTTGACAGCTGTAGGCAAATCCATGTACCGTCTTTTAACACAGAGTGCAGTGTACCAAAGGAGAAGAGCATTGCAGGCAAAAAGAAGAAACTGTGAAAAGCCAAACGCAAACCCTATCGCCATTCCGTGAAAGAAACTCTTTTTCAATATTCTCTTCAGCTGCAATCTGTAGAGCTCCATTACCTTATTACCAGCGCAAAATGCTACAACAGTGTAAATGTTTCTCACTGCATCCTCAAGGACCAATGATGCCTTCCTATGCATCTCCTGGATTCCCTTAGAAAATCCAGCGAGCCATAATTTCTGCAACATTTAAGTATGCAACAATTCAGAAATCGGACGTGGACAATTTAAATTCAATAAGAAAAAGGCAACGGCATGGAGGAGATAAAGAAGCAAACACAATACATGGATAAAATTGAAACTCCACTTCTTTTTCAATAATGAAGTGAAAACCAAATAACAAAAGATATGCAAACCTGTGCAATAGCAGAGACAGTTAGAACTGGCAGGGTTGCAAATGCCACAAGCGCCAACCGCCAATGTAGCAACATCCCAATTAGCAAAGCAACAAGAACAGCAGTACTATCCTGTACAAATATTGAAAGACGGTTGCTAAAAGCAGCCCGTACAAATGTAGCATCGTTTGCCAAGCGCATGGACAAGATGTCAGCATTATTCTCTTCTTCATCAAACCATCCAACTTCATTGCGCAGCATTGCTGTCGAAGATAGGCAAAACAAGGTAAACAATATACACTGAATTCAGCATTCCAGTAAACTTGCAATATAGATTTGAAGATTCAGATACCTGAAAACATCATCCTGCGAACTCGTTCAGTCATCTTTTCCCCCATAATGCCAAAGTAGAAGTGTTGCAAAAAGTTAGCAACAACAGTCACTACACCCATACAGGCAATTATTAAACACCACCTGTCTACTTCATCCTGTAAGTGATGAGGTTCCTGACGCCTATAATATGCAGTTACTATCAGAGCAATAACATAAGCAAGAAGTGGATTAAAAGAGCCAAAGATTGCTGCGCCAATGCTTCCCAACACAGCATAGAGCCACTCTGCAAAACTAAGTTGTGCCAACCTCCAAAACGATGGAGCTTCCCTATGATGTGCTTCCTTATCTTCAATTGGGATGTCACCAGAGTGACTGAGAGGACGACTAAAAGTCTGAGAATGAGAACGTTCACTTTTAGGGTCAGAAGTCAGAAGGGGTGATACGGGAGATTCTGGGTCTGAACCACTTGATTTCGGCCTCTGGGTAGACTGAACGTCAAGTTTTGGCAACTCTGGTAGTCTCATTTCAAAACTGTCCTGCCTCCTGATTGATGGTTCCTTATCACCACCATCCACAGGCAAACCATTTTCCTGCATTTTCTCTGGTGGTGGACTATGGGCCTTAGGTGATTCTTGTGAGTTTAAAGCACCATCATGGGCCCGGAATCCACCAGGAACTCTTTGAAGAGATGGTGATTTGATCAATTTTGGAGATGATGATTCTTGGAAGCTGTAAATTGATGAAGACTCCTTTTCAATCTGGAAAGTAGACGTCTCCTTGTAGTTCCTGACTGGTGTCCTGAAAAATTATAAACAATCATAAAAACACAGGAGCACTTTTTGTTTAATCTAAACGAAGAAAAATCACTAACAAGAAACAGACTTTCATAACCTTCCAGCCTTTTTAATAAAAGCATCTATAGTTCTTATTACCTCCTTGGAAGTTTTGCAGCCTCTTCACATTTAAGGAGCTCTGCATACAAGCCATCAAGGGCTAGTAACTCATCATGTGTACCCATTTCAACCAGCTGACCCTCTTCCATCACAGCTATATAATCAGCATTTCTTATGAGACTAAGACGTCGAGCAATTATAATGGTTGAACGCCCCAACATGAGAAGATCTAGAGCTTCCTGTACAGTTCTTTCCGCCTCAAAATCAAGTCCACCAGTCACCTCATCAAGCAGAAGGATGGTTGGGTTCAAAAGCACAGCTCTAGCAATAGAAAGTTTGATTTTCTGTTCTTCTGTCAATGCTAAGCCAGCCCTCCCCACCTGAAAGTCACAGTAAATGATTTTAACAAAATATGACACAAATAAGAAATATCAATATGATCAGCAAGATAGGCAAAACTAGTATATCTTGTGCTCCCAAATTTCACCTGTGTCTCATATCCTCTCTCAAGTGAACTAATAAATGTATGGGCATGTGCTATTTTTGCAGCTTCTTCGATTTGATCAAGTGTAGCATCTCGTCCATAAGCAATATTATCTTTTATGCTCAAACTAAGTAATGCAGGTTCCTGAGTAACAAGTCCTATTTGGCTTCTCAGCCACTCCAGCTTTAGATTTTTAATATTCTCTCCATCTAGAAGAACTTCCCCTGCATCACACAAAATAAAATTGTTTACATCATGTTGGCTAAACACAATGCAATGGTTTCAACACCTAAATGGCGTGCCACTGCAGTGCGATAGATAACATCATATGAACATAATACCTAATGTAGGATCATAAAACCGTTCCATGAGTGGAATAATACTGCTTTTCCCAGAGCCATTTCTGCCAACAAGGGCCACAGCCTTTTTAGCAGGTACAGTGAGGTAAAATCCACTCAATATAGGGATTTCAGGTCGAGAGAGATAACTAAAATATACATTGCGAAACTCAATATTTCCTTGAAGGGAGGGTGACATGTTCCCCTCCTGATTAGAGCCAGAGGATGACCGACTAATCATCTCAAAAAGTCTATAAGCAGCAATTCGTCCTTGGTCAAAAGAGTAGAAATTTGTTGCTGCTTGGTTCAACCCACTGCACAATATGGAAAGGATTGGTAAGGAAGTGCAGATTAGACAGAGCAGGAAAAAAGAGAAGCTGATGCTTACAGGCCACTTAAAATTATAGCAAAAAGAGCAGTTATTATTTCACCACCATGAGCTCTGTGATGTGTGACCAGGAACCTTCCGACCCAAAGTTGTAAGGCACAAGAACATATAGCAAGCCCATATGTAAATCCAAGCCCAAGCCCTTGTACAAGACTAATCAATATACCATATCTCAAAGTTGCTTGCAATGAGGTTGCATAAGAATATTTGGCCAAAGTTTCATTTGTAAATGCATACAAGGTCCTAATGTAAGAGACTGCCTGCAAAAAAACGAAAACTATATGTATATTAGCATCATTTTCTACTGTGCTCCCCCTTAGAGAAGACTGATTCTATGTAGAAACTGAAGTTCAACAAAGAATTCATGTCATCATTTTAACAAATTCAACAGTAATGAACCCTCAAAGGTATAATGTGCACGATGCAATGATGATAAAGAAAATCTCTAGTGCAAGTTCTCCCTAGCTTTGGGCAGCTTCTTTACTCCAGAAAGCAGAAGCAGTGTCCAAAGTTCAAAAAGAGTTTTAATAAAATTGTTTTAGCTTCTACAGAAACTGCAAATCAGCTTTCTGCAGGCTGAAAGGGATCTTCTGACAAGAACCTCTACATACAAGTTTAATAGAAACTTCAAATAAACAGAAGGTATTGTTATGTAAATCAAGTTATTTCAAAACGACAACACCTTTGAGAAACTAGCAGCAATTTTTTCCCATAACTCCAGCCTGTCTGAAGAGGCTTCTAAACTAGGCATCTAAACATCCCTATAAATATCAAGCAAGCATTGGAGGTAAACTTTGCCATCATTTCTGTTTCAAATACAAATAACTAGCAAAGTTTAGTCCATAGGTCCTTATATTAATGGCCAGTTCAAATAAACTCATGCTCAAATGTCAGCAGTAACTGCAATCGTAAGTCAGTGTCTACCATTTGGACAACTCATTTTAAATGAATATTAAGCAAAGTAGCCAATTTAAATTCACTTAACAACATTAAGATAAATAAGTCTGGTTGAAAGTAATGGAGCCAGGAGAGAAGAGAAAAACCTGTTCAGCAACGCTAGCTGCCTCAGCATAAGCATCTTGAATGTTCTCAGCAAGCCTATGAAGAAATATATTGGATATGCCTCCAGCAGCAACAATGAATGGACCAGTAGCTAGTGTTATGAGAACAATCTCCCAACAGTTGATAAAACCAATAATTAGACCACTGAAAAATGTAGCCATGTTATGAATGTAATTCCCAACCTGTATCATCAAAGGAATATTAGGATTGGAGCAGACATCTGTGAGGAAATCCCACCAAAGAATAAGTCACTAATTAAAAAAAGTAGGGAAACCCACATGTGACTGAACATACTTTTTCACTAAGAGCAGACTGGATGAGCAGTACATCACTCAATACTTGACTCACTATGTCTCCATTATTCCCATAAGTATCAAAAAAGCTCATATCTTGGTTCAATAAAACTTGAACATATTTTGACCTGATGACAGCAGTCTGCCTCTCTCCCGTCAAAATCCAGCACGAAACCTCTATTACACAGAACAAGTCAGCGACAAGTGGCAGGAATGATGCATCAATCAGAAGGAAACAGAGATGAAGCAATAACCGGATTTGATATAGATCAACTTACCAATCCAGCCAGCAGCGAAAACACCAGCAGCAATATAAACAATGGTTAAAGCAAGCTGCAAAACAAGAATGAAACAGTTGGTGGCATGCAGAAGTACAAACAACAGAGAGTCTGAAGAAGAATACAAATTTTAGCTGCTTATATCAAGCAAAAGAAGAGAAGAATTAGACAAAAACTAAAGCTACAAAAGATGGTTTTGCTTTGTCCCATGTTATTTGCACATTAACACCTATAAGAATAAAAGCAATCCAGACTTAACTCAGAAGATAGAGAGTTTATACATCTTCATAGTAACAATTAAAAATGATATATTAGTTGCAAACAAGTACAGATATTCACATGGAATCAGTTTACATGCACCCATGATAACAACTACATGAGAGAGTTGCAATACACATAGCATCAAACTGGAACAAACAACCAAAATATCACAGTTTGATTTGCAATTAACTAAACCATCAAATTAAAAATTCCATCAGTTCACACCCATTCATCCACCTTCTTTCCGCTAACAAATATCAAAGCCTCAAAAAATCTAAAGATGAAACACATCCTTCACTTCTGAATAATATGCTAATCATTTCTTCTAATGAAGGCTTGAGCTAGAATGTGTAAGAACGATGCCGTCCCCAACCTAGAGGGAAGGAAGTAATTAAGCCTATGTTTAGCGGATTCAGGGTTAGGGTCAGATATGGGAATGTGTCCAATACAGGCATGCTAAAATTTGTCCCAAGTTTTCAATATATTTGAAGGATTATATCATATCCATGTCCAAATATTTGGAGGATAAGGTGTCAAGACAAAGGTATCTTCTATTTTAAGAAAAATGAAGATCCCATATAACATAGGTTAAAGACCATCCATCCACCCAAAATACTAGAACAGCAATATCCTACCATGACAATACAGAAGCCTATAAAAGCAATAACCATTAATCTTAATCTCATAAAATAGATTTCCAACATTTCATGTTTTTAGACACCACAAAATTTCCTTACGATCCATTTCAAAGCTAAAATCTCAGCCCCCTCACCCTCTCCCCCCAACAAACCAAAAATAAATTGCTTTTGCCAATTGCAAGCCAACAAAACTTAAAACCCAAAACTTTTATTCACCTTGTCATTTCCAGAACACATTTTCAAGAAACAAACCATTATCCAATATACAAAAATTAAAGAGTAAGGAAATTGCTTAAATTCAGAATCAAACGGTCCATCTCCCCTAATTATACCAACTTTCCAAAAATAAAACATAGTTAACTACACTGTCAAAATTGCAAGCTCCTGAAAAACTATAAATTGATCAACTAAGACACTAACCTAAACATTTAAAATCCAAAAATTTAGGTTTTTTTTTTTTTTTTTTACTTCCTTAATAAATAAATAAATAATAGCTAACCTCTCTAAACCTGTCAATCTGCTCATCCAATCTCTCCGGCCCCGTTAGTGACGACCCAATTCCAAGAACATGAACAATCTTCGCAAAGTAATGCAAGTAAACAACAAGAGCCGTCCCATGAGCAGCAGCAGCAACCGATCCAACGATCATGAGAACCCAATCAAGCCTATCAGCACAGGCAAAGAGTCTCGAGAAAGGAACAGCAGCAGGTGGCGGTTCCAACTCTTCAGCCTCCTCCATTTCCTCCTCCGCCTCCACCTGCGCCGCAGCAGCAGCTGCTGCTGCTTCCGCAGATGTATCCAAGTACGGAGAAGGCGATTCCGGTGGCTCCGAAACCTCTGATACTGGTGTCAACGGCTGTATATGGGGTGGCGACCACCCAAACAAACCCCTTGATATCATCATCTTGAAACCAAACCCAAACCGTAACCCTAAGTACTCTTCCTCTAAATTTAGCAGAAACTTCAAGCCGATCTGCTAAATTCAGAGACCAAAAAAATTGCAAAAAAAAAAAAATATCAAAATTTTCCTCCACTTGGTTAATTAAAGGTTTGGGTTTTCTTTTATATAAATTGGGTTTTTTTGTTTAGTAAAAATTTGGAGAGCAGGTCAACTATGGCGGAAGAAACATAAGAAAGAAGAAAGAAAGAAAAACTGAAGTAACCCACGGTTACATTCAAGCAAAAGAAAAAAAAAATTAAAATTTAGGACATTTCGATTTTTGGAGGCTTTTTAATGATTCCATTTTTTGTTTTTTGTTAACGGCAAAAAGTATATACATATATATATATATATTTGCTTATAGGATTTTTCTTTTTTTTCACAAAATTTTGCTTATAGGATATATATATTTTTCTGGTAAAATGCTTATAAGATATTTCAATTTTCTTTTTTTTTTTAATTATGCTTTCTTAATTAAATTGTCTGAAAATATTTTCAACATGAAAAACATTAGTTTCATATGATATTGAGCTGTGTTTATTAATAATTTTGTAATTATAGGATATTATGTAAGTATTTTTTATTGATTTATGTAAAAAAATAAAATATTGTTAAAATAATACAATTTATTTAGTAAATCATGGTTTTTTTAATATAAATTAAATTAAATATATAGTATAGATATTAAGTTATAAAAAAAATGAACCATAGAAATCTAAAAGGTGAAATCATTTTAAAGTATATTTACTTAAAACATTTATAAATTCCATAATTGGTGTTACAATAATTATTATAATTCTTTTAAGATAAATTTAACTTTTTATAATTAATAGAAAATTGTTTATTAATAGAAAATTAATACCAACTTCAATGTGTTTTAAATTCAAAAACTGTTTTCTCAAAAATTAATTATAGGTTAAATACAGGTATTAGTGGGCAAATATCCAGAAAATACCAAAAAAAATAAAAAATTACCGGAAAGGACAGGTTTGAAAAATATTGACCGGAAAGGGCAATTTCCCCAAAAACGCATCGCCACGTCAGTAGCGTTTTTGGGGAAAATGAAACTAAGCGCGGCGTCCCGAGGAGCGCGCTTTGCCCGTCTCTAACAGTCAAATTTTTTTGACCGTTGGCCCCCAACGGTCCAAAAAAAAACTATAAATACCCCCCAACCCTTTATTTTTTTCACACTTCAATCCTTTCTCATTTTTCTCTCAAGTTTCTCTCAAAGTCCTTGAAATTTACGCTCAAATTTCAAAATAGTCCTTTACTATTTACGAAAAAGCCCTTTATAATTTTTTTAATATATCTATTTTTTGGAAAATTTTAAAATTCTTTATCGGATTACAATGGCCGGGGAATTACGTCGCCTAGACAAAAAGCACATTGCCGTCGAGCAAATGAAAATGGTAAGTTTTAATGTTAATTTTTCAATATTATTAAATTTTTTTAATTATGCAATTTTAATTAATTTTGAATTTTATAATTTTTTAAACAGTCTGTAGATCAGGTGTTACAATGTTATATTCGCAACATGCCTGGTCCCCCATCGCCATTGATCGAGAATTACCTGCGGGAAGCGGGTTTTTGGCACGTGGCCACGATAGGCGGGGTTCAAGTTGGACCCGACTTTGATCGGCGTTGATTGATAGAGAGGTGGAGACCGAGACGCACACTTTCCATCCGCCATGCGGAGTGTACCATCACCTTAGAAGATGTGCGATTCTGATTAGGATTACCGTGAGACGCGCCTTGGTAGTTCCGGGTCCGTAACATCTCTCGATTGGATGGCGGTATGCTCACGAGCTTACGGGTGCCATTTCGGATAGAATTCAAGGAGCTCGGATCGATATGGCTTGGTTACGAGACGTATTCCAGCCGAATGAAGGTTTGACCGAAGAAGAAAGAATACAGTATGCGCGGGCATACATGCTTCAGATAATTGGAGGCTATCTGATGCCGGACCTCTCTAGAAACCTCGTCCACCTGAGATGGCTCCTGAAACTTGTTGATTTCAGAGCAATGGTGAATTGAGTTGAGGTCTGCCGTGCTATATCGAGTTTGTGTACAGGGAGATGTACGGGGCGACGGTGCCGAGTCAAGCAAAAATTGGAGGTTGCCTATCACTACTGCAGTCATGGGCATGGTTTCGATTTCCATTTTTACGTCCTCGACTCGACCAGCCATATTCATTCCCAATGATAACGAGGTAAATTTACTATTATATTTTACAATTATTTCGTAGATTTATAGTATAATTGCATGCTAAAAGTTTATTTAATTAGGTGGAACCATTCGGCGAGTCATGTTGGAATACCTAACTCGCTTGAGGATATACGGCTACTATTGGAACAACGGTCGGAATCACAAGTAAGTTTCGAATTTTGTTATTATAATTTAGTATTTCGTATGTAGTGTCTAGTATTATGTATATAACTAATATTTTGGTAATGTTAATATAGTTTCAATGGACACCGTACGAGGATCCTAAAATTCGGGCAGTAATTCCAGAGGAGTTCCTCCAAAATCCGAACAGTTGGCACGTTAAGGTCCCGCTAATCACCTACGCGACCGTGGAGATGCACCAGTCAGATCGGGTGCTGCGGCAATTTAGATGCCGGTAACCAATTCTCGTGCCTCCTGAGGTGCTCGATGATGAGCACACAGTGGACTTACGGCAGCAGCACACGGATTGGCCAAGATTTTGGTCAGGTCATATCGAGACGTGAGAGAACCGGTATGACTTTTTACCTAACCGGGAACCGATCATAGTTCCTGAGTTAGCGTGCGTGCCGGAGTACATGCCATGGTTTAGAATCCATGGCAAGCCGTATCTGTTGTCGGATGAAGAGAGGCGACGGCAAATTTGCGAGCGAAGGGAACGTCGGGCCCCTTTACATTCAAGGAGAAGAGGTGATGAGACGGGCCCAGCAACAGCGCCTACGATCCACCGGCCCATCAACGGCGCTACTACACATCACCGGGCCATCAACAGCGCCTACACAATCACCGGGCCATCGGTTCGGTGATAACACCGATCATCACAATCCACGATTTATGCCAGTGCGTACCACGCCCTTATATGTATCCTCCTAACCCATATATGTTTCCTTTTCCTACTCCCACCCCAGGTTGGAATGCATGGCCGGGTTCGAGCCCGTCCCCAACTACTCCCAAAAGCCAGCCGATCCTGAGACCGACATCGCATGTGGGATTAGAGGAGACGCCGTCGGGGAGCAGTTCTTTCTACCATCTTGTTTCGCAAATGCGGGATGCGATCACCTCCGCCGTGGTTTATGCAAACACCTCCGCATCATTATTTTATCACGGTGGGTCATCATCGCAACACCCAGAACCAAACCCACTGCCGGAGGAACCCGATTCTCCGTCCGAGGTTCCACGACCCCCGTCGGAAGCTAGAAGAAGGAGGAATCCAGCGCGTAACCGCCGACCGCCCCCCTGTGACACTGGTTCCTACCGGCATCAACATTGATTAGGATGGGCTTTTTTATTTTTTAAATTGTAATAATTTTTTTTATTTTTTGAATAAAAAAAGTTGTTTTTTATTTGTGTTTCTAATTTAATTTTAATATTTTCACTAAAATAGAAGTTGTTTTTTTTTGTATGTAATTTAATTTGAATTTTTTAATAAAATAAGAAGTTTTCATTATTTTTTATTTTATTGTAATTTAATTTTAATATATTTAATAAATAAGAAGTTTTAATCTCTTTGATAAAATAGAAATGGTTTAATTTTTAGTTTTTGCAATTTAATTAATTTATATTTAATAAATTTGAGTTATTGTACAAAAGATCACCGTTGTCCTCCAAAAAAACAAAAATTACATTGCCAGCAAGAGACAAACAAGCTAAGAACACGGTCAACTATTCCAATTTAGACACGAGCGAGATGTATGGCCCGGGTTCCTACACCACCCGCACCGCCGACTTTGGTTGGTCGGTTCTCGATATCTATATTGTTGCGTATTCTAGTCGAGGAAGGTCGACCTTTTGGTTTGCGCCTCAATTCTCTATCCGGCAACAGCTTATACGGTGCAAGCAATACCGATGCCCATTTACGTTCATCTGGGACTGGTGGGAATACATGTCTCCACACGTTGTACATGTTTTCTAATTTGTAGACTTCGTCGACATAGCTCATGGGATCAAGATGAAGATTATGACAAGCCGCAAGTACATGAGCACATGGGTAACGAAATGCATCAAATATCCCACAGTCGCATGTCCTATTTGTCAAGTGTACACGATAATACCCGCCAACAATACCTTGGTTCGGTCTGTCAAACTCCGTGACACGAAACTATAGGCTGTCGCGGTCGTGACACACTGTGTGCATGGTGTTCGCCCGTGCCTTCCCACGGTTAATTTCTTGCAAGACCTTCAGGCTCCATACATGGCCTCCTTGCATCGCCTCGATAACTCATTTGCTCTCTTCAAAATAGTGCCGCTTAAACGAAAATATGTCTCCCGCGACCATTTATGTCGGTAGATGACGGGTTCCTTTTAACACGTAATTTATGCATTCGGCCAGTTTGTGGTCATATGACCATATCGTGAGCCGCCGTCATATGCTTGTGTCCATTTGTTCAAAAGGAATATTGCACAGTACTCTCTGCTTTTTTTGGCGTTATCAGTGCAAAGCCCGCCAACATCTCGTGAAAACGATCTTTGTTGATCTCGTACCCTGCCAATATACGTTGATAGCGAATATTACATACCACTATTCAATTGCGAATAAATTGAAAATTTCAAAAGAAATTATATTAATATATATTTCATACCCATATCGGTCACTTGCCGTTTCTATCTTTTAGATCGGTGTTGCCCATAGTAGTTGGATGAAACATGCCTCAGGCAATATCGATGGTGTGTGCGATGCCACATGCTTCCCTGGCATTCTATTGCCGCAAGTATTCCAGGGCCCCGATCCGATATAACGCATATGTCAGGTTGAGGGCAGACATGCCTCCTTAACCTAGATAGGAAGAAGTCCCAGTCATCACCTGACTCCCCCGGTGTTATTGCAAATGCAATCGGAAGGATTCTTCCACAGCCGTCTTATGCCACAGCTAGCAATAGCCGATGCGTATATCTACCATACATGAAGGTACCGTCAATTTGTACCAATGGCTTGCAGTATGTAAAAGCATCTCGGTATTGCTTAAATGTCCGAAATGGATGCTTGAATACTGCGCATCCACGGAGCGAGCGATGGTTGTAATGCGCGGTTCCGTTTCAAGTCATTTGTCTTTGCTCGGGACATACGTCTCCAACACCTGACATCACTGCCACACTTCATTATATGAAGCGTCCCACCGACCGTGCAACTTTTCCAATGCCTTCTGCTTGGCTATCTAAGCCTTTCTGTAAGAGTACCCAATTTGGCTACGAATATTGCCAATTAAGGCCGGCACTGTAGTTTTGGGATCGGCCTTCACTGTCGGGATTATTAAATCAGCCAACATGTCCGAATCCATCCTCGGATGATCTTGTGTTACACTGTCATCAATGAAGTCGTTAAATAATGCAACATTACATAATATTCGTGTTATTCGAAATCATTGAACACATAGTGGTACTGTACCGGTAAGACATGTATGCGGACCTTTGTACTTTTTCACCTCCCACATCCCTGTCCTTTTCCTCAACGATGCCATGATTTTCCATGAACATGTGCCGTCTTGCACTGCACACTTTGCCTCGGACCTATCGAGCTTTGATTTAACCATAGTGTAGTTAACCCCGTTCCTGATGCTGTATTATTTCAATGCAGCAAGAAAAGTATTCTTGTTGGAAAACTGGTTACCAACTTCTAATTGGTCCGAATCCAACGAAGAATTTGTACGGTTACGCGTCCGGTGTGGTAGTTCAGGAAACTCTAATGCATCATCTTGAGATAGATCGACATTATGCATGTGCGCTGGAGGTGAGTATGCCCTGAATAGTGGATCTTCTTCTTCATCATCTGAACCGCCCTCAACGTCTTCAGGTACAATTGGAACGGGCTCCGGTTCAGAAAATAATCCAACTTCGCCTTCGTCGGCCCAGCGGCATCGAGGTGGATCCACATCGGATTCATCGTCCGATCCTCCATAACCTGCAACAAACGAGGGCCCCTCGCTGGTGGATGTCGTCGGTAGTACATCATCCCGCCTTAAACATCTTTCGTAAAGATCCCAATCGTATGTGGATTGCCATCCACTAGAAGTTGATGACGTCCTCCAATACATATTTCTGTCATCCGACGTCGAATAACGAATATGCATGTCTCATCCATCAATCGAGTGTCGTGCAGGGGTTATGTTTTCCATACTACCACCGCACATGGGCACTTCTGTGTTTTGCCTCCCACTTACAGTGTGTCGGCTTGGGGTCGTGTATTCCCCTCGAATGATACTAGATGTTGAGGTCGCAGACAGATCACTTGAAGATGAAAATTCTACATATACCTCGATATAGGGTGAACCACTGGCAAGATGAGTCTCCACCATTGCCTCAAGGCTCCGAGGACCTTTGATGTCAAATGAGTCATATCTCACCGGATCAACCGAAGCGTAAAATCTATACTTAATAGACTGAACTTTCATTAGCGTTGTTCCGAATATTTTACGCCTAATTCTTTTGCGAAGTTCTACCAAATCGACGTTCTGATTAAAACTCAATCGCGCTGTGTTCTCCGATAAGAAAACAACACCATTTTCGGTGTCACGCACTTCACCATTGTAGTAAATAACAAAGATTAATACGTTCACTCATTTTCAATTTTGTTTTTCCTTTTGCCTGAATTTGCTTTACGCCAACCGAATGAAATTTGGTGATTTATAACCTCATTTTGCGGAGACCACTGTAGCAAAAGCGCGTCCACGTAGGAGTGCTTTTCAGTACTCTTGCTAATAGTGCACCCTGCTAGAAGCGTTTTTGGCCACTGTTTGTTCAAAAAAGTCTCCTCAAAATAATTTTGTCGGAGACCACTGTAGCAAAAGAGCGTCCACGTCGGAGCGTTTTTGGCCACTGTTTGTTCAGAAACGTCTCCTCAAAATCATTTTGCCGGAGACCACTGTAGCAAAAGCGCGTCCACGTGGGAGTATTTTTGGTCACGGTTTGTTTTGAAACGTCTCCTCAAAATTATTTTGCCGGAGACTACTGCACAAAAACTTATTTCATTTTTCACATTGCAAGTGGACGGGATGATTCCCCAAAAAACGCGTCCACGTCAGCTCGTTTTTTGGGGAAATTGCCCTTTCCGGTCAATATTTTTCAAACCTGTCCTTTCCGGTAATTTTTCATTTTTTTTGGTATTTTCTGGATATTTGCCCGGTATTAGTCCTTCCACTATTTATATTTTAAAATTTTAAAATTTTAATTTTGACCCAAATAATAGCAGATTAATCTATACAGTAAATTCTACTATTAATCTCATATTATTTAAAAATTATTTATTTATTCTTAATTCTCCAATTTAATCCTATTTAATCTCTATATTTTTAAAATTTTTAATTTTGACTCAAAATAACTAAATGTATATATTTTTTAATATTATGTGAAAATAAAAAAATTATAAACATTTAGAAATAGTATAATTTAACTTAATAAATTTAATAATAATAATTTATTCATGACTTAAAAATTCAAGAAAAATAAGATTAAAAAGAAGATTTGAAGTAAATTAGAGTAATCCAAATTTAAAAGTATATTTTTGGGAAATAGGGTGAACAGCTGGATCTTCGCTTGACATTGGATATTTAAATAATGACACGTGTGGATGTGTGTAAGTGTCAGGGTAAGTTTAGCATTGCTGAGAGGAACATTTTATTTTAGGGACTAAACCTTTTGATTTCCCCTCTGCCATTGCCAGTCCATTTGCTCTGTTGTTGTTCCCTTTGCTTTTTTTATATTTTCACTTTCTCCCTTCCTTTATTTTCATATATAATTTGGTTATGCCAATGATTGTTAATTATTAGTATTTTCAAAAAAATTATTTTTTATCTTTTTAAAATCGATTAAGTTCGGTAAAAGTATTATAGAAACTCTAATATTAAAAGTGAAAATTTTAATATTTATATGTTAAGATTAAAGAGTAAATTGATCAATTCTGTTAAAATTACCTCTCATTTATACTTGATCAATTCTGTTAAAATTACCTCTCATTTATACTGTTAAAAATTAGCATGACTGATGGAATAATTAGATAGTGACATGAGGTACACTCGTGTACCTCATATTGATGTACAAATATCAGTTTTTAACAATAGAAATTAATGGAACTCTTAACAAAATGATCAATTTACTCTTTGATCTAATATATAATGACAAATGGAGCCAAATGCAATCCGACATTTAGTACAGTGACCTCCATGGTACTTTTACCATTAAGTTCTTCTATTAATTTAACCATTGAATTAAGTAATGTGGATATTAAACGCTAGTTTGAATTTTACCTAAAGCATATTTAAAACATATTGATTAAATTATGAACACATGTAAATTTATTGTATAGATAGTTTAGACTAACATATTAAGAAAAAAAAGGCAACGCTCTTAAAATTTATTATGATTGTCCTTTTTGATACGTTAAATATAAGTCATCAATGCAATAAATATGTGTTTTAAATGTGTTTCAAATTATATAAAAGTAGGTATTTTAACGCCTAAAATGATACCTTAATTGATTGAAAGACTCAGTTGATTGATATTAATTTTTGTTAAGTCAATTAAAATACTTTAAAATTTAAACAATAATTAAAAAAATACTGAGCAATTTGGAAAAGTCCTAAAATTAGTATCATATTTAAATATATAAACCTCAAACTTACATGTGAAACTAAAAACCAACATCATTTATATAATGTATTTTTTTTAAAGAAACAGATAAAATTAGAAATAATCCAAACAGATTTTCTGTGAACAGTTACAGACCCTCATTCTTATTAAAAATCATCTTGATAACGTAGTTAACTTCTAAATTATCTTCTCGAGGAATATGGATTAAAAATTACCAATATCATTTATGTAATGCATTTTAAGCTTTGATTATTAATAGCATAATTTCTTTTTGGAGCATTCCCACTTGACAAGTTTAAAATATAAGTTATAATCACTATAAAAAGATTGATTACCTAAAAAGTATGAACTAATTCCTTTAAACTTTCTTGGTTGAATTTAAACCTATTTCCAAAGTAGGAGAATCATCAATGGATTCATTTAGATGAAACCAAGAAAAGAAAATTTATTTTTAGAAAAAGGGGTAAATTGTGATTCCAAAATTTGTGTTGTGTTGTTTTAGATAATAATAATAGCATGGGGTATTTGATCATGGACAGATTGGAGCATATGTCCTATTGCCACAAACATCAAATAAATATTTAAAAACTTTGGATACCATTAAATTCTACCCTATTTATAGTGCTTCTAAGAGTGAGAGGCTGCGAAAATACCACAACCAAAAATATTAATGTAATATTAAATTTCTATTAAACTAAAATTAATTATTTTAAAATTTCATATGTTGATTTGATGGCCAGGATATTCACCGTTCTAAATGTGATTTAGGTTTGAGTTGTGCTACTTGTGTTGCTGTTAAGGCTTTTTCCTCATTTTATAAATTCACTAAAAAAAATTAATCGTTTCAATTTTTATTGGTGAAAATTTAAGGTCACGTAATTAATATTTATATTTTTAAAAAAAATTGAAATTACTTAAATGATAACAAATAAAATTTTTAGGTTAAATTATGCAATTAATTCCCTATTATGTATAAGTTATGCATTTGGTCTCTATTCTCTAATTTGATATTTTTAATCACAATATTATATGAATTATGTAATTTCAATACTAATTCAAACGGTAGATGCTAAGTCCATTAACTAAAATAACGATTTTTTTTTTGTGAATATCATGTGAAAATAACAAGTTGATATAACATTATATATATGATATTATGATTATTCTATAAAATCATAAAAATAAAATAGTTTAATTTAATGAAATTATGGATACGGAGTATGTCAAAAACCAAAATTTTAAAATTAGAAAGTTATAACAAATAAAAATGAAATTAAGGTATGAGAATTAAATTCATAATTTAAATATATATATATATTAATAATAAAAATGATTTTTTATGCATTATTGAACAAGTGACACTTGGTAAAGATGATGCGTGAGAAAATTTTAAAATTAATCCACTATTCTCTTTGAAATTAGAGAATATTCTTTTTAGATACCGTAAAATAATTGGATAAAAATATAATTTTAAGGACAATAAATACATTCTATTGTAAAAATAAAAATTTTAATTCTCTAAACATGTTTGGTTGATAAAGTGTAATTATATGGTAGTTCTTAATATCATGTTTAGTAGTATTAATTATAATTACACAACTATATAATTTTAAATTCTAAAAACATGTTAATTATTAATATAAATTTTGTCAATAATACTTGAAAAACATCTCTAATATCTCTAAACAAGTAACAAAACCTAAATGATAATACTCTAGAATGACATATTTTTATGTGTTAATTGTATATTTATTTTTTAGTATGATCATTCTAGCTTGGGCTATTTATGGTCTTTTATCTTTTAGGGACTAAATTGAAGGTAAAAGTAAATTTTAGGGCGAAAAGCATGAATTTGGAGATAAAGTGGGCCAACATGCGACATAGGAAAAAAGGTGGTGCCGAAAATACAAACATGGAAGACATAAGAACAAAAATGCAAAGAAGAGATATTTTATAAACACAAGACTCTATTTAATTTTTAATTATATTAGGATAATTGTTAGATATTATTCTGTAGATTTTATTTTAGCTTTTATCTTTAATTATCTTTAATTATCTGTATTTATCTTATCTGTATTTATCTAAGGGGAGGGGGTGTTTACAAAAAAGATGATATGAAATTTGAGTCTATTTCTTTTCCCAAAAACATGACAAAATGACGTGGGATTCGCCATTAGGAAGTGATGATCTACTGTAAGACGATCCCACAGGAGCAACGGAAGGATCACCTAAAACCAGAGGATTGAACCCGAGGAATGAATCCAAGGAGGATCGAGACAATCGAAGGCTGGAATCTCGCCACATAAGAAACTCTCTCTTTTCCCAAACTCTGTTTATTTTTATATTCTCTATTTTAATTTTTGCAATTTATTTAATTTCGCAATTTCAATCAACTTCTAATTCTGTCTTTTTATCTTTTTCCCTAGGTACGCAGGTTTTCTTGGGCACGATTTTGTGTGGGATCTCACGAAACAAGACATTGTGCAAATCCAGTCCCCGAGGATTTGACCCTACTTCCCTTATACTATTCTTTTTTATTATTTCTATAGGGATGGGACATATTTTGTGCTTCAACGACGCATCACTAAATCAAATCCTTTTATATAATATGTTAGTCCAAGTCGACTGTACGATTATTGTTGAAAAATATGAAACTAGTCATTAAGTGTTAGGGAAGTGGGCGCTTCCCTAGAAGACAACTTCCATATTTGAAGTGTTGGCAATTTATCAAACAGCTTGAATGGCAACGCTATATGGATGACATCTAGGTCATTAATTAAGATCATTTCACTTAGGGAAACATATTTTGAAGTTTGGATCGGATCATATTGCCCTTATTTAATCCCTAGAATCAAGAAAGTTGGATTGGATTGAATTACTAAAAATTTAGCAGTTAATAATCCTTGTTTACCTTGATTATTATTATTCTATTATATTTAGCTTATAAGATGAATGTTTTATAGGAATTGGGATTGTGATAGATCTTCTCTATCTTAGCAAGTATTGAAATATTCTTTATAAATTGAGAGACTTATATAGGTTTTTGTAACTAGAATTGAGAACACTAACTTTATTCAAGTGAGCAACTTTTCTATGAGTGCATATTGATAATAAAACCTTTTGTGTTATGA
The DNA here is from genome assembly GCA_025503065.1 of Gossypium bickii. Classification (NCBI taxonomy): domain Eukaryota; kingdom Viridiplantae; phylum Streptophyta; class Magnoliopsida; order Malvales; family Malvaceae; genus Gossypium; species Gossypium bickii. The sequence goes on along the minus strand of CP106713.1, from coordinate 125,595,916 downwards.
TTTTACTTGCTGAATTCACATGGGTGAATTTAGTAGTAAGAATATCAATCTTCAAGGTTCGAAAGTGAGGAGAATTATCATGGGGTGTGTTATAGATTAGATTCACTTGTTGTAATTATTGAAGAGATGATATTTCTCACTGAGCTAGGCTTTGCAGACGTAGGAAAACCAAACTGCGTAAACAATTGTTGTGTTATACTTGTTTACTGTTTCTAGATTTGGTGTTAGAGAATGCCCACTTCCTTGTCACTCCTTCCAAACACTTAGCTTAGATTACAATAACGATTTTATAACTTCAATTATTAATAGAATTAGGGTAAGTATTTGGTATACTAACAGTGTGTTTTTTTATTATTCCACAAACGACTTTAAAATTTTGACATGTGCATATAATTTTTAAATGATTAAATCTATTTTTATTATTTAAGGAAGTGCAATTTTACTATTACTAATGAAAAATTTTATAAATTATAAAAGGACCTAAATGGAAAATTTTTCATTTTAGGGAGGCTAGGGCCTCTGTCAACCCTCTGGCTCCGCCCTTGACATACAATAAAAAATACTAGCTTAAATCTTATAATTGAATCCTAAAAGCACCAATGTTGTACCAATTAGGTTTTTCCGTTAGCTTGGGCATAAAATGCTAGCTCAAATTTGATATGAAGCAAATTTAAAACATGGGGATAAAATTGTATACACATATGTATCAACTATATGAACACTTTAGATTTACCATGGTTAAGAAGATAATTGTCCTAAATTTTATTGACACTATTTTTTTTTAATGCGCCATATTCAAATTGTCCTTAAAATAGACTTACATGTTTGCAATTTGATTCGCATATTTTAAATATGCTTAACGTCTTATTTGAATTGACATTTAATGTCTAAATTGAAAGTCTTAATTGATATTTTCTTTGTTTTTAATAATTGATATTTTCTTTGTTTTTAATCTATATTTTGGGTAAAGAATTGAAGTTTGTTTGATTGATTCTTTTCGAAAAAGAAAAACTCAGAATTAAAACAAATTACAGTAACAAAATCAAGTCATACACAATATATATTAAAGGTTAAAATATACTACAAGTACTTATACTTTCCATATATTTAGAATTTAGCCCTCAACCTATATTTTCAAGAAATTAATCTCTCTACTTTTCAAATTTAAGAATACAAGTCATTAAAATTCTTATGTTAAATTCATATTTATTACAACACTATTTTTGTTGTTACGTGAATAAAAAGTGAATATTTTCTTATTTCAAAATACCATACCATTAAATTTAATAAAAGAATTTTAACACCTTTAATAATTAAATCTAAATTTTAAAATCTAATAAATAAATAAATTAAATTCCTAAAATGCATTAAGAATATACTTGTATATAAAAAATTAAACAAATATATATTTTTTTATTAGAAAAACTATATATAAAATTGGTCCAACATCAAAAGTCAACAAAGCAATCTACCATACAAAACCTTTAGATATGATACATTTTATATTTATATGCATAGTGAATATTGAATATTTTTTGGTATAATGATTTATTTGATTCTTTAATTTTATAAAAAAATATTTTTAATTTTTTGTTTCTTTTAATCTTTAAATTTATATTGTTTGTTAAATCATCCCAAAATAGATGAAAAAGTTAATGTTTGTTAACTTTGTTGACATGGCATATATGTGAATTGCCACGTAGATGCCACACCAGTTATTAATTAATTTTTAATTTTTAAAAAAAAATCATAAAATCATTTTTAAAAATTTAAAATTATTAAAAAAAAGTATAAAATTATATAGATACTTTTAAAATTTTAAAAAATTAATTAATTGCTAACATAACATATACATGGATTGCCACGTGGAAGCCACGTCAATTAAGTTAACAGACGTTAACTTCTCCATTTATTTTTGGGGTGATTTGACGTCGAACAATACAAGTTTAAGGACTAAAAGAAAAAAAATAAAATGAAAAACTAAAATGATTTTTTTTATAAAGTCACAAGACAAAATAAATTATTATACTTTTTTTTAAATATTCAATTTATGAAATTACAAGGATCAAAATGTTAGAACCCCATGTGTTAACATGATAGCTAGTGCGTTCACCACCCTAAATATAATATGAATTTGAGTCGTAGTAATTACGTTACTATTAAGGTTTTATCTTCCTCTTCTAATTCAACAACATAAAATGTTAGATGCATATAATGCTTTATGTTTATTATAAAGTTTTTTTTCCTTCTTAAAGTTGTAGATAGATGTGGGAGACTCCAAATAATTGCTGTTGGTGGTATCATTGCTCCTTTGGTTTGTCCATATCTTCTTGTCCCTTTCCTCTTTTCACAAAACATGCATGGATATCGATCATTTCCACCTATTATTTTTTCATTAGGATTTTTTTTTATTATCGAAAAGTCACATCAATTTTGAGTAAATTTGAAATTAAATCAGGTGGAATCGTTAAATAAAAGTTTTATCACTCAATTTAACTTTTTTAAGATGATTTCAGAAATTTTTTTAAGGATTGAAATAAGGTTATATATTTTATAATAATAAAAATGAAATTTCATCATTTTAATAATTTATATCTTTATAAATTTTAAAAAATTAATTCAATTTTTTCATTCTTGAAGAGATTAAAATGTAATTTTACCATATACTAATTTAAAATTTTAAAATTATAAAAGAATTAAAAGTGATAATTTTCATATTATAGGACTAAGGCCTTGCCAACTCCCTTAGCTCCACCACTGTTTCTATATGTTAAACACATATGGTTGTGTTTTAATCTTCTAGAGCTACGTGATTGTGCAAACTCTGTGCATGCAATTATGTCATAGTGTTTGATTTTTTAGAAACCATAAGAATTGAAAATGACTAGTCTCCCTTGCACTACGCGTTAACAGGTAGAAGTTGTTATTTCAAGCATTATTATTCAAAGATGTTATTGGAGTCAATTAGAAAATGGGGTCTGTGTGAACTTTTGATGATACCAATCACCATACATAACATTCTACACACATTGTTATCCCTTTCATATTCACCTTTTTTAACATATTCAATGTCCATTTCGTGAAAAAGGAATTAAATCTACTTTAATTTTACTAAATAAAAACATAATAACAAAATCCGGTTTTCTCAATTCCATCACCATCACTACCACCACAGAACTCTTCAATGCCTTCAATCTTCACGGCCTTCTTCACCTTGATTTGTTCCTTTTTCTTGCTGCTTTCATCACCATTCGGACTCAAAAAGACAATAATTATCTCAATATTAATACTTCTTTTGTGAGTTTTTACAGGTTATTCCTTTTATGAGTCGTACACAGTTCTTTGTTGAAACTAAAGATAAAATTCAATATAAAAATTATATTTTCGATTATTAAAGAATAAATTACTGTCAATTCAACATCATTTAAACACAAAAAAGACAATAATGATCTCAATTCAAAATTTAGTCGTGCAGATGCGAAAAAAAGTATACGATAGTCAGATTCAGCCATTTAATCCCTATAACTTTTGTATGTCATTAATAGACTATATGACATTGGTAGCCCAAAATCTCCCAAATGCGCTTCCTAATTAGAATATTTAGCAACACATTGCTTGATTTTATGTCCCTAATGAAGGGGGCTTGGCCCATTTGTCCAAATGGATCATCTTAATTTTGAATCTTTCTAATAATTAGTTAATTAAAGCGTTTTTGGTCCTTTAATTATTATCAATTTTTCTTTATTTTTAGTGTTCCCAAAATATTAATTCCTCTAAAATTTTATGATTTTATTTCGGGACTTTCCAAACAAAACTTTTAGCCCTTGTATATCTTGATAGGTGTATGAAAATGTGACCGAATCTTTGAAAAACTAAGTGGAATGAAATTCTTTACCCTAATTAAGAATTTGAGGTTTATTTAGGGGTGACTAATTCCTTTTGAAAAAATCTTTTAAGTGTTGTTTGTTAGGAGTTGACGAACTGCTTAGTGGGTTGGTATTGTTTCTAGGTAGTGCCTTGTCGGATCGAAGGACAACATTCAAGAGCTCTATGAATCTCGCCTCTGGCACTCGAGCTCTCAACATAGTCAGGAGACAATACAGGCCCATTGAGGGTTTGTCGACTCTAAACATACCATACGTTAAAGACTTCTCTAAAAGGAATTTGTACAAACCAAACTTAATGAATAATAGATAAAAATGATCGAATTTTAAGATGAATAGGAGGAAAAATTATGTAACATAAAATTCAACATTTCTCCTTACATAATACAATTAACCCTCTCTTAACCGGTCACCCACTATAATAACATTTCACTATATATACCAGCTAAGTTTTTGGTAGAACCTATTTTTTGATGTTTTATTTTAATCCTCTAATACAACTTTTCTGTAACACCCCTTACCCGTATTCAACGCTGAAATAGGGTACGAGGCATTACCGGAATTACAAATTTATTTATCAGACATTTTATTTTAATTCAATATTTATATTTGAAACCAATCAAAATCAAACATATGGCCCCTTAAAGATATTCATTTTTCTCGTCATGTCTTACTTGAATTTATTACTCGTTTCATCATACTTAATTACCTTGTATTAACATATTAAAGATAATCACATATTTTCATGTCATGATAAATATCATTCACTTGCCGTTTCTTCATAAACATAAAACAGTTAATTCATCATATCAATATTTCACGTACCATCAACTTATATTTCATTATATCACATAATTAAGTTACACGAACTTACCTCAGTTAAATTTGCGAAATATCAAGATTCGGGGCACTTTGGAAATTTTCTATTTTCATTGATTTTTCAGTTGATCTTAATCTAAATTAATAATTTCATTCAATTTTGCAATTTTAAATAATAAAATAATCCATTTCATGCAAATTGGTTATTTCCACATTTTTACAAAATTAATCACAAAATTTTACTTTTATTCAATTTAGTCTCTCGAGCCTAAAACATTTCAATTTAGCCATACTACTTAAATATTCATACATATTTTCCTCCTCCTCCTCTCCATTCCACTTCCTTAATATATATAACATGCTATAAGTAACATTATCAATAATTTCATTAATTACTCATAAGTAGATTCAAAACTGTCCATTTGAGTTATAGTCACTAAATTATTTATTTTCAGAGCTACAGAACTCCAAATGAAGAACCGTTAATTTTTCCTGAAACTAGACTCACATATCTTCTTGCCATAAAATTTTCAGAATTTTTGATTTAGCCAATTAGTACAGTTTATTCTTTAAAGTCACCCCTGTTCTGCTGTCTGGCAGTTCCGACCCTTCTTCACTAAAAATTAATTATCTTTTATATAGAATTCATATGATGTTATGGTTTATTTCTTATAAAACTAGACTCATTAAGGAATCTAACCATATAAAATATGTTCCCAAATTATTTTTATACAATTCTTAGTGAATTTCTAAATTAAGAACAGGGGATCACGAAGTTATTCTAAACCAGTCTTACAAAAATTTAAATATCTCAAAATGTAGACTTCCTTTGCTTTCTCTGTTTCTTTTATATGAAAATAGACTCAATAAGCTTTAATTCCATATCTCACTCAACTTCTAATTCTATTTATACAATTTTTGGTGATTTTTCAAAATTAGACAACTGCTGCTGTCCAAAACTGCTTTAGTGTAACATGTTGATTTCTATTTTGTCCCTAATTCCACAATTCATACAATTCAATCCTTGCTCAATTAACCCTTCAATTAAGCTAATTTTCTCATTTAATACTTTTCTCTATCATTTTAAACTACTTCATAACTTTTGAAAATCAGAATTTTAACACTAGGCCTTAATTTCAGCTATTTCACAATTAGGTCCTAAAACCAATTTCCATCAATTTCACTTGATAAAATCATCGTATAACAAAATTAAAGCTTTAAATCAATATTTATTCATCATATTCTTTTAGCACTAATCCACATCAAATTTAAAAATTAACCATAGAATCATAAACTAATGAATTAATAAGTTGGACTCAATTGTAGAAAGTCCAAAAACATAGAAATTTCAAGGAGAAAGCAAGTATTAAACTTACATGAAGCTTGAGTATGAAAACCAACTTGAACTCTCTTCCATGACTGTTTTTCAGCTGAAGAAAATGAAGAGAATTGAAGAGAATTCTCCAGATATTTCAATTTAATCCCCTTTTTATTTAGCTAATTTTGGAAATTTTCCAATTTTCCCCCTTTTTCTTCTTTCTCTTCTCTTCTTCTTTCTTTCCTTCCCCTGCTCTCTGCTTCGTTTTGTTTCTGTTTCTATTCCTTTTTTTTTTCTTTGGATTATTATATAATATAATATTATAATAATATAATAATATAATATAATATAATAATATACTTTTAAAAAAATCTCAGATTTTCTTCTACGTTACACCGCCTCAACTATACAAAATGGTATAATTACCATTTTGGTCCTTCATAATTTCTTTTAATCTATAATTTAACTTTTATTTTCATTTCAATTTAGTCCTTTTCATTTAATTACATACCCAAACGTTAAAATTTCTCAACCAAACTTTAATAATAACTTAATGACACTCCATAAATATTTTTAGAAATATTTATGGCTCACTTTATGAATTCGAGGTCTCAATGTCTCGTTTTTGGCCCAATTTTTCTAATTAACTCTTTTAGTTCACAAAATTCACTAATTTCAAAATATTTCTAATGCCATACTTGACTCATAAATGTTAATTTATTTAAATTTTCAAACTCACTTGTCGGATTTAGGATCTCAAATCACTATTTTCGATACCACTGAAAATTTGGTTGTTACATTTTCACTTATAACAACAATAGTCATAGTTATAAAATACATTCTTTATTAAATTAATTATCTATAACAACATAGTGCTTAAAATTTTAAGTAGAATTATAGTCATTTCATTTAAGTATGTTAATTATAATTTATTAAATAAAAATTATCTTAATTAAAATATTATTTTAATAAAATATTTAAATTTTACATGAAATAACTATTAGTTATATTTTATTGAATGAAAATAATATTCACAATTAAGTATATCAATTTAATAAACTATTAAGTTTCCTAATTAAATATTCTACTATAAATTTAGAGCATCATAAATTTATAAATTAATTGAACTTGTTAAATATGTGAACTTCATAATTAATTAAAAATAATGTAAATTAAAAAGTGCATAAAAATAATAATGCATGTACTTGCTACACGTCTTTTAAGTTAATTGATTTGATTCTCATTTTTTTAAATATAATTCACAATTTTTTTATTAGTTAATGGAAATTCACAATATGAATTTTATTATAGGATTACAATAATTAATTTTTTGTAACAACATACTATTATGGATATATAACAACCACCCAGACAAAATCTTAATAAACAAATGAGATTGTTATAAAGATAAATATAATATTTTATATTGGTTAGAGCCATAAAATTCAACGTTTCACCATGTAAAATTATGCATTTTTTATCCCAATTCCAAGAAAGTAACTCAACTTCCCTAAATCTTTCAAGGAAAACTAAACATCAAGTTCTTTAACAAATCCATCTATGGCTTGAGAGTCGGTCCCGGTGACAATAATGTCATCCACGTATACCATAACATAGAGTAACTGAGACCCCGAATGATGATTAAAAAGAGAGTTGTCAGCTTTGGATACTTCAAACTTGGTAGCTAACAGAAACTCCTTCAGCTTGTGAAACCAAGCCCGAGGTGCTTGCTTAAGGCCATATAAAGCCTTCCTCAACTTGCATACCAACTGCTGACCAGGTGCCCCTTGTTGTTCAAAGCCTGGTGGTTGCACCATGTAAATTTCGTCATGCAAATCTCCATTCAAGAATGCATTATTAATATCTACTTGTTTGCGAGACCAGCCCAAAGAAACAGCCAGTGCCAGAACCACTCTAATCGTTGTTGGCTTGACTACAAGACTAAATGTCTCCTAAAAGTCAATACCTGCCTCTTGCAGATATCTCTTAACCACCTACTTGCCTTTGTATCTTGCAACCGAGCCATCTGCATTCCTTTTTACTTTGAATATCCATTTACACCCAACAGCCCTATTACCTGTAGGTAGGGGCACAAGATCCCAAGTGCGATTGGAGAGTAAAGCATTGTACTCTGTCTGGGTAGCTGAAGTGCAAGCACGACTCTGAAAAGATTCTGCAATTGATGTGGGCTCCTTCTCTGTCAGGAGAGATGAGAACACCTTAAGTTTGAAAACGCCACTTTTTGACCGAGTTTGCATCGGATGGAGATCTACAAAAGAAGTATCCCTTTCATGAGTTGCAGACTGATCACCTAAGGGAGGCACGCAAGCTACTGCTGAGGAGTCTTCATGCTGAATTGGAGAAGAAGGAGGTCTTTGTTAGAAGACGCCTGAGGTGAAGCTGCCACAGGAGAGGTCCTGGTTGGCCCTGAGGAAGCAAATGATGTAGGAACAGTAGGAGCAGTAGCTACAACCATAGGAATATGAGACCTTTGATGAATAGATCGAATGGAGTCCAAGGTTGACTGTGAGGAGAAGCCAGCCTGAAAAGGAAACTAAGACTCATCAAAAATGACATGCCCAGAGACAAAAATACGACCATCTTCATCTAGACGCTGGTAGCCCTTTTGATTAGCACCAACTCCAAGAAAAACACACCTCTTGGACCGAAACTGAAGTTTGTGCTGGTGGAAAGGCGTCAGATAAGGAAAACAAGCATAGCCAAACACTTTTAGTTGAGAATAAGAGGGTTTAAGTTTGTAAAGTTTTTCGTAAGGACTATATTTGTCGGCAAAAATATGCCCACAACACCCGTTAAAGGTAAAATACTTTTACGACAAAATATTCCCACGACTTAGTAAAAAGCTTTCATCCTGACTTATTTCCCCCTATGAACTTATTGCATATTCAGATAAAAGCAAAATTTATCCGAAGGATTGTAATAAAACATAGCACACTACTCCTGATGTCTAATCATTAATATATTATACCAACAACAGTAGCTTAGGTGCTTTCTTATATTTTAAAATATTCAAAATAATATTTACTTTTTTTATTTAATTAAAATGATATTTATGAGAACTGTTTTAAAGATTAACTACGGAAATTTTATAAAAATAAAAAATAAAAATAAAAAATTAATTATCATTTAAGAATTATCCTAATTTAAATTCCATATTATCTAATAACTTTTTTTATCAATAATTAATTAAAAATATGAAAAGATTAAGACTTCGAAATCTATTCTCAATTCTAATTTATCTAATATTATTTTATTAAATAATTATTTTTAAATTAAATATTAAAAAATTAATAAGTGGGTTAAACTTAACTCTAAGTCTACATAAAGACAAGAACAAAATATTTCAGATATAAAAAATTGTACTTGTTTTTTGGAGCTGTAAGCACATTCTTCAATGTCAGATAATCAAGTTTTCATGGATTCATTAATGTTGAAGGAAGAAAAAGACGAAGCTTGCCTTAGATCAATTCCTCCTGGTTATAGATTCAAACCGAGGGATGACGAGATTATTAATTTTTACTTGAGACCCAAACTCTTTGGTTTGCCATTGCCACCCAATAGAAAAAAAGAGGTTTTTCTCTACAACTATGATCCCCAAACTCTTACAGGTACCCAGTTTTTCTTTTCTTGGCTTTTTCTTCTGTTTTCTTTAAGCTTTTCCATGATTTTGGTGTTGTTTTGTCTTGGTTTTTTTATCAATAGCGATGAGCAACAATGCACTCTCAAATGGGGTTGGAAACGAATATTGTTTCTTCACGCCAAGAGATCGAAAATACGCAAATGGTTCGAGGCCTCAGGCCGGCGAGGAATGCTGGTAACGGGTATTGGAAAGCAACCGGAGCTGATAAGTTGATCTGTTGTAAAGGAAAGAAGATTGGATTGAAGAAGAGTTTAGTCTTTTACCAAGGGAAACCACCAAAAGGTGTTAAAGCCAATTGGCTCTTGCATGAATACGTATTAACGGATGCTCCGATTAGACAAAGACTCGGCAATGAAGACATGCGGGTACGATCCTTCAAATATTATCTTATCGTGTATTCCTATTCGAATTCGACACTTATTTTTCTTTTCTTTTTTTAGCTTGATGATTGGGTGTTGCGTAGAGTATATAAGAACCCTAGGGGAAAAAAAGCTAAAACATGCAACCTTACAAGAAGGTCATCAAGAGGAAGCTGAAGCGGAAGCTGATACAAGTGCAACTGTACCTTACGATGGAGCCCAAATGGTTCAACAAGAAGGTCATCAAGAGGAAGGTGAAGCTGAAGCTGAAGCTTTTACAAGTGCAATTCTACCATACAATGGAACTCAAATGCTTGAAACTGGGATTGCATTTGCACCTCTTTATGAACCCATTAATGTACAAATGCCACAAGGAACTAGTTCTTGGTTTCCAGAACAAGTTAATTCAACGCCATCTTTCAACCAATATGGTGATTATACGTTTGAACATCCTACGCTTGGACGGTCCAATATGCCAGATTATGGTGTCTTTGAACCAGCACTTTTCCAGATTAACATGGAGCAGCACTTTTCAAGTGATTTTGATCTCCTATCTCTTGATCAGTTCAATCAAGATCCTCACACTGGGTTGCCACCACCATTATAAGTTGCTTCCTTGAGACTTCATTTACAAATTAGGAATGATAATGTTGATGTTTTAATTGAATATGTAGAATATTTTGTTGATGTGTATGTATTTATTGTTATTTATTTTTGTTCATAAATTTTTTTACATTTTTTAGCATTCTTCATTACCTTTAAGTTTATTTGCCTCATCTTTGGTTAATTTAGCTGCAAATTCATTGAAACTCCAACGGTAGCTATGGAGCAAAACATCGGATGCAACACTGCATAAAAAATTCATAAACCCAAGTCAAATATCAACGAATCCGAAGTGTTTGTTAATATGAATTTTATATTGGTTAGAGCCACAAATCTATGTAAAATTCATAAACCCCGCATTGACAAATGTAAAAAGAGTTGGATTTTTCGTTGATTTTAATTAATTTTTTAATTGAATCTAGGTCATTTGATTCAATAAATATTTTAAATTTAATCATGGAGTTTGTTATATATAAATTATCTCATTTAAGGTTAGGGTTGAACTCAGGAAATATTTTGGGTGAAAATTAAATTATATTTTTATGATAATAAAAATATAATTTTATTATTTTAATAGTTTACATCTTTATAATTTTAAAAGATCAAATAAATTCTTTTATTATTTTTGAGGGGTCAAATTATAATTTTACAATTGATAGTTTAAAATTTTATGAATTATAAGAGGTTTAAATGGAAAAATTTCCATTTTAGGGGGATCGGAGCCCCTTCCAGCACCTCTCGGCTCTGCTATTATTCAAGGCATTTCATCAAGATAGATGCTTAAACTTTAATAGATCGAGGGTTCACCCTAAGGTGAGAAAACTCAAATCGACTTTAAAAAAATATATATTTTTTTAAATTTTTAGTTAATCAAATCGAACTAATTGAGTTATTCAGTTTTTTTGAGTAAACTCAAATAAGTAATTTGATTCAAGTTTGAGTCGAGTTAAATTTTACAATCCAAGTAATAGATTATTGTAAACACCCCTTTAGTCTCTATCAATTTAAAAAAAAGACCAAATTGATCTCTCTCAACAAAAAAATACAAATCAGTTCAAAATAAATTTCAAAAATTAAAAATACATTTCAAAAATCCCAAAATTTTCATAATTTTTTAAAATTATAAAAATCTAAAGAATATATAAAAAATGTTTAAAAATTTTCAAATAATAATTTTGAGGACTTAAACAAATAAATTACCAATTCAAATTTATCGTACTAAAGTATACCATATTTTTCTTTTATTTTGCTTTGAAAGCATTTTCAAACATATATGATTTTAAATTTATGTGCTCTAACATGAAATTAGTTATATTGTAACAATTTTTTATTTAGGAGCATAGCTAGGGGGCTGGAAGGGCCCCGACCCCCCTAAAATGGAAAAAATTTTCATTTAGGCCCTTTAAAAATTTTAAAATATTAAATTAGTAAAAGTAAAATTGTACTTTGGCCTCCTAAAATGATAAAAATCTAATTTAATCCTTTAAAAATTATAAAGATACAGGCTATTAAAATGGTGAAATTGTAAATTTACTATCATAAAAAATACAATTTAATTTCGGCTCCACCTAAAAGAATTTTCTGGCTTCACCCCTAACTTTATTTTGTCATGTTTAACTTTTTTTTTTAAATTTAATATAACAATTTCATTTGATTTGGTTCAAGTCAACTTGAATTCTATTTCAGTCAAGTAAATGCAAAAAAAAAAAAAAAAAAAATTTCAAATTGAATTAAAATTATAAAACAATACTTGTCAACTCAGGCTAACTCTTTTTTTTTTTTTTTTTCATTCCATTCAATCAAAGGCTTGCCATTTCTTCACCTAGCCAGGGCTTGTTTGCCTATGAAATCACCATCAAATCCAATCGGAACCCTCCCAATTACATTCGTTCGCTTCCCGGTACACATCATAGAAATCTTGACACCAACTATCTACAGCATGGTTGATCTCATCTTAGTAAGGTCTAGTCATATCCTGTTACACATGACTCTACCACCAATCCTATATAAGTAAGGAACCATTCATCGAGGTCCACGGCCGGCTCATTATCAAATCCACCACCAATGTAAGATCCCTTCCTTTTCTTCACCAAAAGCGATCAAGTTCCTTCAACATTAATATCAAAGATATCATTGGAAGCTCTTTTCGTATTTCTCAAATTTCTTATCGACTCAAATTTTTTATTGACTCTGGACATTACGATGTAAATCATCTATTTCATTTATAATATGAATGTATGCCAAATGTCCAGCTTTGACATATTCCTTGATTCAAAATTGTTAATTTAACAAGCAAAAGATAAAAAAAAAAAAAAACAAAAAATTCTCATCTTAAGCAAGGTGGCCGGCTCATATATAATTGAAAACTTTTTTAATGCATGTGGTGGTGTCAATGTGAAAAAAAGCATGTATAGGGTACTCGGGGGATCCACTGCCTCCAATTATTGGATATTTCCGAGTGCTTGCAATTCCACCATGAGCATATAACCTATTTGTAAGTGCCTTAATTAAATTAAAAGGCCTATATTTATTTATTATACACATGAGAGAGGTGAACTGAGTCATACGTATAAAATAATGAAATTGTGGTAAATATTACAAAGCACAATGAGATTGGGATGTGTGGGCTTTGCTTTCTTTGTGTTTGATCTGGGGATCATAGCTGTTTGTTCTTGTCCTGTTCATTGTTGGGTTTCATTTCGATTTTATGTACCTCTAACCTTGAAAAGTAACATTGCCATTAAACCAAAATGGGTCCTATATTTTCTATTCTTTTCAACAAATCGTAATTGGAGTGTGAAAGCTCCCTTCGACCTTTTAAGAAGTTTCTCTTTTCAGACTAGCGTGTTTGAAGTCGTATAAAATTGTGGTTGCTTTGCTGTGTGTTTTGCTAAATATAAGCTTCTATTCCCTTTATATTGTCTTATGTGTCTCTATTCTCTTTGTTTTCCTGCAAATTTCATCATTTCTGTTGGAACCTTGAACATAAACCAGCAATCAAACCAAAAGCTTGAGCTTCAAGGCTCGATGCTTGCTGTTGAAGAAAGAAAGAAAATGAGCAGATTTTGCTAGGAAGAAAGAAAGACAAGAAAGAGAGCTCAACTTGAGAATGAATACAACTGATTTCTTTCATTCAATTTCATTGGTAAATTAGCTATTACATATAGTAGCAAAAGTCAAACATAAATCACATCTATCTTATACCTAATGCTTACCTATTGCCACTAATTTTAATCAAGTAAGCAAGGCTTAACTTGTAATCTTCAACAAATCTGCTATGTCAGTTACAATTACATCATTTTACATCAAAATCAAACCTAACATAGTTCTAAATGAACTAAGTTTCATTACACCATCTAGTGTTTACAAAATGAGCAAAAAAGAGATAGAAAACTGTCATGCAATATCAGCTTCAATAGAGCATGTGTGCATGGTAACATTTGCTGGTGCATCTTCTGGTTTGTTGCATTGCATGGATTGCATGAAGTCCACATTCGAACACTCCTCCTTGGACTTTATGCAGTGAACTCCCAATAGATTTCTCAGTTTGCAGAATCTTGACTTGTTGAGAGCTTTAGTCAAGATATCAGCTACTTGATCTTCAGAATTACAGTGAACTAACTCAACTTCTTCAGCTTGTTCCATTTCTCGAACAACATGCAATTTTATGTTGAAATGTTTGGTTCTTCCATGAAAAACAGGATTTTTTGCTATAGCAACAGCTGACTTGTTGTCACAATAAATCCTTGTTGCACCATTTTGTTCAAGGTTTAAATCTGACATGATCTTTCTCAGCCATATAGCTTGATTAACAGCAACAGCAGCTACATACTCTGCCTCAGCTGTTGACTGTGCCACAAGGCTTTGTTTTTTTGAGCTCCAGCAGAACACAGCTGAACCAAGACTAAAGGCATAACCTGATGTACTCTTCATATCATCTATGGAGCCACTTCACACTATCTCAGATATCCTACCAATTTCAACTCTTTTGACTTGGTGAACATCAAGCCATAGTCTAAGGTGCCTTTCAAGTATCTAAGAACCCTCTTGGCAGCTTTGAAGTGAGTTTCATTGCAGCAGTGCATGAATCTTGCAAGTAAGCTGACTGCATACATTATATCAGGTCTAGTGGTCATCAAGTACAAAGAAATGTACCTACCGGACTTCACGTAAGTTGTTTCACTCACCCTTTCAAAGGAGCCTAAGCTCGATAATTTTTCTCTGATAGCAACATGAGTATTTGTTGCTTTACAATTTTCCATTGTGAATTTGCTTAAAATCTTGACAGCAAAGGTCTTCTGACTTAAATGGATTGCATTTTTGCTTTGTATGACCTCCATTCCTAGGAAATATGTCATCAATCCCAGGTCTGACATTTCAAACATTTTCTCCATTTTAGTCTTGAAACTCATCAGCATGGCTTCATCTTCTCCTGTCACTAATAAATCATCAACATATAAAGAGACTATGAGTGATGTTTGAAGTCCCTTTTTGTTCACATACAGTGTAGGCTCACTGATACTTCTTATGAATCCCAGGCTAATCAAGTAGCTATCGATCCTGCTATACCAAGCTCTTGGAGCTTGCTTTAAGCCATACAAGGCTTTATTTAGTTTGTACACCATTGTTTCTTTTCCAGGCACTATGAAGCCTTGAGGCTGTTCAACAAAGATTTGTTCTTCAAGGAAACCATTTAAGAAAGCTGATTTCACATCAAGTTGATGGATTTTCCATCCTTTTTGAGCTGCTAAAGAAACCAGCAACCTGATGGTGTCTAGTCTGGCCACAGGTGCAAATGTTTCAAGGTAATCCACACCATGTTTTTGACTGAAACCTTTTACCACAAGCCTGGCCTTCAACTTGTTGAGACTTCCATCAGCATTTTGCTTGGCCCTATAGACCCATTTGACCCCTATGATTTTTCTGTTAGGAGGCCTTGGAACCAACTCCCATGTTTCATTTTTTTCAATCATTTTCATTTCTTCAGTCATAGTAGCTCTCCAGTCTCGATGTGCTTGTGCTTCTTCAAAGCAACTCGGCTCCATAATTGCTACTTGTGCTCTGTTATAGATCTCTGCCAAAGACCTTGTGCCCCTTACTGGAACATTATCCAAATCTAATTCAGGATCAGCTTGATCAGGTTGCACTTGATCAACTATTTCTTCTTGAGAAGTTGCCTCGGGTTCATTTTTCTTCCAGTCCCAACTTGCCCTTTCATTGAACACTATATCCCTGCTGACCAAGACTTTGTTTGTTGAAGGAATGAAGATTCTATAGCCCTTTTTGTTTAGGCTATAACCAACCAGTATGCCTGCTTGAGCTCTCTCATCAAGTTTACTCCTTTTGACTGCTGGTACTTGTACAAAGCTTGATCTTTGGGAAATGGGTGCCTAGCTTGTTTTCCCAGCTGGCATACTTCACAGACACCTTCTTCAATCACTGAATTGGTGAAGTTTTTAACTAGGCCTTCTCTAGCCATCTTGGATATTGATTTGAAGTTTGTATGCCCAAGTCTCTGGTGCCATATCTTAGAGTCTTCTGCAGAGGCAGTGTAGGCTGAACTTGAGCTTCTTGACCAATCAATCTCAAAGCACTTGTCAGCCATTGTTACCGTCATGAAGTTTGATCCATTTGGATCAGTGATTTTGCACTCCCTGCCTTTGAACACTATTGAGAATCCCTTTTCCAGCAGTTGTGCTATACTTAGCAGGTTCCTGTCAATCTCAGGTACAAGAAGCACATTGGTAATGAGCTTGTTATCTGTTGGAGTAGATATCAAGACATTTCCTTTCCCTCGAGCTTTGATAAATTGACCATTGCCTACCTTAACCTTGGTTTGAAAGCTTGTATCCAAGGTTTTAAAATTGGATGCATCTGGTGACATGTGGTTGGTGCAACCACTGTCAAGAAGCCAGCCAGATGAGCCTTTATTTTGTGCAACAGAATATGTCACTGCAAAAACTTCTTCATGGTCACTGTCTTCTTCAGCTACACGTACTTCAGCCTTTTGCTGTTGTTGCTGTTGAGGCTGCCTTGGCTTGCTTTTATTTTTGCAGACCCTTTCAACATGGCCTTTCTTTTTGCAGTGTTGACATGTAGCAATCTGGCCTAAACCAGCATCTGTCTTCAGAATGGCTTGGTCTCTTGCAAAATCTGCAAGGCTGTTTATTGTTTCTTGCAGCATCAGGCTTTTTAGGCCTGTTCTTCCAGGTCCTCTTGCTCCTGTAAGAAGTGTTGCTCGAGGTTGGCTTGACTTTGCTTGGAAAGCATCTTCTCGATGCTCTTCATTTCTTGTTGCTCTCCTTTGCTCTTGTGCATAGAGAGCATTAATTAGCTCAGTCAAGGAGATCCTTGACAAGTCTCTTGAATCCTCAAGAGAGGATATTTTAGCTTCATACCTCTCAGGCAGTGTTGAGAGAACTTTTTCAACAATTCTTGCCTCACTGAAGTCCTCTTCTAGCAACCTGATGCTATTAACTATAGCCATAATTCTGTCAGAATATTTCTTTACTGTCTCCTCTTCCTTCATCTTCAAGTTTTCAAAGTCCCTCCTTAGATTCAAGAGCTGCTGCTGCCTCGTTCTTTCATTGCCTTGAAACTCCTCCTTAAGCTTGTCCCAAGCCTGCTTTGGAGTCTCACAAGCCATAATTCTTGTAAAAATGATATCCGAGACACTATTTTGGATGCAGGACAAAGCCTTATGCTTCTTGGTCTTCTCCTCAGCATGCTGTCTCATTTGAGCCACAGTTGGGTTGGCTCGAAGAGGTTCTGGTTCCACATCAGTTGTCACGACCTCCCATAGATCAAGAGCCTGCAGGTAAGTTTTCATTTTTACCTACCATATGTGAAAGCCTTCTCCATTGAAGGGTGGTGGTGCAGCAGGTGAGAAGCTGGATGCAGCCATTCGAACAGCAACAACTCCTCCAAGAATGAAGCTCTAGATACTAGTTGTTGGAACCTTGAACATAAATCAGCAATCAAACCAAAAGCTTGAGCTTCAAGGCTCGATGCTTGCTGTTGAAGAAAGAAAGAAAATGAGCAGATTTTGCTAGGAAGAAAGAAAGACAAGAAAGAGAGCTCAATTTGAGAATGAATACAACTGATTTCTTTCATTCAATTTCATTGGTAAATTAGCTATTACATATAGTAGCAAAAGTCAAACATAAATCACATCTATCTTATACCTAATGCTTACCTCATCTTACTAATTTTAATCAAGTAAGCAAGGCTTAACTTGTAATCTTCAACAAATCTGCTATGTCAGTTACAATTACATCATTTTACATCAAAATCAAACCTAACATAGTTCTAAATGAACTAAGTTTCATTACACCATCTGGTGTTTACAAAATGAGCAAAAAAGAGATAGAAAACTGTCATGCAATATCAGCTTCAATAGAGCATGTGTGCATGGTAACATTTGCTGTTGCATCTTCTGGTTTGTTGCATTGCATGGACTGCATGAAGTCCACATCCGAACAATTTCTCAGTAGCCTGAAAATTTTCTGCATAATTTATCATCTCCACTTCTCCGTAGCTATGGATTGGAGTATGATAGGGGCTGCACAAACAGGAAACATTAATGTCTTGTACGAGCTAATTCAGAAAGATCCATATGTTTTGGAGCGTATTGATCATGTTCCTTTTCTTGACACTCCATTGCATGTAGCGACAAAGTCTTTGGGCATGTTAATTTCATGATGGAGATGATCAACTTAAAGCCATCGTTTGCAAGAAAGCTAAATCAAGCTGGGTTTAGCCCCATGCACTTGGCTCTGCAAAATAACAGAACTCAAGCTGTGCTTCGACTCCTCAAGTTTGATGAAGGCCTTGTTCGTGTTAAAGGAAGGGAGGCTTGACCCTCCGCATCATGTGGCTCAAACCGGAGATGTTGATCTTTTGATAAAGTTCCTTGGGGTTTGCCCCGAGGTCATTGAAGATGTGACTGTTCGAGACGAGACAGTTTTCCATATTGCAGTAAAACACGATATGTTTGAAGCATTTCAAGTCTTGGTGGGGTGGCTTATAAGGAGCCGCCACGAAGCTGCTCAACGTTGGGAGAAAGAACTACTTAGTTGGGTAGATATCGATGGCAACACAGTTCTACATTTTGCAGCTATCAAAAACTCACCTAAGGTATGCTAATTTTGCTAGTTGACTCAATTAACAGATGGTGAAAGTATTGCTGGGACACTTGCATCGAGACCATATCAATGCCAAAAATTTGATGGGATCCACTGCTCTAGATATCCAACCAGACTGTCCATTAGATGAAAGGCAAGTGGATAATTATAAGGGCTCGGTTAAAGATATGACAAGAAAAGCAGGAGGTTTGAGTGGTTCCGAGCTTCCCAATAAGTCCATCTCTTCAATCCACATCAAATCATTAAGGCCGACGATGTCATGTTTTCAAAAATTTGCAACAATGGCAGGTCGAGGAAGAAAGAGTATCCCGTTTGAGATGCGTAATACATTTCTAGTAGTGACAGTGCTAATTATAACAGCCTTATTAAAAACTAAGGTAAGTAAATTGATTTGAGATACTTTGTGTGAGAGAAAGAACTAACTGAATATTTTTTGATTTCTATTTTAACATCCTTAATCTTCTGATCATTTGATTACAACATTTTATAGAAGAAATTTTGGCTATCGTAAGCCATTACAAATTGTTAACAGACTAACCGTTCTGCTACTGACTCAGTAACTAACTACTCTAACATTCACCCATCTTCTCCACAGACAAGACCCGAAGAGAATGTCGAAACCGATGAAAAACACTCGCTGAAAGTGGTTTGGTCAAAACATCCGCTACTTGATCACAAGCAGAAACCTCACCAACCAACACAGAGCCATCTGCAACTCTTTCACGAACAAAAAATAAATCAAGTTCCACATGTTTAAACTTAGAATACAAGACAGGATTGGCCGCAACAG
Source organism: Gossypium bickii (assembly GCA_025503065.1). Classification (NCBI taxonomy): domain Eukaryota; kingdom Viridiplantae; phylum Streptophyta; class Magnoliopsida; order Malvales; family Malvaceae; genus Gossypium; species Gossypium bickii. The sequence continues at coordinate 125,576,338 of CP106713.1, read as the reverse complement.
CAACAGCACTAGAACTATCGCACCAAATATTGGGAGTGTCATCAGATTTGATTTCTAGTTCTTGAAGTAACGAAAGTAGCGAAACAACCTTACTAGTAGCTGCAGCAAGACCTCGGTATTCTGCTTCAGCTGTAGATCGAGAAACCACTTGCTGCTTTTTGGAGCACCAGGACACAGAAGAGGAGCCAAAATAAACACAATATCCTGAAGTGGAACGATGATCATCAAAATCAAGTCCCCAATTGGCATCAGCATAAGCAACTAAAGAGAGACGACTGGAAGGTCGAAAAATAATTCCAAGATCAAGAGTCCCGCGTAAATACCTTAATATGCGCTTTAGGGCAACCATGTGAACCGTAGTAGGATTATGCATGAACTGACATATCCTGTTCATAGCATATGCAATATCAGGCCTAGTCATCACAACGTACTGAAGAGCCCCAGCAAGACTCCGATATTCAGTCGGATCTGCTAAAGGATCACCATCTGCTTTGGAGAGAGTGGAAGAGCTAACCATCGGAGCATGAACACTCTTAGCATCTGACATAGAAGCACGAGCAAGAATATCCCGTATGTATTTGGTTTGACAAAGATGAAGTGATCCAGAAGACGAACGAGTTACCTCTATGCCGAGAAAGTAGTGTAGGGCACCCATATCCTTAAGGGAAAACTCATTATTCAGCAGTCGAACAAACCAGTCAATAGCAGTAGAAGCACTTCCAGTTATGATAATGTCATCAACATAGACCAAAACATAAAGTGTAGAGTCAGTCTGAACCCGAATAAAGAGAGAAGCATCAGATTTCGAGGCACGAAAACCGATGGACACAATAAACGACTTCAGTTTTTCAAACCAGGCTCGAGGAGCCTACCGGAGACCATATAAAGCTTTCTTCAGACGACACACAAGAGGTTGTCCTGAAGAATTATACTGAACATATCCCGGAGGTTGTTGCATAAAAACCTTTGTATCTAAATCACAATTTAAGAAAGCGTTATTAACATCTACCTGTCTTAGCTGCCACTGTTTGGAGACGGCTATAGAGAGAATGACTCTAATAGTGGTAGGTTTCACAACAGGACTAAAAGTCTCCTTAAAGTCACATCCCGGAGTTTGAGAACAACCTTTGGCAACTAAACGAGCCTTTCTACGCGCAACTGTGCCATCATGGTTCCTTTTAACCTTAAACAACCATTTACATCCAATAACCTTGCGATTTGATGGTAGATCGACCAAGTCCTAGGTGGAATTATGAACAAGAGCATCGTACTCAGCTTGTGCTGCTTCACTCCACTCAGCTGTAGCCAGAGCTTCCTCTATCGAAGATGGTTCAACAGCTTCAACTGAAAAAGCTTTCGGTTTGAATATACCAGCCTTTGCCCTTGTAATCATAGGATGAGAGTTGACCACTGGTAGGGGAGTATTCTCTTCACTGACGTAGGGGGTCGAGCTAACATTGTGGGAAGGAACAGCCTCATTATTACCCAAAGACACAGGTTGAGAAGAAGCGAGCGAGTAGAATGAGGAGGAGAAACAGGGAGGCGTGAATAGCCGGAGACCCTAAATTAGGCATCACAGATGAAGGGGACAAATTACTCATTGAAGGTAGAGCAGAAACAATCTCCAATGGTAGGGTTGGAGGAGGAGGTGTGGAGACAATCCGAACTAGGGGTACCATTGTAGAAGTAGAGGCATTGGACTGGCCTTGTGAATCATGCTCAAGCATTAAGAATTTATTCTCGTCAAACACAACATGTCGAGATACGACGACTTCTCCATTAGGCAAAAGACATTGATACCCTTTATGTTGAGGACTATAACCGAGAAAAGTAGACGGTTGAGATCGAAATTCCAACTTATGACTTCCAAAAGGCCGTAAATATGGATAACAGCAACAACCAAAAACCCGGAGATGATCATAAGGCGGGTCCTTCCCATAAAGAGCCTTAAACGGGGACTGGCCGTCAAGAACCGGAGTAGGGAGACGATTGATGAGATGAACGGCACAGCAAAAGGCATATCCCCAGTACTCCATAGACAAACCAGCTTGAGTCAACAGAGACAAACCCATTTCAACAATGTGTCGATGTTTGCGTTCAGCCACGCCATTTTGTTCCGAAGTATAAGGACAAGTCAAGCGTTGAATAACTCCTTGAGATGCAGGAATAGACGTTAAAGGTCGATACTCACCATCCCAATCGCTCTGAAATTGTTTAATATTCTTACCAAACTGTGTTTTTATCAAATGTTGAAATCTAGTGAAGCACTCCACAGTTTGAGAGTTTTGTCTTAGAAGATAAATCCAGGTAAACTGAGTGCTCATATTAATAAAAGACACATAATACCGGTTTGCAGCACTAGTAATATTTGCAGGGCCCCAAAGATCAGACACGACCAACTCAAACGGCTGATATTTCGTATTAGACAGAGGAAATGATAGTTTATGCGACCGACCTTGTTGACAAGCAGTACACAGGCCATCAAAACTATACTTAGAAGAAGTAATTTGACATTTATCCAAAACACTCTTAACTACAGATGCTGACGGGTGTCCAAGACGTTTATGCCACAACGTAAAAATTGGACACTCAACACACTTATTTTTAGCATTTACATGACACTTATTATTCTCATCTTGAACATTTGTATGAGCAACAAAAAAACTTTTAGCATGCAAAGGAGACACCGCAGGGACGAAAAACTGATACAATCCTTCATGAATGTGGCCCCTCATCAAAACTTCCTTCGTCACGACGTCCTTAATAATGCAATGTGTCGGATGAAATTCAAAGAACACATTATTATTGTTAGCAAACTGAGAAATCGACAGTAGATTCTTGCGTATACTAGGCACATATAAAACGTTAGATAAATGCAATAATTTTGAATTTGCCGGTAAAAAACTATCACCAATCGACGAAATCATAGCCGGAGATCCATCCCCCATCAAAAGTGAAGAATTACCTGAATAAGGAGTAGCATGCTGCAGAGTAGAAGGATCCCGGCACACATGATTACTCGCTCCTGAGTCAGGGTACCAGGATGTAGTGCCAACCGGTACGGGAATGTAGGAGCCATCAGCACCGCCGGAGGCCTCAAATTGAGAAGTATGAGCCCGAGACCCAGAGCAATCAGAATAATTTGAGGCATGAAGATCTCCTACCCGAGGCATCCCAATGCAAGGATCAGACCCCGTATAAACACGAGCTTTGGGTTTTGTTGACCATGGAACCGACCCAATTTGAACATTATTCGAAGTAGGCATGTGAGGAGCTGAAGGTGCCGCAGGTCTCTCATTAGTTGGTCCACTAAATGAAGGCCGAGGATTAGGAGGCCCAGGAAAATAAGCACCCTCATCAAAATAAGCACCCTCATCATTTTGGGGCCCAAAACTTAGGCCATAGGCAGATGGACCAGGAGCATTCGGCCTAGGTGGCCTAGGTGACCGCATATGCCCATTAAAATAAGCACCGTATGGCCCACCATGTTGCACATTATCTGGCTGAAAATTGGACCTCATATGCGCATGGAAATAATTGCTTTGTGGCCCACCATGTGAAAAATTTTCATGCTGAAAAGTGGAGTTGCTAGGCAACTCATAGTGGTGGCCCCACTTGTGTCATAATAGCCAGCCATTAAGTAATATTGGCTATCATCAAAGCCACGTTTGCCATATGAATACCTAGCATTTTTTGAAGGTATTTCCCATTCATGTTGCGCCGAACCAGAGGAGAAAAAATTACCAGTGGGCGACGGCGGCACATACGGCGACGGTGTGGATCCATACGGTGGTGCCTCGCTTCGACTGTAGTGATAGTAACATCGCTGAGCATCGTGACCAAATCTGGAGCAGATCTGACACTGAAGGCGTGAACGGAAAGATCGCCTTCGGCCACGACCTGAAGCGCGCCCGCCACGATCGGAGGGAGCTTCAACTCTGTGCGACGGCGCAGGTATAGATTCTCCTTCCACTAGATTCGCATGAAGAATATCCGGAACCGAATGAGCAAGACGGTTTTCACACTCCAAGAGACCGTCAACCAACCGCCGAAATGAAAGAACACCGGTCGAAATAGAGGCAGAGGAAACGATCGACTCATACTCAGGTGGAAGACCGGCAAGCAATATTTGCACCTTCTCCTCTTCTGAGATCCGCGAGCCAGACGACTCTAACAAGGCAGATAAGTTTGAAATACGAGCTACGTAATCGGTAATCGAAAGAGTACCTTTCTTTAAGGAATGCAACTCATGGAAAATCCTCGATTGTTTAGCCCCGGAATCCGCCGCAAACAAGCTTGCCGCCGTATTCTAGACATCACATGATGTGTAAGCGTCAGTGAATGAAGGTAGCACCGACGAACAGATCGTTGATAGCACCCATGACGTCAGAAGCCGATCTTGCTGTGTATAAGTAGAGGCTAGTGGATTAGGAACACACACTCCATCAGAATTTTGAACATACCTTGAAGATGGTGGAGCAGTGCCTTCGAGAAATCCAGCGAGATCGTAGCCCTCTACGATCAATTTGACTTGCTTGCGCCACTGAACATAAGTTGCTTGTTCAGGCTTGACAACTTCATGCCGAGGGAAATTATTTACAACACGAGCACCATGAGACGCAGCGGATTCAGGTTGAGATTCATCGGTGGTGTTCTCCATGGCTCCCCAAGATCAGATGGCGAAAGATACCATATTAAAAACTAAGGTAAGTAAATTGATTTGAGATAATTTGTGTGAGAGAAAGAACTAACTGAATATTCTTTGATTTCTAGTTTAACATCCTTAATCTTCTGATCATTTGATTACAACATTTTATAGAAGAAATTTTGGTTATCGTAAGCCATCACAAATTGTTAACAGACTAACCGTTCTGCTACTGACTCAGTAACTAACTACTCTAACAAGCCACTTACGCTGCCTCTTTAAGCCCTCCAAAGAAAGCTGATAACAGTTCATCCATGAAATACCATACCAAGTATTACTTACCTTTAGAATCAACCGACTGCATTGCACCCCTAGCAGGTCCTCCTCTGCCACCGGCCTATGATCCAATTAATTGGTTAGATTTAATAGACGTATCATCCATGTTTTGGTTATACAACACATTAACCTTTTGGGCAGCATTCGGATTAACAGCATATCTCCTACCAAGTCGTTCAATCAGCTTGTTTCCTCTCATAACCCTTTCCTTATTTGGGACCTGTTACATGCTTTTAGTTGCTGTGTCCACATGGTCATGGAAACTTCAGTATGTGGTTTTTCTTCAACCTACTATACCCTTATCGTATCGTGCTCTCTGCATTATAAATTACTGCTTGTCAACATCCCTAGCTCTGCTAGTATCATACCGGATAGCCCGTTATGTTTTACGTAGGTTTGTGCCTAAAGCAAAGATCTTCGTCCTCGTACAAATCGTTTCCTTTATCCTCTTTGCTTTTGTTCTTGTTCCAGCTATCCTTAATACGGAAGCTATTTTGGTGTACTCCAATTTCTTTCAGTGATCTTCGTTGAATTCTTAGTCATTTTAGCCGGTTAATTGGTCCCCTTTCATCTCTTGTAAAGGGTCTTGTTTGTTTTTGTTAAGAAGGCCTTATAGTCTCTTGAATGTGAAACTAGTGATTTGTGATAGTGTTTGATTTTTTAGGAACCATAAGAATTGAAAGTGACGAGTCTCCCTTACACTGCGCGTTAGCAGGTAGAAGAAATTATTTAAAGCATTATTATTGAAAGATATTATTTAAGTCAATTAGAGAATGGGGTCAGTGTGAACTTTTGATGATACCAATCACCATATATAACATTCTACACCCATTCTTATCCCTTTCCTATTCACCTTTTTAACATATTAAATGTCCATTTGGTGAAAAAAGGAATTAAATATACTTTAATTTTACTAAAAAAAAAAATCTTAACAAGAACACAATAACAACTTCCATTAAAAACCATTTTATTAGTTAACTATGTCACAATTTTTGAAGCAATTTTACAATTATTTTTGGGAAGGAAGGCTTGATGCTACTTCTGGTCATACTTACTTATAATACTCACGAGAATTGATTACATTCATTAATTGGCCAACACATTGAAACATTCTTAATTTAGATTATCTTTATCGAAAGCCTGATATGTATGAAAAGTTTTGGGTTATCACTTTTTTGCTTCCTAAAGAAAATTCTATATATAAGTCCAAATAGGATCAAAATAAAAATCCATATATAGAATATCCACAATTAAAAACTCAACACAAATCAGGCTTAAAATAACTTTAAGAAAACTATTTAAAAAGAAATTCTTTACACTAATTAGAGAGCTATAAACAAATCTTAGTCTTTCTTTCTAAGGGTAATTTGGTAACTGAAAATATTCATCACCAGTAATACCAAAATATAAATGACCAAGTAGAATTTGAGATTTATGTAGGGAGACTGATTCCTTTCGAAAAAATCTTCCAAGTATAGTTTGTTTGGAGTTGACGGGCCTTTCATTAGGTTGGTATTGTTTTTAGGTAGTGTTTTGTCAGATTGGAGGACAACACTCGAGCTCTATGAATCTCACCTCTGACACTCGAGTTCTCAATATAGTTTGGAGACAAAATCCTAGTTCGACCCAAGGACAATACATGCTCGTTGAGGGTTTGTTGACTCTAAATATAACCATACTTTAAAGACTTCTCTAAAAGGAGTTTGCACAAACCGAACTTAATGAATAATAGATAAAAATGATCGAATTTTAAGATGAATAGGAGGAAAAATTATGTAACCTAAAATTCAACATTTCTCCTTACGTAAAACGATCAACAGTCCCTTAAAAATCACCCGCAATAATAATTGCTCTCTTTGTAACAATCACTTGTTATAATAACATTTCGTTATAACAATCAAGTTTTTTGTAAAATCGATTTTTTTTATGTTTTATTTTAACATTCTAATATAACTTTTCACTTATAACAACAATAGTCATAGTTATGAAATACATTTTTTATTAAATTAATTCTCTAAAAAAACATAATGCTTAAAATTTCAAGTAGAATTATAGTTATTTTATATAAGTATTTTAATTATAATTTATTAAATAAAAATTATCTTAATTAAAATATTTAAAATTTTTATAATAAAAACTATTAATTATATTTTATTAAATGAATGTAAGATTCAATTAGTGGAATTAAGTATATCAATCTAATAAACTATTAAGTTCCCCAATTAAATATTTTACTATGATTTTGGAATATCGTAAAGTTATAAATTGATTACTTAAATTTGATAACTCATGATAAATTAATAAATTTAATTTGATAAATCAAATTGATTAATTGAACTTGTTAGATATATGAATTTCATAATTAATTATGTGAAAGAATGTAAAACAAAAAGTGCATAAAAGTAATAATGCATACACTTGCTATACGTCTTTTAATTTTATTGATTTGATTCTCATTTTTTAAAACACAATTTATGTTTTCTTTTTTTTTTTTTAGAAAAAAAGATAGCTTAAAGTGAAAAATTCAAAAAATTACACTAGTGATTAAAAGCAAGAACATAATCCACTTCAATGAAACTTCTAGCTAATTGTGGTGGTTCTTCAAACCAATGAATTTTTATGGAATTAGTCATTATACACTTGGCCGTATGATCAACTACTGTTTTGTGACTTTAGAATATGACAAACAAGGACATTCCAATTTTGACTTAATAAATAATGGATAAGTGGCATTTCAGTGAAATGACCATCTACAGCTCTGTTAGCTAAAATCAATTCAACTATAAGAGAGCATTATCACATTCCACTTTCAACTGTCGATAACCTTTCCTCCATGATATAAGTAGGCCTTAAAGTAAGGCTCTCGCCTCAATCTTGAAAATTTAATCCTTTCCTAACTTTATCGAAAAACCACCTAATCACTTGCCGTTGGCACTTCTAAACACTCCCCCAATGCTCGCAAATGAGCTATTTCTTGATACAACTCCATCCATATTAAGTTTAACCAATCCGTATTAAGTTTAACCCATCCTTTAGTTGGACATGCCCGCTAGTTGGTTGTCACCCTCGAACTACCATGCAATTGTGTTGTGTACAACCACTTATAACTTCTTGCCCAACTTATGCCTATATTCACAATTTCCTGACAACAACTATGGCCTGTCGAAAACAAATACATGTTCCTATTTTTCCATAACAGCCAACAAATTATTGGAAAGAACATTTGCCATTCAATATCATGATAACTATAATTACCTATATTTTGAAAATTCCACATCAACTAGTCTTGAAGCGAAAATGAGAAAAATTATACTTGATTATGTTTCAGCACAATCGACAACCACATCGCTTTAGCGAAATTGCAATCACGTAAAGCATGAATACCTGATTCATAAACTGCAATTACATTTTTTTTATTTGATGGAAATTCACAATATAAAATCTATTATAGGTTTATAATAATATTTTTTATAACATCATAGGCATATAACAACTATTTTTCTATAATATATAAAATCAGATAAATGAGGTTATCAATTGTATGTATAATATTTTATATTGCTTGGAGCCACAAATCCAAATTCAACATTTCCCCATTACCGTATTAAAATTGTCGTAACACAATAGTGTAAATAAAATTATAGAAGAATCATAATTTTACCATTTTAAAAAGAGTTGGTTTTTAATTAATTATTTTTATTGAACTTAGGTCATTTGATTGAGTTGTATTGAATTTAATCATGGAATTTGTTATATATAAAGTAGCTCCCTCAAGGAATTTCGTAATAGTTGCTTACACTTCATCAGAGGTTTATAATTCGATTTGAATCTAAATAATTAAATTTTTTTGAATTTTAAATTTATTGAATCGAGTTAATTGAGTTATTATGTTTTTTTCGAGTCAACTTAAATAAGTAATTTAATTTTTTAAGTTCGAGTTTGAATTTTACAATTAGAATAATAGATTCGTATAAATACTCCTTTGGTCCTTATTAATTTCGAAAATAACCAAATTGGTCTCTCTCAACAAAAAATACAAAACAATTCAAAAAATATTTCAAAAATTCCAAAATTTTCATATATATATATATATATTAAATTATAAAATAATAATTTTAAGGACCTAAACAAGTAAATTACCAATTCAAGTTTATCATACTAAGGTATATTGTTTTTTTCTCTCATTTTGCTTTGAAAGAGTTTTCAAATATACATTTGGTTTCAAATTTATGTGCTCTAATATGGAATTAGTTATATTGCAATAAAATTTTATTTTGACATTTTTAATTTTTTAATTTTAACTTGAACAATTTCACTTGATTCTATTCGACTCGACTTATTGAGAAAAAAATTAAATCGAATTAGGATGATAAAACAAGGTTCGTCAAGTCACCTGATTCAATTAAACACTCACCTCTCTTTTTACTTAGCCAGGGACTTTGTTTGCCTATGGGATCACCATCAAATCCAATCGGAACCCTCACAGTTACATTCGTTGCTTACCAGTAGACATCATAGAAATCTTGCCACCAACGATCTACAGCATGGTTGATCTCATCTTAGTGAGGTCTAGTCATATCCTGTTACATTATTGCAAGATATCCCATGACTCTACCACCAATCCTATATAAGTAAGGGAACTATGCATTGAGGTCCACGACCGGCTCATTATTAAGTCCACCACCAATACAAGATCCCTTCCTCTTCTTTCCTACTTTAATGTCAGAGATATCCATGGAGGCTCTTTTCGTATTTTTCAAATTTCTTAGTGACTCTCGACACTTCGATGTGAATCACCTATCTCATCTATAATATGAATGTATGCAGAAAGTCCTGCTTTGACATATTCCTTGATTCATATAAAATTGTTAATTTAATAAGCAAAAGACCAAAAAAACAAAAGAAAAAATGTAATCCGTTATTCTTTTATATATGTTCTTTTTTTCTTTTAAAAATATGGTGGTGTCTTTGTGTGTAGAACCACTACTCCAAAAGTAAAGGAGCTCTCAAAAGCAAGGAATAGAAAGTAGTATGTGTAGGGTACGCGGGGGATCCACTGACTCCAATTATTGGATACTTCCGAGTGCTTTCCTCCAATATTATAGGCAATTCCACCATGTGCATATTAACCTATTCGTCAGTGCCTTAATTAAATTAAAAGGCCTTTCTTTCTTTATTTACTATACACATGAGAGAGGTGAACTGAGTCATACGTATAAAATAATGAAATTGTGGTAAATATTACAAAGCACAATGAGATTGGGATGTGTGGGCTTGTCTTGCTTTGTGTTTGATCTGGGGAGGATAGCTGTTTGTTCTTGTCCTGTTCTAAGTTAGGTGTGAAGGATGTTGGGTTTCATTTCGATTTTATGTACCTCTAAACTTAAAAAGTAAAATTGCCATTAAACCAAAATGGGTCCTATATTTTCTATTCTTTTAAACAAATCGCAATTGGAGTGTGGAAGCTGCCTTCGACCTTTTAAGAAGTTTCTCTTTTCAGACTAGCGTGTTTGAAGTCATGTATAAAATTGTGGTTGCTTTGCTGTGTGTTTTGCTAAATATAGCTTCTATTCCCTTTATATTGTCTTATGTGTCTCTATTCTCTTTGTTTTCCAGCAAATTTCATCATTTCTCAGTAGCCTGAAAATTTGCTGCATAATTTATAATCCCCACTTCTCCGTAGCTATGGCTTGGAGTATGATAGGGGCTGCACAAACAGGAAACATTAATGTCTTGTACGAGTTAATTCAGAAAGATCCATATGTTTTGGAGCGTCTTGATCATGTTCCTTTTCTTGATACTCCATTGCATGTAGCAGCCAGTGCTGGGCATGTTGATTTTATGATGGAGATGATCAACTTAAAGCCATCGTTTGCAAGAAAGTTAAATCAAGCTGGGTTTAGCCCCATGCACTTGGCTCTGCAAAATAACAGAACTCAAGCTGTGCTTCGACTCCTCAAGTTTGATGAAGGCCTTGTTCGTGTTAAAGGAAGGGGAGGCTTGACCCCTCTGCATCATGTGGCTCAAACTGGAGATGTTGATCTTTTGATCAAGTTCCTTGAGGTTTGCCCCGAGGCTGTTGAAGATGTGACTGTTCGAGACGAGACGGTTTTCCATCTTGCAGTAAAAAACGACATGTTTGAAGCATTTCAAGTCTTGGTGGGGTGGCTTATAAGGAGCCGCCACGAAGCTGCTCAACGTTGGGAGAAAGAACTACTTAGTTGGGCAGACATTGATGGCAACACAGTTCTACACATTGCAGCTATCAAAAACTCATCTCAGGTATGCTAAGTTTGCTAGTTGACTCAATTATTGATGTATATACGTATATGATAAAAGGATTATTTACATGAATTTTCTAATTAACAGGTGGTGAAAGTATTGCTGGGACACTTGCGTCGAGACCATATCAATGCCAAAAATTTGAAGGGATCCACTGCTCTAGATATCCAGCCAGACTATCTATTAGATGAAAGGCAAATGGATAATTATAAGGACTCGGTTAAAGATATGATAAGAAAAGCAGGAGGATTGAGCGGTTCCGAGCTTCCCAATAAGTCCATCTCTTCAATCCACATCAAATCATTAAGGCCGAAGATGTCATGTTTTCAAAAATTTGCAACAATGGCAGGTCGAGGAAGAAAGGGTATCCCACTTGAGATGCGTAATACATTTCTAGTAGTGACAGTGCTAATTATAACAGCCACTTACGCTGCCTCTTTAAGCCCTCCAAAGAAAGCTGATAACAGTTCATCCATGAAATACCATAACGAGTATAGCGCAGCTTTAGCATCAGTCGGTAGCACTGCACCCCTACCAGTTCCTCCTCCACCACCGGCCGATAATCAGATTAACTTTTCAGATTTAATAGACGTATCATCCATGTTTTGGTTATACAACACATTAACATTTTGGGCAGCAATCGGGTTAACAGCATATCTTCTACCAAGTCGTTCAATCAGCTTGTTTCTTCTCATAACGCTTTCCTTATTTGGGACCTGTTACATGCTTTTAGTTGCTGTGTCCACATGGTCATGGAAACTTCAGTATGTGGTTTTTCTTCAACCTACTATACCCTTTTCCTATCGTGCTCTCTGCATTATAAATTACTGCTTGTCAACATCCCTAGCTCTGCTGGTATCATACCGGATAGCCCGTTATGTTTTCCGTAGGTTTGTGCCTAAAGCAAAGATCTTCGTCCTCGTACAAATCATTTCCTTTATCCTCTTTGCTTTTGTTCTTGTTCCAGCTATCCTTAATACCGAAGCTATTTTGATGTACTCCAATTTCTTTCAGTGATCTTCGTTGAATTCTTATTCGTTTTAGCCGGTTAATTGGTCCCCTTTCATCACTTGTAAAGGGTCTTGTTTGTTTTTGTTAACAAGGCCTTATAGTCTCTTGAATGTGAAGCTAGTGATTTGTGATAGTGTTTGATTTTTTAGAAACCATAAGAGTTGAAAGTGACGAGTCTCCCTTGCACTGCGCTTTAGCAGGTAGAATAAATTATTTAAAGCATTATTTTTGAAAGCTGTTAATTGAGTCAATTAAAGAATGGGGTCAGTGTGAACTTTTGATGATACCAATCACCATATATAATATTCTACACACATTCTTATCCTTTCCTATTCACCTTTTTAACATATTCAATGTCCATTTGGTGAAAAAAGGAAATAAATATACTTTGATTTTACTAAATAAGAAAAAAATAATCTTGACAAGAACTCAATAACAACTTCCATTAAAAACCATTTTATTAGTTAACAATGTCACAATTTTTGAAGCAATTTTACAATTATTTTTGGGAAGGAAGGCTTGATGCTACTTCTGGTCATACTTATAATACTCACGAGAATTGATTACATTCATTAATTGGCCAACACATTGAAACATTCCTAAATTAGATTATCTCTATCGAAAGCCTAAGAGAATTATTTAAATTAAGCCTGTTATGTATGAAAAGTTTTGGGTTATCAGTTTTTTTGCTTCCTAAAGAAAATTCTATATATAAGTCCAAATAGGATCAAAATAAAAATCCATATAGAATATCCACAATTAAAAACTCAACACAATTCAGGCTTAAAATAAATTTAAGCAAACTATTTGAAAAGAAATTCTTTACACTAATTAGAGAGCTATAAACAAATCTTAGTCTTTCTTTCTAAGGGTAATTTGGTAACTAAAAATTTTCATCACTAGTAATACCAAAATATAAATGACCAAGTAGAATTTGAGATTTATTTAGGGAGACTGATTCCTTTCGAAGAAATCTTCCAAGTATGGTTTGTTTGGAGTTGATGGGCCTCTCATTAGGTTGGTATTGTTTTTAGGTAGTGCTTTGTCAGATTGGAGGACAACACTCAGCTTTATGAATCTCACCTCTAACACTTGAGTTCTCAATATAGTTAGGAGACAAAATCCTAGCTTGACCCTAGGACAATACATGCCCGTTGAGGGTTTGTTGAGTCTAAATATAACCATACTTTAAAGAGTTCACTAAAAGGAGTTAATGAATAATAGATAAAAATGATCGAATTTTAAGATGAATAGGAGAGAAAATTATGTAAGCTAAAATTCAACATTTCTCCTTACATAATACATTCAACCCTCTCTTAAAAATCACCCACAATAATAATTGTCCTCTTTATAACAATCACTTGTTATAATAAGATTTCGTTATAACAACCAAGTTTTTAGTAAAATCGATTTTTTTATGTATTATTTTAACCTTCTAATATAACTTTTCACTTAGAACAACAATAGTCATAGTTATGAAATACATTCTTTATTAAATTAATTCTCTATAACAACATAATGCTTAAATTTCAAGTAGAATTATAGCTATTTCATATAAGTATTTTAATTATAATTTATTAAATAAAAATTATCTTAATTAAAATATTTAAAATTTTCATAAAAAACTATTAATTATATTTTATTAATTAAATGAATGTAAGATTCAATTAGTGGAATTAAGCATATCAATCTAATAAACTATTAAGTTCTCTAATTAAATATTCTACTATAAATTTGGAACACTGTAAACTTATAAATTAATTACTTAAATTAGATAATTCATGATAAATTAATAAATTTAATTTGATAACTCTAATTGATTAATTGAACTTGTTAGATATATGAATTTCATAATTAATTATATGAAAGAATGTAAAATAAAAAGTGCCGCCACGAAGCTGCCCAACGTTGGGAGAAAGAACTACTTAGTTGCGCAGACATTGATGACAACACAGTTCTACATTTTGCAGCTATCAAAAACTCACCTCAGGTATGCTAATTTTGCTAGTTAACTCAATTATTGATGTATATACGTAAATGATAAAAGGGTTATTTACATTAATTTTCTAATTAACAGGTGGTGAAAGTATTGCTGGGACACTTGCGTCGAGACCATATCAATGCCAAAAATTTGAAGGGATCCACTGCTCTAGATATCCAACCAGACTGTCCATTGGAAGAAAGGCAAGTGGATAATTATAAGAGCTTGGTTAAAGATATGATAAGAAAAGCAGGAGGTTTGGGTGGTTCCGAGCTTCCCAATAAGTCCATCTCTTCAATCCGCATCAAATCATTAAGGCAGAAGATGTCATGTTTACAAAAATTTGCAACAATGGCAGGTCAAGGAAGAAAGGGTATCCCGCTTGAGATGCGTAATACATTTCTAGTAGTGACAGTGCTAATTATAACAGCCACTTACGCTTCCTCTTTAAGCCCTCCAAAGAAAGCTGATAACAGCTCATCCATGAAATACCATATCAAGTATTACGCATCTTTAGAATCAACCGACAGCACTGCACCCCTACCAGTTCCTCCTCCGCCACCGGCCGATGATCCGATTAATTGGTCAGATTTAATAGACGTATCATCCATATTTTGGTTATACAACACATTAACCTTTTGGGCAACAATCGGGTTAACAGCATATCTCCTACCAAGTCGTTCAATCAGCTTGTTTCTTCTCATAACCCTTTCCTTATTTGGGACCTGTTACATGCTTTTAGTTGCTGTTTCCACATGGTCATGGAAACTTCAATATTTGGTTTCTCTTGAAACTACTATACCCTTGTCCTATCGTGCTCTCTGCATAATAAATTACTGCTTGTCAACATCCCTAGCTCTGCTAGTATCATACCGGATAGCCCGTTATGTTTTCCGTAGGTTTGTGCCTAAAACAAAGATGTTCGTCCTCGTACAACTCGTTTCCTTTATCATCTTTGCTTTTATTCTTGTCCCAGCTATCCTTAATACCTTACTCCGACTTCTTTTGAGTGATCTTCGTTGAATTCTTAATCGTTTCAGCTGGTTAATTGGTCCCCTTCCATCTCTTGTATGGGTTCTTGTTTGTTTTTGTTAACAAGGCCTTATAGTCTCTTGAATGTGATTTGTGTGATGTGTGAGTGACAATTGTTTGTTTGTATAGTGGGAAAGTAGTGATTCAGTGAGGAGCATAGGTGGCGTTGCTTGCTTTTATCGCATTATTCATTGTAATGATAAAATATTAAGTGTGGGAATGTACGTTGCTTATGCCTGTGGCAAAGTATTAGTTGTTTATTCTTCTTGTTTGTGAAGTTTCCTACAATCCCAAAATGGAATCCTTTTGTCTCTAATTTTTAAATTTTAAAGGATAAGTTATTTAATTAAATAAATATAAATAAGTTGATTATGATTATGTCCATCACTTAGATACTGTAATATAACTAAACTTTATAAGTTGATTATGATTATGATTAAAAATTCGACTAAGGCAAGTGTACTAATCAATTAATAGTATAGTTACGGTGAACAAATATATTGTTCCAACGAAGACTATAAGTACCAATAATTATTTACTGTCTTTCTATTATTTAACAGATAAATTCGAGTGATTGATTAAAACTAAAATTAAATAAATTAATGAAACAATATCCAGGAAAGAATTCACCTAGATTTCATTTGTTACTATCAATCTAAATTACGCAATTTCTCTACTTAGTATCCCGATATGTAAAAATCCCTAAATTATGCTAATATCTCTTTTTGAGAGTAACAGTAACTAACTCTAAGTTGATTAATTAAAATTTCTTTTTAATTAAAATCCCTATTATCGCATTAACTCGTGCTATGAATTCCCCTATTAAATTTGACTCTAATCCAGTAGATTTATGTCATTCTATGTCTAGAATTGTATGCAACTCCACTCAATTACATAAGATCTACTCTCAAACAGGGTCTTTTCCTCCTCTGATTAAAGCACATCAAACATGGATTAATAATCTAGAAACATCAAAGTAAGAATTTGTCACACGTAATTGTAAACAAGATTTAAGTATTTATTACGAAAAATAAAAATCAAAAGATAGAATTCATCATAGGGTTTATCCCTTTAGAACATGAGTTCATACTTGAAAATAAAAACATCCAAAATAGAGTAACCGAAAGAAATAAAGAAACTCATGATAATCTTCTACGAAATCAAATTAGAATCTTCAATCTTGACAGAAATCTACTTCAGAATCGGTTTCAGTCGGTTTCAATGCTGACAATACTGTGTAGTTCTGTATATAATGAAAGCAATTACCGAATATTACATGGTAGCAAACATCCTCAAATGAGGATCAACAGGCAATCCAATCCCCTTGAATAATGGATCATACAATGAATTTTTAATTGGCCTGAAAGCAATGAGACATTTTAAAGTAAGGATCTCAAGATTGAAGAGAAAGATTATTTTGGATTTCAAAGATAAATAAGATGGAATCTGTAGAACAACCTTGGACCAGAAAGGTTGCTAGCATTGGAACTAGTGTTGGTTTCATTGTGCATCGATAAAAGGTTCCTATTTTCATGTTTAGCATCGGGTACTGGTATTGGCATTGGCATTGACATTGTGGATGGATCTCTCTGTGGCATTGGTAATGTGGATGGTTCTCTCTATGATTGATGAAATCTAGCAAGTATTAGCTTGAAACTACTCTTGAATGTTTCACAAAAAATCATATATTTAGAACATTTCATAAATTTGAGTATTTTGGACAAATAAATATACCCTGAATCGCTTGAATGATGATGATGATTCTCCCAATCCATATCTAGTCCTTGCAAGGGTTGGTCGTTGTCGTCTCGAAGCTCTTTGCTGAATCAATTAAAAAATCCAAATTTAAAATAGAAAAAAAAAATTTGCATCTTAATGATGGTGAGACAATACCTTCGTGTAGTTGCTTAGGGGTGTTCCCACTTGATGAGCAGTTGATGCATCACCAGTTTCCTGCAATCATATAATTCATTTGTTCAATGGAAAAAGGACTATTTATTTCTAAGAAATATTTTTAGCAAGAAAGGGTTTTTCTTTTACATTCTGAAGTAATGAATTGAAGACAATGCTTGAAATGGAGGTCCCAGTGCCAGTCCCAGTCCCAGAGAGAGGATATGTGGGAATGGACCTAGCAGGTTGGTTCAACAATCCTTCTTGTTGTTGAGGCCTTTGCAGAATTGAACTTTCAGACAACTTAGAATTATAAAGGTCTGGATTTGATAAACAAGGCATCGAGAATTGATTGCTTGCTTGCTGATGACGAGGCAACTGATAGGATCTACAATTCAAAATAGAGAGTGGTTAATAATGTTTAAAATGATTCCATATGCCATTTGAACAACACTTAAAAGCAAGAAAATAATAACCCCGAATGCATAGGAGAATCTTGCAACATAGAGTTGGAAACTTGTGAACCAAGTTGAGTTGTCATCAAATTAAACTGGTCACTTTGATGGTCACGATAATCATTCAAATCTTGGAAGTTGTTCCTCCCACTAAAGCGAAAAAATGGGTTAGAGATAAGCCTGTGAATCATACTATTGAAAACCTTAAACATCTTAAACAAACAACTTCTTTTTAGAATAGTAAGTACCTAGAATTGGAAAGCATGGAGGATCTTGGTTGCAAAGAGTTACGGTATCGTAAATCCGATACATCGAGTGGATTGGTTTGACGATTAGGAGCAAGTGTTGAGGTCCTAAATCCAACAAAAAAGGTGAACCACTCCTCATTTATCCATTTCATATTAAAATTTAAAAAGATAGATAAGAGGTACCTTAATGGCATGGAAGATTCAGTCAATCTAGTGCTATAAGTTCGAGGATTATATGCTCCAGATGCCATTGAAACTTGATCATGTTGTTGATAGGATAAATTTTGGGACCTATAATACAAAAGAAATAACAACAAAAAGTTTATATTTGCACATTGTAAGATACACTAAAAACAAGAAAGAAAGATGATGAAAATACATAAGTTGGGAAGGCATTGAATGCTTAGTCAACATGGAATGCTGGAGAAGCGAGTCAGATGCATTTGGCCTATTGGGGACTTGATTAAGCAGTTGTGATGAATTTTTTAATTGCTGCTGGGACCTGGATTCAAACTAAAAAGATCACATCACGATACGATTCTAAATATCATGTGTTGATGTGTATTATACAAATATTTAATACCTTAAAAGTGTGGAAGATCTAGGTTGAATGAAGTTGTAATGCTGAGAATCAGAATTGCCAATTGATTGGAACTCATTAGCTTGTGACCTGAAACCCAAACAAATGACTCATTAGCAAATGACTTATTGTAGTTTGTGTTTGATCAATTCGATACCCTGATGAAGCCAAATGCCTATAAAAGTCATTTGCTTTATATGAGTTCCAAACTGGTGCTTGTCCGTTGACTTGTGTAGATCTTCCATGCAAAAGTCCAACCCTAGTCTGCTCAGTCCAAAAAGAAAAGCATATAATGGCCTTATATAGTGAGACCTTATTGATGTCGACTAATTTTGAGTAAATAACTAATACTCACTAAGCTTTCAGGGGTCGAATTTGGGTACAGAAGTGGTTGCTGGTTGCCATTGGAATTATTGTTTCCATTGTTTTGTTGAAATTGATCGGCAAAAGTTACCTTCTTGCCTGGATTGATTAAATCTTCCCTTTGAGGACTACAACTATGTCAATGGTACGTAGAAAAATTTTCAGTGTTAGTACAATAATATTTCATTAAACAATTAAGAAAAAGATCAAAGTGCGTACCTTAGAAGCTCATCTTGGAGGCTACTTCCAACATGACCATTGAGTGTATTTTTTTGAAGTGAGTTAACCCTACACTCCAAGTAAACCGGTTTAGCTGTATAAACTCCATCTTCTGGGAGGCTACTTCCAATATGACCATTAAGATTATTGGCTTTAACTACGTTAACCCTACGTTCCGAGTAAACCGGTTGAGCTGTATATACTCCATCTTTTGCGAGGCTACTTCCAATATGTCTGTTAAATGGATGTGTTTCAACTGAGTTAACCTTGTGCTCCGAGTAAACTGGTTGAGTCGTATAAACTCCATCTTTTGGGAGCATTTCTTCCTGAACAATATAAGAGATAAATTAAGAATCATACCACGTAATATAAATTATTTATATTTAATAGGCATAGAGTTTGGACTATGTTACTAATGGCAAAGGGAATGAATTTGTTCGCTCCATTATAAGAGGACTAAAAGGAGGTGACGTTGTTTGACATGCATCATCATCATTTTGAAGTGAAGGATTATTTCCTTCAAACCCTAAAGATACTGGCTGCTTGAGGTTCGAATTGGAGCTCCAACCATGAAGGAAAGATTCATTAGGTAAGTCAGGTGATGCTATCAATTGATCCAGTGGCACCTATTGAGAAAAAAAAGAGGAGAGAAAATAGTATTACAACAATGTAATGGAAGAAATTAATCAAGAATATGATTAACATGCAAAGGGATTGAGTTGTTATGATGGCTAACCTCTCCAAAGGTATTGAGATTGGCGTTCATTGGATCGAGTTGAGTCTGTTCATTTGTTGTTACTAATGGAGGTGGAAGTTCCACTCCTACATCCACCTGTGGCAATGTAAACAAATTATAAACCATGAGGAGAAATGTAAAGTTTTCCTTGTAATTATGCTTAAGTTATAAATCAAAGACATTAGCATTGAAGTAAATGAACAACATATAGAGATAATGTACCGATGTTTTGGGCATCTGAGATGGTTGAGGTGTTGATGGAGATTCATGGAGTTCATTGGCAGGGGTAGGCAAAATTTGGTTGGAGTTTGGCTCATCTATTACAGGTTGATTGTTATTGCTTCCACTGGCTGATCCAATGTCCTCAATCCCCTAAAGTAAAAAAATAATTAACATCATATATACCATTAAATTATTAAAGAAATTGAGGTATAGTATAAGTAAATAATTTCCTTAATTACCTTTGAGAAATTTGTAGCAGCTTCATTCACCATAATATCGTTGTCATTGTCCATGAAGTCAAAATCATTAATGTCACTGAAGTGATCTTTAAAGTCAAAAAATGGGTACTCCATTTTAGTAGTTTCTTTAGAACTACTTGAAATGTTTTTCTGCTCAAAATAAACAAACAAACCATTTTAGTGTACATATATTTATATATTATCATTTTTGTTATTTTTTTAATACTTGTTATAATAAAATATTTAACCAAGTTTATGTTATTAGTTATAAAATTTTGATTGAGTTTGTGCTGTCAGCTTAATTGCATTTTAATATATTTTTAAATATGATACTTTTGAATATGTAAAAAAACAAATTGAATTAAATATATAAAACAAAATACAACTAATATAATTTATATAATTAACTTAAAATAAACAATTTATTATCACCTAGCACAGTAAATTCCTCACTTATAAAAAAATAAAAATAAAAATGCAACTCTCCTTTTTCCTACAACTAATATAATTTATTTAATTTCACTTTCCCACATCGTTGGTGATGCAATATAAGAAGAAAAGAAATGTATTTTTGAAAATCTTAATTTTAGTTTAATCGATCGTGTCGATATAAAACACATGATATGTTTTTAAATATAAAATAATCTAACTGGAATTTTGTACAAAACAAAAAATAGAAGATTGTTTTCCTTGAACGGATTATAAAGATTTAAATTATAG
Organism: Gossypium bickii; assembly: GCA_025503065.1. Classification (NCBI taxonomy): domain Eukaryota; kingdom Viridiplantae; phylum Streptophyta; class Magnoliopsida; order Malvales; family Malvaceae; genus Gossypium; species Gossypium bickii. Next base: position 125,555,379 of record CP106713.1, on the reverse strand, counting down.
TACATTAAGTCAACTTTTAACTTTTTCCCCTTTGAAGAAGAGGGAGAGAATCTACCCTTAATTGAATTAAAATTAAGGTGAAGGTTACGATCATATCTGTCAAACGAGTGACACGTTATTAGATCTGAAAGGCATAATTGTTATTTCATACAAAGTATGGCATATAGACAAAGAAAGATTTGAATCATGTACATCGAATCACCCATATATTTTCCCTTTTAGCATCAGCACCAGAATCAATCATTTCCACATCAGAATCAGAATCAATAGTGGGGACAACAATAATTTCACAATTCAACACATGACACGTTCTTAGATCTGAACGATACTATCGTAATTTTGTAAAGATTATGTCGTGCATTGATTATCTTCCATGTTTTAACAAGATTATAAGCAAAGATTTAAGTTGTAGTTCATTAAATCATCCTTAAAAAAAATTCCCCTAAAAGGAGAGAGAGAGAATTGAACACTCAAATGAACCAAGATTAAATGGTAGGATTAAGGACAATATTTAAGATTATCAAAAGCAGTCATTTTTAAGTACAAATGAAAAAAAATAAAATTATATATGGATTTGCAGATATGAAAATGCTAATCAAACTAAATTGAAACTATAATCTAGAGATTTAAATGGGTCCTTTACCTGCAAGGCAGGGGGCTCTGCCTCCTTTTTTGAAGCACAAAAGATAGAAGGAAGCAGCCAAAGCAAGAAATGGGGACAAATAGGGAGAAGGGATATGATTAAGACCCAAGTTTTGTGTGAACCAGAAATGAAACATTGAAAGATTATTTATAGGCAAAAAAGTAAAGTGAGGGGTACATGTGTGTGAGTTACAAAGTTAAAAGATGGTTAAATGATCTGTGGCTTAGAGAGACTTTAAAAGGTTTCACAGTAATTTTAATCTTTTATGCAATTTGGTCCTCACTCACCATTAAAAACAATCTACACTTAATGGTACAAAATTTTTGGCATAAACTACACCTCAATTTCAAATCCTCTTGATAAAATTTGTTGTTCAATAGTCAAATAGTCGAATGCTTGCATTGGTTTTTCAATACAACTTATGAATTATTTAGCCGCAAAATGCCGGTTTAAAAAGTCTGTAATAATTTTTTTTATACAAAATATTTACAGTTCTTCAAAAAGTAAACAAAATTACAGCTTATTATAATCATGATTACATTTCTAAACAGCAAGCATCAAGTATAACTAAGCATATAACATATAAAGTTCGAATTTTAACTTTTTTTTTTTAATTTTCAAATTTTAAAAATTTCACCCTTCAAAACTTTATGTTTATCCATTTAGGCATTGTGAAATATATATTAGATATTAATATTGATGAGCTGGCAATTAATTATTTGATTTGTTAAAAACTGGATAATTACTACAAGGCTCATACACGTGGATTTTAAATGATTAGACAAAAAGTAATTTACTAAAAAACAACTAATAATTAAGAGGAAAAAAAAGGAATAAACTTAGAAATCGTCAAAAAATGAAACCTCTTGTCTGTCTTTGCCACTCTATACGTGTCGTGATTGGTTCACTATTAATTCTGCCATTCATGTAAATGCTTAGCTAAACTTACCATAAAGTCAATCTCTATAAAAGGCAGGTCCACTATGGTTGAATTAATATCCAAAACTGAAAAACAATTCTTGAACTATAATTTAAAAAAAATGTAATTTTTTAATTCTTTTAGGTTGGATCAAAAAGAAAATAATTTTTTTTGTTATTTTTTTATTTTTAATGTTAAAAATTGATATGATTGATGAAATAACTAAACAGTTACACGTGTCAGCATTATGTGTATCTCGTGCTACTGTAAAGGAGCCAACTTTTAATAATAAAAATGAAAGAAAATTTTAACAGTACTAGTTTACTTTTTAATCTAACGTACAGGAATTAATTTGTCATTTTTTAGTAAAATAGACAAAATAAAATCCAACTAACAAACAGGTAAAGCTTATATTCCCAAAAATACCAAAGAATTAAAAGGTATATCACCTCTTTTTTATTATTTATAATTTTACTCTTATTTTTAATAATTTTAATTCATTTTACTCGAACATAAACAAAATAATAATAACTATTGAATTAAATTCTTCCATTTTTTATTATATATTTTTGAAGTAACATCTCAACTAAAATTAATATTTTGTCTATTTGTAAAATATTTTTTCTATTACATTATACTTCAAATGTTACACTTTTAATAATATTACCATTCCTTTTTTATATAATTTTTGTCAGATTTTTCCATATATCATAACAAATAACATGTTTACTTAACCATTTGATTGGATTCAAAATGATTTTGGCTATCACTTTCCACCATAATCTTATGCTAGTCATTCTAAAACAAAATGTAAAAATTAATAGAGATTGCTTCTTTTGTTAGGATCTAGTGTGTTTAGTGTAGCTATTTTGTCATATATGCTTGTAATTTTTTGAACAAATTCATTTGGTAAAATTTCATCATTTACATTATTATCTTTTTTTTTTATCCTCAATGATTTTTGCACGAAAACCAAAATGTATAAGTAAATATTGGCTCACTGATTAATTAATGTTTAATTAATATTAAGTTGCATCATGTGGTCGGATCATGATATGAGACAACTTATATTGGTAGATAATCTAAATGCTCTATGGTCTAAAGAATCAAAATTGAGCAAATTTATTCAAGAGACTATTGTGTCGTCTATTAAGTCCAATAGGGGAAATATCTTATCCTAGGTACTGGAACGGATGACTTCCAAAAACATAGAGACATAGGTGTGATTGTCTAGACTGATAATACATCAAAAAAGACCCAATTGAATTTATCCTACATCTGTTTATGGATTTATTTACTTGTGACATTCATAATATGACTTACCTCAATCCTGAACAAGTAACTGACTATGTGTATGTAACTCGTTTACTTTGCTATATTGAAAGCCAGAGTTCAATTTGTAATAGAGCTAAAAGTTGGTATATTGGGTATACGACTTATGCATGACATTGGCTTACTTACAACAATGAAATTCATAGCCTAATAGATGGTTAATGATATCTTCTCTCTGACATTGCGTGGTTGATGGAGAAGTAACGCTGTCATGGGTCACCTGTCTAGGAAGAATGATTTAATTACTATGTATTAGTAATTGACCTTTTCATGGAGGAAGATGAGGTGGTCATTGTAACGACCCAAACCCGGCCCAAACGCTATGGCCGAATCTGGTCCGTTACAGTGAAAACATTTTTGAAGTTCCTTTTTGAAAACCAACTCAAAATTTTGAAAGCCTTCATTTATTTGAAGTTGCTAAAACCATACTTAGTTTTTAATTGAAAATTTAAAACAAGTCAAGTCATTATAAAATTACTAATGTGCCTGATGGCCCGTTAAAAACATTTGCGAGTTCAGTTTAGAAAACCCATTTCATCTCATTTCATAAAAAGATAATTTAAACAAATATTCGAGCGTAAAATAAAAATAAAATAAAAATACTAGGAGGCCTTATTACATAAAAGAAGATAAAATTTAAATTCACAATCCCATAGTAAATAAATTGAAATTCAAGGTCCGTTAAAATTTAACTCCAACGGCATGGCCACCTCGAGTCACCCTACCCACATCCGCGATCTACTCGTTACTGAAAAATGTAAAGGAGAAGGTGAGTCACCAAGACTCGATGATGTAACCCTTCCCTGGTTTTAAATATGTTCATACACATCATATAACAGATTAACATGCAAAACATCATATATCCCAACCTAGCTACCATACACCTCTGTCTACCCTGTTGTGGTACCAAACCACCGGTGGTGCCAAACCACTGGTGACATATAGTCACGATGTGCTACCAAAGCAATCGTGTCCGTAGACACAAATCGGGTGATGGGGCCAACCCATCGTGTGATACCAAATCACCGCGATTTATCCCATATCTCAAGTGGGGCCAACCCACGGTGGTATTAACCACGTGGATAAGTCGCTACCGAGGTGCCAAACCTCTGAGGTACCAAACCTCTCGTGACATATAGTCACGGTGTGTTACCAAAAAACATCGGTGCCCGCCGGCACGAATACACCGCCTCTCACTCATCAATCCCACACAGATAAACATATATATGTTTCATGCCATCACATTCTTAAATTTCATGTGTCAATACATCATGCTTACCAAAAGCATCAAATAGCAAATTCATAATAACAGGTACTTACCTGAGTCGCCACTTATACCGAGTTGGTATTAATTCCAATGCTACATAAATCAAAATGAGCATTCACAATATTAAGCACAGTTAATATATCATATGGTGTGTATGTACACACCTGTCACCACGATAGCCTTAGATCCCGGTTAATCAATCGGCCACACTCTAAGTCCTTGCCCCTATATTCGGCCAACTATCAAGGTTAGTATTATGGCCTATTCGGCCAAACAAATCTAGAGGGGTCAGTTGTGATCCCGGATTCTTACCTTTGTGTTCGCTACAATCCACGGTACTCAGATCTGCTTTACCAAATAATGGATCAGGGATATTGTCAGTAACTTTTGGCTTTTAATCACTTAAGTAATACCCTATTGAAAATAAAACGAGCCTCTACCAACACTTACCAAAGCCGAATGCCAACAATTTCAGACTTAGACAACTTGCTCACGATATCCCGAAGAACCTTATGAGAATTGATTTCAAAGGAGAACACAAGTTAGTCATACTTTTCATCCAAATGCCGAATTTTGGCTTCCCTTCTTATCCAGAGTCGACATGTAAAAGAAAATACAAGAGGAGGGTTCGCCATCCCTTACCTTTATGATCGATAGAGAAATCCCTGAGTATCTATGCCACTTTGCACTATTCGGCCAAGAGGTTAAAAATAGTAAAAGGAATTCGCACTTCCAATGGGTATATTCGGCTATTGAAGAAATCAATGGAGGAGAAGGATGTTAAAATTTTCTAAAAAAAGGCGTGGATGCTTGGTCATAAAAGAAAAGAGGGATTGAGGGTGGAGGTTCTGGCAAGGAGAAATATAGAAGACTAATTCGGCTAATGTGGTTTGAGAGAAAATAAAGAAAATTAGAAGGAAAAAGGGTTAGGTTTTTCTACTAGCAGAGATGGGAAAAAAACAAGGTGGTGGGTTGGGGTATTTATAAGCATTCTAACCCCCTTGACTTGCCGTCCACTCCTATCATCCAAGGAGTTCAAAATCCATTTAATTTCCTCAAATTATTCTTGGCCACTTGTTTAATTAATTCAAATAATTTGAATTAATCACCTAATAATCCTTTTAATCAAATAATATCCTTGATGAAATTATCATATATCTTGTATTATCTAAAGGTTTAAGCAAATTAAAACCAATTTAAAATGCTTAAATTATCCCTTAATAATAATAATAAAAACCCCTTTATTATCCAAAATAAATAAAAAAAAGAATTAAGGGAGAGAAAACTCTCCACATGTGCCGCCCATCCATCCATAATGCAAAAAGGAGGGATCCTTGTGACTCAACCAAGGCTCTCCTTCCCTTAATGTGGCGCCCATGCTAGCTCTTAAGTGGCTTCTTTTTGCCACTTTACCAAGGGCTTTTAGTGTCAAAATATCCCCACTTATTCTTTTAACACCCTTCCGCTAAGGCTCCTTACCTTTCAAGTTTAAAAACTAAATTTTCTTTTAAACCGAGCCAACTCAAAGCCTTAAATTAAACTCTCTTATTCCATAAATAATATTTCAGTAGTTCACACATAAGAAAATAATGAAATTTCAAATAGCCCCATTTTTGGGATGTTACGCTTCTACCCCTTTAAAATAAATTTCGTCCCGAAATTACTTAACTAGAAAAGGTGGGGGTATTGTCGCCTCATTACATCCTCGTGTTCCCACGTAGCTTCCTCTGCACTATGGTTCCGCCACGCACCTTCACCAGTGGCACTCGACTTCTTACGTAGAACCTTCACGCCTCGGCCTAAGATCTCGAATCGGTTCCTCTTCAAACGATAAATCTGAATTCACCTCGATTTTCGCATCGGCACTACGTGCGATGGCGGGTCCGACCGATATCGTCTCAAAGATTGATATATGAAAGACATCATGGATTTGGTTCGATTCGGCCGGTAACTCAAGCCGGTACGCCATCGTCCAACACGCTTAATCACCGCATATGGCCCGATGAACCTTGGGCTTAGCTTCCTTTCCTTCCAAATCTTAACACCTTTTTCCAAGGTGACACTTTCGTAAAAACCTTGTCTCCTACAAAGATACTCCATCTCCTTGCGCTTTAAATCAAGATAGGATTTTTGCCTATCCGATGCTTCCTTAAGACGAGACCGAATTACCTTAACTTTATCCTCCGTCTCATCACCAACTCGACCCAAAATCAGCCGCTCACCTAGTTCCGTCCAACATGTCTGAGTACGATACTTCCTCGCCATACAATTGCCTCATGCGGAGCCATCTCGGATACTTGCACGTGGTCATTGTTATAGGCGAACTCGCTAATGGTAGAAATTCCTCCCAACTACCACGGAAATCCAAGACACAACCTCTTAACATATCCTCCAAGACTGTATCACCCTTTCCGATTGTCCGTCGATCGTGGATGGAAAGCGGTACTAAAATCCAACCGTGTGCCCATAGCTTGATGCAAGGCTTTCCAAAACCTTGACGTGAACTCGGGATCCCTATCCGAGATGATTGATGTTGGAACCCCATGCAATCTTACTATCTCCGAGACGCATGTGCCTTAGCTAGCTTCAAGAGAGAAATCCATCCTCACCGGTATGAAGTGAGTGACTTAGTTAACCGGTCTACTATTACCCAAACCGCGTCTTTCTTATCGGGCGTAAGGGGGTAGCCCACTAACAAAATCCATAGTGATCCGCTCCCACTTCCATTGGGGAATCTTCACCGGGCCAAGCAACCCACGGCAAATCGATGTTCAGCCTTAACTTGTTGACAAGTTAGACACTTACCAACAAACTCACATTTCACGCTTTAACCCGCCACCAAAATCGCTCTCTAAGATCCCTATACATCTTGCTTCCTCCCGGATGCATAGCGTAAGAGGCGCTATGTGCATCATGGAGAATCTTCTCGCCTCAACTCCACATCCTTTGGCATACACGCTCTCTTGAAAGCATAATACTCCATCACTCGACAAAGTTATATCCTTCCAAACCACCATCCTGAACTTGTGCTCTCTTAGCGTTCAACCCTTCATCTACTGACTGTTTTTCCTTAACCTCCTCGATCCATGTTGGCTTAACCTGAAGTTCCGCCAAGAGACTTCCATCATCATATAGACTCAACCGAGCAAACATTGCTCTTAAATCCGCCACGACCTTCCGCTCAATGCGTCGGCTACCACGTTGGCCTTGCCTGGATGATACTCGATTGAACAATCGTAATCCTTCAAAAGTTCGATCCACCGACGCTGTCTCAAGTTAAGATCCTTCTGAGTCAAGAGATACCTCAGACTCTTGTGATCTGTATAAACTATCGACTTCTCCCCATAAAGGTAGTGTCTCCATATTTTCAGAGCGAAGACGACTGCTGCTAGCTCTAAGTCGTGCGTTGGATAGTTCAATTCATGAGGTCTTAACTGACGTGATGCATAGGCTACTACCTTCCCTTCCTCGCATCAAAGACACATCCCAAACCAATATGGGACGCATCACAATAAACGGTGAACAATTTTCCTGCCTCTGGCTGCACCAAAATCGGAGCTTCCGTCAAAATTTTCCTTAGTTTATCGAAGCTTTCTTGCTGCTTCTTCGACCATACAAATGGGACTCCTTTTCTTAGTAGCTTCGTCAACGGTGCTGCGATCAGAGAAAATCCTTCTACAAACCTTCGATAATACCCCGCTAGACCTAGGAAACTTCTGATCTCTGTCACTGACCTAGGCGGTTTCCAATCCAACACCGCTTCAATCTTGCGAGGGTCCACTCTAATCCCTTCCGCCGACACTACGTGACCTAAGAAAGCTACTTCCCTTAGCCAAAATTCACACTTACTGAATTTGGCATATAATCGCTTCTCCCTTAGTACTTGCAACACTATTCGCAAATGCTCGTCATGCTCCTCCTCCGACTTAGAGTACACCAAGATGTCGTCAATGAATACTACGACGAACTGGTCTAGGTACTGCTGAAATACTCTGTTCATCAAGTCCATAAATGCTGCCGGCGCGTTGGTCAACCCAAATGGCATCACCAGAAACTCGTAATGTCCATATCGAGTTCTGAATGCCGTCTTGTGAGCATCAACCTCTTTTACCTTCAATTGATGGTAACCCGACCTAAGGTCTATCTTTGAAAACACCGCGCACCCTTTTTCGCTTGGTCAAACAAGTCATCGATCCGAGGCAACGGATACTTGTTCTTGATCGTTAACTTGTTTAACTGACGGTAGTCGATGCACATTCGCATGGACCCGTCCTTCTTCTTGACAAATAGCACAGGTGCTCCCCACGGGGATATGCTTGGTCGAATAAACCCTCTATCCAAAAGCTCCGAATTTGGGCCTTCACCCACCAATTCCTTTGGTGCCATTCGGTATGGTGCTATAGACACGTGGTGTCGCTCCGGTAGCAAGTCAATACCGAATTCAACTTCCCGATCGAGGCGGACTGGAAGTTCTTCCGAATACGTCGAAGAAATTCCCCAACCGTTCGAACCTCAACTCATCGACTCCTTAGCTTCCAAAGCACGATCCGAACCAAAAATGCCTCGCAACCTTTCTTAACCATCCTTTCTTTCGCCTTCAAGGCGACACCACATTGGATAGGTAATTCCTTCTATCACCTATCATAACCACTTCATCACCCTCGGTCGTCTTAAGCACCATGCGCTTAGCCGCGCAAATCCAAATTCGCTTTGATACTTAACTAGCCAATCCATTCCAAGGATCAAATCGAACTCTCTCCGAAAGGTAGTTCCATCGGATCGGCTACAAATACGACCCTTGGAGTTCTAGGGGTACATCTCTATAAAGTTTGTCTACTACTACAGAGTGTCCTGCGGGCTTAGCACACCATCTTCCTAAGAGTAGTCTCGAGTCTAGGTCCATAGTTCCTACCACACTACTAGCAATGTACGAAAGTGCGCCGAACCCACATCAATCAATGCAACATAAGGTAAACCAAATATTAGAAACGTCACGGTTATAACGTCCGGTCGCTCCCTCCTCGCGACGCCTCACCTCATTGCATAGACTAAGCCAGTGCCTAGCCTCTCGTGTTACCCGAACCTCGCCTCGAGTTCCACGACCTCGGTTGAAACCATTGTTTCTCTCGCCATTACCCCGACCCTCTCGTGGTGGTCCAACATTTACGCCCGAGCGCGATTCGACCTTCCGGTCGATCCTTAGTCGCTTTTGAGGACGATCCCTTACCCGATGCTCCAAAGACCCACACTCAAAACAACCTTTGTTACCGGTCCAACAACTCCCCCCAATGGGTTTTTCCACAGCGGTTGCATCGAGTTGGCCTTTGATTAGTAGTCGTGGCCCTACCGGCCTGATTTGGCCCACTCGCCTAGCCCGCTTCGAGCATTAGCGCTACTGATCCAAATGACCCAAAACCTCTCTTTTGGTTATTCTTACTATAGTTTTGTCTCACGGCCTCCTTAATCCCTTCGGCCACCTTGGCCTTCTCCACTAGGGACGAGAACTCACGAACTCTGCATGGGCAATTAGCAATCTCAGATCATCTCTCGAGCCCGTCCTCAAAGCGACACACGCTCATGTTCGGTGGCTACGATTCCTCCGGCATACCTACTCACCCTTAAAAACTCCGCCTCATACTCGGCCACCGACTTAGTTCCTTGCACTAGACCTGGGAAGGCTTTCCTTTGGGCATCGCAGTGTAACTAGTGCCCACATACTTCTTCCGAAAGGCCGTTTTAAAGTAGTCCCACGTGAGATCATCACCGCGGCTCCATCCCTGACAGATCGACCACCACCATGTACGCTTCATCCTTTAGAAGCGACACCGCCTCTTTCAGCTTTTTCCTCGTCGGTCGGTCGAGATCATCCATGACCCTTTCCGTAGATTCCAAATAATAATATTCTCGCAAGACTGGTGCCACTCCTGAGACACCACGGAATACCTCGGCCCCGTTAGACCGAATTCGCTCGGGAACAGACTTCCGAGCTCCCAAATTCCCACCAGCCCCGGCCACCATCTCCAAAACTCGCAAAACAGCTTGCGACACAGCCTCACCGCCGGTCTGGTCCTGCTCCTCAGCCCTGAAAGTAGGAGGTGGTGGTGGCGGTGGTACCTCGTTTTCCGAACCTTGACCTGTCCTGCCGGGTTCAGACACCGTCATCCTACCCCTACCGCGTCCACGACGTCCACGTCCTCTAGAACTCATTCTATCTATCGCGCTTTTAATCTGATTAAGAAAATTTTATGTGTTAGCATTTGTTTCACTTTCTTATTCGCGAAGAAATTTTATGAACAGAATTTAATTAGGGATTCTTTCGAGCAAACAAGGTTTCAGTCTTCTATCCTAGTTCACACAAAGAGTTCATGCATCCATTCCTTAATGCTTTCCATACCTATTCACTCTTCGGACATTTCTACCATTCCCAACCTGTGGTATTTTCGTCATTTTCCTACAGGGTATTTTTCAGAAATAAAGAAATTTTAAAACTTTAGTAGAGTAGATCATTTTGACATTCCCAAAACTGGAGGATATTTATAAAAATTTGTAAAATCGTAATCGCTTTGAAACCAGGGTATTTTGGTAATTTTGTCAATCGTGGGCAATTTTGTCATTTTGATAAATCGTGATATTTTCGACGCTTGTAAAACTTTTGAGGTCCTTTCTGAAAGTTTTCCTTTTCAAATAGTGATGTTGGTAACGCTTTCCAAAGATCGTGGTCATTTTGGTAATTTTCACAAATTGAGGCGTTTTGTAATTTTCTAAAACCAAAATATTTCAAAGTTGATTTTCAAAACTAAGTTGTTGGATATTTGTAAAGTAATTGAAATTTTTGAGTAAAACCATTGAACTGGTATTTTATGAGTCGTATGCGTTTTAGTAATTTTACCACAGGGCATTTTTGTAATTTTCCAAAAATTTGAGTTTTTCGAGGAAAACGTTGTAAATATGATGTTTTCTCGCTTTGAAAGAGTTGTTGCAAGAGTTTTGAAAACATTTGAGTTGTTATTGTTTCGCTCGCTTTTGAAAACATGGCTAATTCCACTTTTCTGGTTTTAGTCATTAGGTTTAGCCTATGACCGAGCCCTCTTGGTCGTGGTGAACCAAAGCTACGCACTGTGCAGATTCGAGTGAAGAGGAGGTGGGTCACGCGGACCGCTTAAATACCAAGCTCTCACCGAACCTTTCTAGACATGCGCACGCAGGTTGCCACACCACCGAGCCTCTCGAGTTAGGGTGAACCGGTTACGCACTGCAGGATACTGCGAAGAGGAGGTGAGTCACACGGATCGCTTAAATACCGTGCTCTTCCGGATCCAATCCTCGACATGCGTCATGTGGGTTACCACACCCTAGCTCACCGGCTAAGTCATAGATTGGTTTAGTTCCTTAATGTCTTATGTTTGGTTCATGTGTTTGAGTAATCTAATCCTGTGGTTCAAGTCCTATAAGTCTATCTAATGCCCATACTTCCTACCCTTCTACGTAATATAGTTCACCAAGAGGTTCAGAAGTACTTACCTGGGCGGATCGGTGCCGGAGACTCGGGCCATGCTGTTCAAAATCCAAAAATTATTTCATAAGGCCTTTTAAAACATTTTTGGGCCTTGGGCCCCCACAGCCGAGCTTTGAACTGGGCTCTGATACCAATTTTGTAACGACCCAAACCCGGCCCAAACGCTATGGCCGAATCTGGTCCGTTACAGTGAAAACATTTTTGAAGTTCCTTTTTGAAAACCAACTCAAAATTTTGAAAGCCTTCATTTATTTGAAGTTGCTAAAACCATACTTAGTTTTTAATTGAAAATTTAAAACAAGTCAAGTCATTATAAAATTACTAATGTGCCTGATGGCCCGTTAAAAACGTTTGCGAGTTCAGTTTAGAAAACCCATTTCATCTCATTTCATAAAAAGATAATTTAAACAAATATTCGAGCGTAAAATAAAAATAAAATAAAAATACTAGGAGGCCTTATTACATAAAAGAAGATAAAATTTAAATTCACAATCCCATAGTAAATAAATTGAAATTTAAGGTCCGTTAAAATTTAACTCCAAGGGCATGGCCACCTCGAGTCACCCTACCCACATCCGCGATCTACTCGTTACACTAAAAATGTAAAGGAGAAGGTGAGTCACCAAGACTCAGTATGTAACCCTTCCCCTGCTTTAAATATGTTCATACACATCATATAACAGATTAACATGCAAAACATCATATATCCCAACCTAGCTACCATACACCTCTCTGTCTACCCTGCTTGTGGTACCAAACCACCGGTGGTGCCAAACCACCGGTGACATATAGTCACGATGTGCTACCAAAGCACGGTGTCCGTAGACACAAATCGGGTGATGGGGCCAACCCATCGTGTGATACCAAATCACCGCGACGATCCCATATCTCAAGTGGGGCCAACCCACTGGTGGTATTAACCACGTGGATAAGTCGCTATCGAGGTGCCAAACCTCCGAGGTACCAAACCTCCGTGACATATAGTCACGGTGTGTTACCAAAACATCGGTGCCCGCCGGCACGCGAATACACCGCCTCCACTCACTCATCAATCCCACACGTATAAACATATATATGTTTCATGCCATCACATTCTTAAATTTCATGTGTCAATACATCATGCTTACCAAAAGCATCAAATAGCAAATTCATAATAACAGGTACTTACCTGAGTCGCCACTTATACCGAGTTGGTATTAATTCCAATGCTACATAAATCAAAATGAGCATTCACAATATTAAGCACAGTTAATATATCATATGGTGTGTATGTACACACCTGTCACCACGATAGCCTTAGATCCCGAAGTTAATCAATCGGCCACACTCTAAGTCCTTGCCCCTATATTCGGCCAACTATCAAGGTTAGTATTATGGCCTATTCGGCCAAACAAATCTAGAGGGGTCAGTTGTGATCCCGGATTCTTACCTTTGTGTTCGCTACAATCCACGGTACTCAGATCTGCTTTACCAAATAATGGATCAGGGATATTGTCAGTAACTTTTGGCTTTTAATCACTTAAGTAATACCCTATTGAAAATAAAACGAGCCTCTACCAACACTTACCAAAGCCGAATGCCAGCAATTTCAGACTTAGACAGCTTGCTCACGATATCCCGAAGAACCTTATGAGAATTGATTTCAAAGGAGAACACAAGTTAGTCATACTTTTCATCCAAATGCCGAATTTTGGCTTCCCTTCTTATCCAGTCGTGAGAAAAGAAAATACAAGAGGAGGGTTCGCCATCCCTTACCTTTATGATCGATAGAGAAATCCCGAGTATCTATGCCACCGCACTATTCGGCCAAGAGGTTAAAAATAGTAAAAAGGAATTCGCACTTCCAATGGGTATATTCGGCTATTGAAGAAATCAATGGAGGAGAAGGATGTTAAAATTTTCGCAAAAAGGCGTGGATGCTTGGTGTTAAAAGAAAAGAGGGATTGAGGGTGGAGGTTCGGCAAGGAGAAATATAGAAGACTAATTCGCCAATGTGGTTTGAGAGAAAATAAAGAAAATTAGAAGGGAAAAGGGTTAGGTTTTTCTGCCTAGCGAGAGATGGGAAAAAGAAAACAAGGTGGTGGGTTGGGGTATTTATAAGCATTCGGCACCCCCCCTTGACTTGCCGTCCACTCCTATCATCCAAGGAGTTCAAAATCCATTTAATTTCCTCAAATTATTCTTGGCCACTTGTTTAATTAATTCAAATAATTTGAATTAATCACCTAATAATCCCTTTTAATCAAATAATATCCTTGATGAAATTATCATATATCTTGTATTATCTAAAGGTTTAAGCAAATTAAAACCAATTTAAAATGCTTAAATTATCCCTTAATAATAATAATAAAAACCCCTTTATTATCCAAAATAAATAAAAAAAAGAATTAAGGGAGAGAAAAACTCTCCACATGTGCCGTCCATCCATAATGCAAAAAGGAGGGATCCTTGTGACTCGAACCAAGGCTCTCCCTTCCCCTTAATGTGGCGTCCATGCTAGCTCTTAAGTGGCTTCTTTTTGCCACTTTACCAAGGGCTTTTTAGTGTCAAAATATCCCCACTTATTCTTTTAACACCCTTCTGCTAAGGCTCCTTACCTTTCAAGTTTAAAAACTAAATTTTCTTTTAAACCGAGCCAACTCAAAGCCTTAAATTAAACTCTCTTATTCCATAAATAATATTTCAGTAGTTCATACATAAGAAAATAATGAAATTTCAAATAGCCCCATTTTTGGGATGTTACAGTCATCATGAGATAAAATAGGATCATATTGGGTGAACATATTTAACCCAATGAGATAAATGATATCCTATGAGGGCAACAGACATATGACAAGGTCATAGACAAACATAAATTGAATTGCTCTCGTAATGGTATATAATAAGAGAGAATTTAGTTATGGTACGTTTAGTGGATTGACTCTATGACTAAATAATGTTGTAATTAATAGGGAAGAGTTAGAACTTAATTTTAAATTATTTGAGCTCTAATTATATATATCTAATTAGTCCATCTGTTAGTTCAACACAACCATTTATATATTGCATTTGAATTGATATGCTGAATGAATGAAAACAACAAATAGAGAAACATATTGAAGTGAATGCATTTTCTCATGAGGAAAAAAAGATAACTTAATGATTAATTTAATTAATTTAAATTATTAATTAGTTTATTATAATTAAATAATTGAAGCTTCAAGTGGGAATTAAATCAATTAGTTATCGCAATTTTATGAAATAAAACAATTTAAATTTATTTACTCATAGATTCTAGTATGGTAAAGTCATTATGACTTTAATAGAAGTCGCCCTCGTGGATCCCCCATCTTGTCACTTGTATTTTATTTTAAAAAGAATTTGGGTCACAATTCTAACAAGCCAAAAATAAATAAAAAATAAGATTACAAAATTCACCCAAAGCATACTTTGAGTCTTCAATTTTGTCACTACAGATTTCTGCTGCTGTAGCGGTTCACATTTTTGTCGTCATCATCTTTTTGCCATCGTTTTTGTGTCGTTGCCATTACCGGTCACCGTCGGACCACCACCGAAAAATTTCATTGAACCACCTCCGGTCATTGCTATTTTGGCTAGGTTGGATTTGATTATCTCGATTCTCAAGTTTCATTGGGAAAATTTAGGTTACAAAATTCCTATTTTCGTTTCCTGCTCACATATTTTATTCTAAAATAAAATAAATCTTGCGTGAAGATGATAGTCCACAATCTAAAATATACATGCTCGAGCTAATAATAAATTATATTTATTTTCTAGGAATCACAACTTTAGCAAATTTACTTTATCATCCATAGCAATAAAATAATATCATACATTCATCCCCATACATTCCTCTAAACATGCATACTATCACAAGAATGTTACATTTTATCAAATATAATCAATCATGAAGAAGAGAGAGAATTTCGATCTCGGTTTATACTATAAACATAGCATATACTATAAACATAGCACAACTTGGCACTCTGATACCAAATGTTGAAAAAAATTAGGTTCGAAAATGGTTTTCTTACACAACGAAAAAAAAATGAAATTGTGAAAATCTACCTGATTTGTGATATCTATAGTAATAAACTCTAGAGCGAATATGCACCTGTGCTTTTGGATAGACAGATTCTTGTCGTTTCCAACTTTCAACCAAACAAATTTTTACTCTATTCTTGTACCACGAGCTACTTTGAGTGTGGGCTCGAATAAATCAAATCAAACACCGAACTAGAAATAGTTTTTTTAGTGTGGAAACAAAGATCTCTTCTTAAATAGAAACCGATAAATCATTATTCTGAAAAATATATTTAATTCTTATAGAATAAAAGTCTCTCTATTTTCTGGCAGAATAATAATATCTGAAAGTTGTGTAAATAACCATACTGGTGTCATCTATTTATAGGGAAAGAAAGTAGAACTCTTGTTGAATTAAAGAAGTTTATTTCAACTAGTAAATTAACTCCTGGTCTAAATAAGATTATAGGTGGCGACAAACCTAGCTATTTTTACAAGGGCTAGACTAGGGGTGTGCAAATTTCGAGTAAAACCGAATTAATTCGGTTAATCAATTGAATTCGGTTAATCGGTCAGTTAATCGAATTAATTCGATTGGGGGTTCGGTAATAATTTTTTGGAAGTTCAGTTAACGGTTAATTTGGTTCGAAATCAGTCGATTAATCGAATTTAATAAATAATATTATAATATAAAAGTATTTGATTTGTTCGGTTAATTTTTTGGAAATATAAATTAATCGGCGCCCGTGTGCGATAGCTTAGGTCGTGTTCGATTCTGCTCGTCACACACGGCCGTGTAGCCTGCCCGTGTGCGACAGTCTAGGCATTGTTGATTTCTGAGGTAGGCCTATTTTGTCCCTTTTTGGCCCGTTTCTCTTTCTTTTAGACTCCCTAAGCTCTCTTGAGTGTAAAACATGAAATTAAAGGATTAGGAGCATTGAATTCATCAAATCTAATGAAAGTTCATCCAAAAATAAGCCAAGCATGGGGTTAAAATATGTATAAATTATGGTTTATCAAATATCCCCACACTTAAGCCTTTGCTTGTCCTCAAACAAAATCCTCAACTCACAATTAAAATTAACTTCCTCAATTCATAATTCTCATCAATAATGTCTCATCATAATCCACAGACAATTCATACATTGATAATTTAACTAAAAGAGTCCTAAAGATTCAAACAATTTAAGTTACAAATTTTTACAGCACAAAAACATAAGTGTTTCCCCTTATCTAAATAATTACCTTTGATTCAAAACCAACAAGAATTGACATCCTCACTAAAGATTCACTCAAATCACTCAAAGTGTTTAAGGTTCAAATCAAGCACTCAAAAGTCAAACATGAAAAGTTATTACCATAGGCTTGCATGAAAATCAAATCTCCACCACTATAAAATGAGATGATACACTGATGTGTCTAAAACTAACTATGATCACAATAAAGGCAAGTGCACCTATCGTTCAATAGTATAGTTATGGTAAGACCGGTAATATCGTATCCACAAGGACCAAGAGTACTAGTAATTACTATCTTTTTATTATCTAGCTAAGAATTGGAGTGGTTTCTTTTAAACTAAAACTAATTAAAACAGGACGAATGAAGAATTAGGAAAATACTTTTAGACAGCTTACATGATAAATGCAATACCCAAGGAAGAATCCATGTAATGGCCTAAATTCAAGATTATCGGAATAATGGTTTCGCAACCATAAATTCGATTTAAATAGAAATTTATTTCAATATGTTTGCATGAGTCTTTATATGATAGGAAATATTTTTATAAATATTTATAAAATGTTAGTAATGCGGTATTAAACTTTCGTTAGAAAATTTTAACGTTTGGGTAGGTAATTAAATGAAAAGGACTAAATTGAAATGAAAGTAAAAGTTTAATTATAGATTAAAAGAAAGTATAAAGGACCAAAATGGCAATTAAGCCATTTTGTCTAGATTGAGGCGGTGAATTGAAGAAAAATCTGAGATTTTTAGTTTATTATTATATTATTATATTATTATATTATTATATATATATATAAAGAAAAGAGAAAAGAAACAAAAGAGATAGAAACAGAAAAGAAACAGAGAGCAAACGTGAAAGAAGAAAGAAAAAGAGAAAAGAAAGAAGAAAAGGAAAAATTAAAAGTTTGAAGCTTGGAGTTTAATTTGGTAAGTTAATTTAGTCCTTTTTCTTTTAATTTTGATGCTTTATAAGTTTTAGAACAAAATTTTGATGAATTTAAGTTGAAATTTTTGAAGTTTCAGAGTTTTTGAATATAGCATATGATGAATAAAATGATGAATTAGTGGTTTAATTGAAAGAATTTGAAGTTAGAATTGGGTAAAGGATTTAATTGTAAAAAAATAAGCTATAACAAAACTGTTTTGGACAGCAGCAGTAGGGTTACTTTGAAAAATCACTAAAATTCGTAGAAGTGGAATTAGAAGTTGAATGAGATATGAAATTAAAGCTTATTGAGTCTATTTTCATATGAAAGAAACATGGAAAGAAAGGAATTCTGTAATTTGAGATATTTATATTTTTGTAAGACTGGTTCAGAGGGATTTCGGGATCCCCTGTTCTGACTTTGAAAAAATCATAAAAAATTGGAGAAAAATAATTAGGGACTTAACTTTATATGTTTAGAATCCTGAATGAGTCTATTTTCAAATGAAATAAATAAGAAGGTCATATGAATTCTGTATGAAGAGTAATTTGATTCGTAGTGAAGAGAGGTCAGAACAGTCAAACAGTGAAACAGGGGAAACTTTAAGAATAATCTGGTATTGATTGGCCATACCAAAAATTCTGAAAATTTTATGAGAAGAAGATATGTGAGTCTAGTTTCAGGGAAAATTAACAGTTCTTCGTTTGGAGCTCTGTAGCTCGAGAAATAAATAATTTAGTGACTGTGACTCAAGTAGACAGCTTTGAATAAGCTAAAAATAATAATAGAATTATAGAAAATGCTACATGTGAACATGAAATGTATTGAATTGATGATTGGATTTATTTATTTAGATCCGGAAAACTCAAATACAAAGCTAGATCGAGGAAAGGAAAAAGTCCCGGATTAGTAGATTTTATAAACGAACTAGTATCGAGGTAAGTTCGTGTAACTTGAATTATATTCTTAAATGTTTGAAATGTATGTTATTGATATGAATATGATTTGAATGTCCATTGTATGAAATTTGATGAAACATTGGTATATTTGATAAAAAGGAAAAAGAAATCCCGGTTGAATGAAAGGAAAATTCGATGGATCTCTGAAAAGGAATTGACGGTAAAAAGGATCTAGCCCTGACGGGTGATCCTATCCTCGATATAGCCCTCCCGAAGAATATGTGGAAAATGGATTTAGCCCGACGGGTAATCCGAATTAGGTCTGAATTTAGCTTTGGTGTAATTGGATCCAAGCTCATTAGAGTAATTGTCGTTGCGAGATTTAGCCTGGACTGTAATCCCGACAATACTCTATGAGTTTATATTACAGGATTTAGCCTGGACTGTAATCTCGCCAGAAAGATGAGGTTCATGAGAGTGTGCTCTCTCTGAAAATGTGCGCATTATGAATATGAATTGACGGACCGGATTTGTACACAAAAGTGTACCTCTGAAAATCCATCGAAATTTCGAGTAATTCAACGGGATAAATATGGAAAAATAACAAGGAAATGAAAATCATAGTATTGATGAGCTCATCAATCATGGTGTGTATATTATTGATATATGGAAATTAATGAACTAACTTGAATGTTGAGCTTGTGCATGTTAGGGTATTAATGCATTGAATGGATATATGAATGCTTATTACATTGTATTGAAAATATTAGGTAAGTATAATTCTTGTTACATGGGCTTACTAAGCACAAAGTGCTTACTCTGCTTTCCTTTCCCTTGTTTTAGTAGTGTTAAGAGCTCGGAGGTCGAATCGGTGGGAGACTCATCACACTATCAACCCCAAGATATTTGGTATTTAAAGAAATTTTAGTTTGGAAATGAATGGCATGTATAAGCTAATAAAATAAATGTTAATATGAAATGAATATAAGGTTAGCCACTGATATGGCTTATGTGTTGAAGTTATTTTATAAATATGCATGAATTTTATTTTGAAAATATGTTGAATTAGAATGGTTTCGGTTAAAAAAAAAAATTGTAAACTCGTAATGCCTCGTACCTTATTCGATAATGAATACGGTAGGGGTGTTACATTTGTTGGTATCAGAGCTACGGTTTAGCCGGTTCTAGGACCGATATAGCGAATACGGATTAGCTATACATGCCATTTAAATTATTTTTGATAGTGTGATATCTCCTAACCATTTAAATTGTGTTTTCTTATAGTAATGTCATCTGACCGAGCTCAATCTGAGGAAGCTGGGAGTCATGCTCCGGCTTCAATACAAAGAGAAGAAACTAGCAGTAGAAGGCTCGGTATAGAGGGTCAAGGGGAGGAGGCAAAAATAGCCTTCTTTCAAATGATGAATGAATGGTTTACCCAATATATAAGAACTAACCCTACAATGCAAAGAAACTCAAGCTCCCCTTCTTCCTCCACGGTTCCTCGAGATTCCACAGGTGCAGTCATCGAATCTGTCAGAAAAGGAAAAGCTCCGGTCGATAAAATCCGAAAATATGGGGCCGAAGAATTTCGAGCAGCAGTTGATGATGATCCCGAAAGAGCTGAATTTTGGTTAGAAAATACTACTCGGGTTTTGGAGGAATTATCTTGCACGCCAGAAGAATGTTTGAAATGTCTTTGTTTCAACGCTAAAAGACACAAAGTTATCATTGGTGGAATACTAAAGCTTGCTTGTTCCGAAGAAGAAATTACATGGGAATTCTTCCGCATCGAGTTCAAAAAGAAATATATCACCAGAGATTCCTTGATCGAAAAAAGAAAAGAATTTCTTGAGTGAAAACAGGGCAATAGATCAATGATTCGAGTATGAAAGAGAATTTGTTCGGTTGAGTAAATATGCTCGAGAATGGGTACAATCGTGTCAAATGTGCAAACGATTCAAGAAGGGTTGAATGAAGAAATTAAGCTACTTGTTGGAATTCTTGAAATTCGAGAGTTTGCTACACTAGCGAACGAGCTTATAAAGCGTAAGAATGGAGCAAAGAAAAGAAACATGCTTTGAGGGAAGCTCGAATTTTTAGTAAAAGACCAATGGGAAAATCTCGGTTTTACTGCTCCAAAGAAATTGAAGAAGTACCAGATCGTTCTACCTCAACCACTGGTATTCGGATAGATCGCGAGGTTCACAAATAAGACTAATTCAAGACCTTCCACTCCATCAATGACCAAATGTTGGCGGTGTTGGTACCCTAAGCCAAGATGCCGATGATTGTAATAAAGCTCATTTTGGTGAATGTCGATTTAAGAGTGGGGCTTGTTACCGATGTGGTTCTTTTGACCATTTCCTCGTAGATTGTCCGTAAAGAAGTGAAAAAGAAGTCGAATATATATCGAAGCCAAGTAATCCATCTTTGAGGGTAGACCATCTCGACCATCCGGTAATGTTAGTGGTAGCCGAGAGCTACAAAAGATACTGCAAGTAGGCACGAGACACGAGCACCTCCTAGGACATATGTCATGCGTGCGCAGAGAAGAGGCCTCAAAGACCCGATGTTATTATCGGTACATTTTCTTTACTTGAGACCGATATTACCGCATTGATTGATCCCGCCTCTACGCATTCATATATATGTGTAAAACTTGCATGCGTTAAAGATTTATCTGTTGAACCTCACGAATTTGCGGTTAAAGTCTCGAACCCTTTGGCCAATCTATTTTGGTGGATAAAATTTGTAAAAATTGTCCATCGATGGTAAGAGGTTATTGTTTCTGGTGATTTGATGTTACTTGCCATTTGATGAGTTTGATGTGATATTGGGCATGGATTGGTTAACTCAAAGATGATGCAAAGAGTAAATCAGTAAATGTAAATATATTGTGTTGAAGTGTCGAATGGTGAATTACTTCGGGTTAAATCCGATCGATGCAGGGATTATCTCGATGTGATTTCGCTTATTACTTTCGCCGTGAGGTATGTCAAAAGGGGTATGATGCTTTTCTTGCTTATGTATTAGATACTAAGATATCTCGAGTCAAAGATTCAAGCAATACCAAGTGGTATGTGAATTTTCCGATGTGTTTCGGAAGAGTTACTGTGGTTGCCACCGAGAAGAGAAGTGGAATTTTCTATAGATTTGATTCCGAACTACTCCGATTTCCATAGCTCCGCATCCGAATGGCTCTTTACAGAATTAAAGGAATTAAAGACACGATTCACAGAACTTGTTGATAGAGGTTTTGTCCGACCGAGTCATTCACCTTGGGGTGCTCCTGGTTGTTGTGAAAAAAGAAAGATGGGTCTTTGAGATTGTGTATTGACTATCGACAACTCAATAAGGTAACTATAAAGAATAAGTATCCGCTGCCCCGGATTGATGATTTGTTTGATCGGTTGAAAGGTGCTACTATATTTTCAAAGATTGATCTCCGATCGGGCTACTATCGATTCTGAGTAAAGGAGTCGGATGTGCCAAAAAACAATTTTCGAAACTGTGCACGGACATTATGAGTTTCGTTATGCCGCTTGGGTTGACTAATGCACTGCAGTATTTATGGATCCGATGAATCGAATATTCGCACCGTGCATTTAGACAGATTTGTGGTAGTATTCATTGATGATATTTTGGTTTATTCTCGAGATGAAGAAGAACATACGAGAACATTTGAGAATTGTGTTGCAAGTTCTGCGAGAGAAAAGCAGATTATATGCTAAATTCAAGAAATGTAAATTTTGGCTTCGAGAAGTGGGTTTTCTTGGACATATTGTATCCACTGAAGGCATCAGGGTAGATCCAAGTAAAATCTCAGCTATTATCAATTGGAGTCCACCAAGATCAGATCTCAAGTTAGAAGTTTCTTGGGTTTAGCTGGTTATTATCGGAGATTTGTACAGGGATTCTCTATGATAGCTTCTCCGATGACTCGATTATTGCAGAAAGATGTAAAGTTCGAGTGGACTGATGAATACCAGCAGAGTTTCAACCGATTAAAAGATCTACTAACGAAAGCACCAAAGATTAGTGCAACTGAACCGGGTAAGGAATTTGTTATCTACAGTGATGCCTCATTAAATGGTTTAGGTTGTGTCTTGATGCAAGAAGGTAAAGTAATAGCCTATGCTTCAAGACAACTTAAACCACATGAAAGAAATTATCCGGTACATGATCTTGAGTTAGCTGCTATTGTTTTTGCATTGAAGATATGGCGGCATTACTTATACGGTGAGAAATGTCATATTTATACTCGATCATAAAAGCTTGAAGTATTTGATGACACGAAAGATCTCGAATTTAAGACAAATGCGGTGGCTTGAATTGATAAAAGACTATGATTTGATTATTGATTATCATCCAGGTAAGGCTAATGTTGTGGCTGATGCTTTGAGTCGAAAATCTCTGTTTGCTTTACGAGTTATGAATACCCGATTGTCTTTGATTGATGATGGTTCAATCTTAGCTGAATTGAGAGCTAAACCGACATTTTACACAAATAAATATGAAGCTCGGAAGAGTAATGAGAAGTTACAGTTTAAACGGGCACAATGTGAGTCGTAATCGATTCTCAATTTCAAGTTGGGGTTGGTGATTGTTTATTATTCGAGGTAGGGTATGTGTACCCAAGAATTGAGCTCATCTGTAAGATTTTACACGAGGCTCACAGTGGTACTATGTCTGTACATCCGGGAAGTAATAAAATGTATAATGATTTGAAGAAGATGTACTGGTGGCCAGGTATGAAACGTGATATTTCTGATTTTGTATCAAGATGTTTGATATGTCAACAGGTTAAAGCAGAACATCAGGTACCTTCGGGGTTACTTTAGCCAATTACTATACCGGAATGGAAATGGGAAAGAATCACTATGGATTTTGTATCGGGGTTACCGTTGTCTCCGAGGAAAAAAGATGCTATTTGGGTGATTGTTGACCGATTGACAAAGTCAAAGACACTTTATTCCGTGCGTATGGATTATTCTTTAGATAAACCGGCTGAATTGTACATATCCGAGATTGTCGTTACATGGAGTGCCTATCTCCATTATATCGATAGAGATCCCGATTTACGCCTCGTTTCGGGATAAATTGCAAGAAGCTTTGGGTACTCGGCCAGATTTCAAGATCGCATTTCATCCTCGAGACATGATGGCCAATCTGAGCGTGTAATACAAGTATTGGAAGATATGCTTCGATGTTGTACACTAGAGTTTAAAGGTAATTGGGAGAAGTATCTACCTTTGATTGAATTTGCTTACAATAACAGATTATCATCCAAAGATTAAAATGGCACCATATAAAGCTTTGTATGGTAGAAAATGTAGAACACCATTGTATTGGACAGAGCTCGATGAAAAGAAGATACATGGGGTTGATTTAATCCGGAAATAGAAGAAAAGTAAAGGTTATTCGGGATAGTTTAAAAGCAGCTTCCGATCGCCAAAAATCATATGCCGATCTTAAACGAAAAGAGATTGAATTTCGGGTCGGTGACAAGGTATTCTTGAAAGTGTCTCCTTGGAAGAAAGTTCTCCGGTTCGGTCAAAAGGGTAAATTGAGTCCAAGATTTATCAGGCCATATGAGATCATAGAAAGAATTGGACCGGTCGCTTATCGGTTCGCATTACCACCAGAACTTGATAAAATCCATAATGTTTTTCATGTGTCTATGCTACGACGATATCGGTCGAGATCCTTCACATGTTATTTCTCCGACGTAGTGGAGATTCAAATGGATATGACTTACGAAAGAAGAACCGGTCAAGATATTGGCACGGGAAACAAAGGAGCTTAGAAATAAAAAAATAAATTTGGTGAAAGTATTGTGGCAAAAGCACGGGATTGAGGAAGCGACATGGGAACCGGAGGAGGCAATGAGGAAACAATATCCAAACCTCTTTACTGGTAAGATTTTCGAGGACGAAAATCCTTAAAAGGGGGGAGAGTTGTAATGGCCTAAATTCAAGATTATCGGAATAATGGTTTCGCAACCATAAATCCGATTTAAATAGAAATTTATTTCAATATGTTTGCATGAGTCTTTATATGATAGGAAATATTTTTATAAATATTTATAAAATGTTAGTAATGCGGTATTAAACTTTCGTTAGAAAATTTTAACGCTTGGGTAGGTAATTAAATGAAAAGGACTAAATTGAAATGAAAGTAAAAGTTTAATTATAGATTAAAAGAAAGTATAAAGGACCAAAATGGCAATTAAGCCATTTTGTCTAGATTGAGGATGAATTGAAGAAAAATCTGAGATTTTTAGTTTATTATTATATTATTATATTATTATATTATTATATATATATATAAAGAAAAGAGAAAAGAAACAAAAGAGATAGAAACAGAAAAGAAACAGAGAGCAAACGTGAAAGAAGAAAGAAAAAGAGAAAAGAAAGAAGAAAAGGGAAAATTAAAAGTTTGAAGCTTGGAGTTTAATTTGGTAAGTTAATTTAGTCCTTTTTCTTTTAATTTTGATGCTTTATAAGTTTTAGAACAAAGTTTTGATGAATTTAAGTTGAAATTTTTGAAGTTTCAGAGTTTTTGAATATAGCATATGATGAATAAAATGATGAATTAGTGGTTTAATTGAAAGAATTTGAAGTTAGAATTGGGTAAAGGATTTAATTGTAAAAAAATAAGCTATAACAAAACTGTTTTGGACAGCAGCAGTAGGGTTACTTTGAAAAATCACTAAAATTCGTAGAAGTGGAATTAGAAGTTGAATGAGATATGAAATTAAAGCTTATTGAGTCTATTTTCATATGAAAGAAACATGGAAAGAAAGGAATTCTGTAATTTGAGATATTTATATTTTTGTAAGACTGGTTCAGAGGGATTTCGGGATCCCCTGTTCTGACTTTGAAAAAATCATAAAAAATTGGAGAAAAATAATTAGGGACTTAACTTTATATGTTTAGAATCCTGAATGAGTCTATTTTCAAATGAAATAAATAAGAAGGTCATATGAATTCTGTATGAAGAGTAATTTGATTCGTAGTGAAGAGAGGTCAGAACAGTCAAACAGTGAAACAGGGGAGACTTTAAGAATAATCTGGTATTGATTGGCCATACCAAAAATTCTGAAAATTTTATGAGAAGAAGATATATGAGTCTAGTTTCAGGGAAAATTAACAGTTCTTCGTTTGGAGCTCTGTAGCTCGAGAAATAAATAATTTAGTGACTGTGACTCAAGTAGACAGCTTTGAATAAGCTAAAAATAATAATAGAATTATAGAAAATGCTACATGTGAACATGAAATGTATTGAATTGATGATTGATTTATTTATTTAGATCCGGAAAACTCAAATACAAAGCTAGATCGAGGAAAGGAAAAAGTCCCGGATTAGTAGATTTTATAAACGAACTAGTATCGAGGTAAGTTCGTGTAACTTGAATTATATTCTTAAATGTTTGAAATGTATGTTATTGATATGAATATGATTTGAATGTCCATTGTATGAAATTTGATGAAACATTGGTATATTTGATAAAAAGGAAAGAAATCCCGGTTGAATGAAAGGAAAATTCGATGGATCTCTGAAAAGGAATTGACGGTAAAAAGGATCTAGCCCGGACGGGTGATCCTATCCTGATATAGCCCTCCCGAAGAATATGTGGAAAATGGATTTAGCCCGGACGGGTAATCCGAATTAGGTCTGAATTTAGCTTTCTGTAATTCGATCCAAGCTCATTAGAGTAATTGTCGCTTGCGGGATTTAGCCTCGACTGTAATCCCGACAATACTCTATGAGTTTATATTACAGGATTTAGCCTGGACCGTAATCTCGCCAAAGATGAGGTTCGCGGAGTGTGCTCTCTGAAATGAAAATGTGCGCACATGAATATGAATTGACGGACCGGATTTGTACACAAAAGTGTACCTCTGAAAATCCATCGAAATTTCGAGTAATTCAACGGGATAAATATGGAAAAATAACAAGGAAATGAAAATCATAGTATTGATGAGCTCATCAATCATGGTGTGTATATTATTGATATATGGAAATTAATGAACTAACTTGAATGTTGAGCTTGTGCATGTTAGGGTATTAATGCATTGAATGGATATATGAATGCTTATTACATTGTATTGAAAATATTAGGTAAGTATAATTCTTGTTACATGGGCTTACTAAGCACAAAGTGCTTACTCTGCTTTCCTTTCCCTTGTTTTGTAGTGTTAAGAGCTCGGAGGTCGAATCGGTGGGAGACTCATCACACTATCAACCCCAGTATTTCGGTATTTAAAGAAATTTTAGTTTGGAAATGAATGGCATGTATAAGCTAATAAAATAAATGTTAATATGAAATGAATATAAGATTAGCCACTGATATGGCTTATGTGTTGAAGTTATTTTATAAATATGCATGAATTTTATTTTGAAAATATGTTGAATTAGAATGGTTTCGGTTAAAAAAAAAAAATTGTAAACTCTGGTAATGCCTCGTACCTTATTCTGATAATGAATACAGGTAGGGGGTGTTACAATCCACATAGACTTCAGTTATTACTTTTGATTCATACGATTTATTCACTTGACTTAATCCGTAGAAATCCCTAATTTATGTTAATATCTCTTTCAAGACTAAAAACAACTGACTCTAGGTTGATTAATTGAAATCTCTTTCTAATTAAAGCCCCTATTGTCGCATTAACTCGATTTATAGATTCCCTTATTAGATTTGACTCTAATCCAGCAGATTAATGTCCCCCTAGTTCTAGGGTTGCAATCAACTCCGCTTAATTGTGTTAATCTACTCTTAAATAGGGACTTTTTCTCCACTGTATAAGGACATTCGACTTGAATTAATAACCTGAATTATCAAAACAAGAATAAGAACTCACAATTAAGAATAAGAACAAGTATTTGTCTTATAAATCAAATAGTAATAAGATCTGTCTTAGGTTTCAGCCCCTTAGGTAATTAGGGAATTTAGTTAATAGTGATAGAGGGAAACATCTTAAAATAAGAAAAACAACAAAACATAAGAAAACCCAAAAACTTCTAAAGAACTTGATGGGAGATCTTCAGTCCTGATGAATATCCTTCTTCCGAGCTGTTCCCAATGGCTATCTTTGAGTATTTTCTGCCTCCTACTCAGTGTCCTCTTTTAGGTTGTGCCCTAGGGTGTTTATATGGGCTTTGGAACTCCTTTCTTGGCCCACAAGTAGCCTTTTTCGAATAGGACTAAACCTGGTTTTGGCAGGGGACACGCCCGTGCGTGATGGCTTGTGCGGTGCTCAATTCTTCTCGTCACACACGTCCTTTTTTGGCCTGTTTCTGTAACACTCCCAACCCTCATCCGTCGCCGGATTTAGGCTACGGGTATTACCTGACTAAAATATATGTTACACACACAATCAGATTTAATACAAGATACGAATAAACTACATTATAATTTCATCAAGTGAACATGTATAATTATAATTATCTAATCTCCAATCATTTTTCCACATATCAAAAAATGTTATCATTAACATCAAGTAGAAACTAATTACAATTAAAAGACAAAACAATATTCCCTTAATCGTTTATAAGCATGAGCCAAATAGATGCATGTTATTTAAAAATAATAATTCATTTGTAAAATCATTACTAACTTTAGTCACACATCTAATATATATATATGCATGCCATATGTCCGACTGTTGTATTTCTCATCTCAACTATGCTCACATTAACCTGTCGAACCTAGCATTTACCATTCAGCAATCATACAAATTACCAGACCACATCAACTTTATCCACATTGAATATCATTATCATAACTTACGTATGTGCATGACACTTTGACTATGGCTAAATTCAGGTAAAAACAAAATGACCTAACTTTAGCCATCCCCAAAAAGCTTATATGTATATATACATACATTCAGTTCCAAAACAAACTCAAAAGAAAGGTCAAGCTTATACATGCCAAAATTTCTAGAAATTCTTGACTAATAAAGATACCAAAAAAGGGCGATAATGTGATTGACTCTGATGGGATTCTCGAGTGTGAGCTTCCAACCGAAGACTGAAATCTACAGATTCAGAACAATCGTAAACAAAGTAAGCTCTCCAAGCTTAGTAAGATTTAAGCAATTTACACTCGTATATATATACCTATTTAAACATTTAAAATCCAAGTCTATTTATAAAATCATAACGAGCATTTCAATGAATTAAAAGTTGTATCCCTACCTTCATCATGAATTCAAACCAACTACCATATACCATGATCATAATATAATTAACTAGTAAATGTGTCACATACTTACCAAACTCTTTATGTACATTACCAGCTTCGATATAAAATTTAAGTTAATAAGTATAATATATATCTCAATTCTACTTACCTCACTTAATGTTTACCATTATGCCTAGTCTGATGATAATATGCTTGTACATTTCCGTTTACTAGGTAAATTGGGAACGTATCGCTCACATAGAGCCGTTACTTACCCTTTCTCGTAACGTACCGCTCACATAGAGCCGTTACTCAATATTTCCCGTAACGTATCGGTTACATAGAGCCGTTACTCGATATTTCCCGTAACGTATCGCTCACATAGAGCCGTTACTCAACGTATCTGCACACGCCGAGCTGGTTATAAAGTTTTCACATATGATATTTAAGATCGAACCTAAGTGTGCATGCTTAATTACCACCATTATTGATTTCATAAAAATCACACATGCATTTGGCCAACACACTTAATTAATCAAAAATTCTGTTACATTGGTATTATTTACCTACTTTTATACATGTCCCAACCATCTACTGTATAACCATACATATAATACATAGTCATGGCTAGTAAAATTTCAGTGACTACACTTTAGTTACCATATCATCATCGCCATCGTTTGACTATACATACATTCACACATATTCGAATGCCCTATTCCCATATATAAATACATACACATATCCATTCCTTACTACACCTTGCATAATTAATCAACTCATTTATTTAACAATTATACCAACGTATGTGCACTTACTAACCACGTTCGATTGCCACCTATGGTAGTTCTCATGCCTTATTCGGCAAATTAATAATAAAATTATAATTTTCACTCAAACAACTACATTGTAATGTAAGGATAATTCAAGTTAATCCAAATACTTAAATCTTACCTCGGAAGTCGATAGATTTGAAGTTCCCGATTATTCGATTAGCTTAGCTTTGCCTCGATCCGTTTCCAACTCTTTCTTTCCTTGATCTAATTTTAAGCATACACCAACCGAAAATGAAGAGAGCTTGGAGTCTCTTTTTCACCTTCGAAAATTCAGCCACTTCAAGAAGAAAGATGAACACTTTTTCTTCTTTATTATTATTATTATTATTATTATTATTCCTTTATTATACTCAAATTATAATGTAAATAAAAACACCACTAACTAAAGAAAATTAAATTTAATATACAAGTTAATGATTATGCCGTCCACTACCATGAAATGTGGAAAATTGACATGCAAATCCTCACTTGAATAAAACAATTCAATTGACCTTCTTAATTCATGATTAAATTAAACATCCAAACAATTAAATTATACTACGATATTTTTACTCATGCACAAACACTTAATGTAGACACCAAATCAATCAAGAAAAATATTTTTCTAATTCGGATTCATAGTCCCGAAACCACCATTCCGATTAGGGTCGAATTCAGACTGTTACAGTTTCTCATTCTTTTCGGCTCCTTAAGCTCTCCTGAGTGTAAAACATGAAATTAAAGGATTAGAAGCATCAAATTAATCAAATCTAATGAAATTTCATCCAAAAATAAGCCAAGCATGGTGTTAAAATATGTATAATTTATGATTTATCATACACAAATCAAAAGGTCTTTAAAAAGGGTTGTAATGAGGTTTGGTTTAGAGGTGTGGATAAAGACTGAATCAGAGGGTTAAAATCAAGATTGAATTGATAATTTTCCTAACTAGAAAAACAAACTAATACTAAATAATTACAATAATTGAAAACCTATCAATGGTAACACAAGCTTCTTCTCAAAGTGTGAAATTAACCGTTTAACTCTTAATTGCATTCAACTCCGCTTAATTAGTGTCGTATACATTTGCATTTGGCTTTTGGTAAGGGCTTTTCAAATCTTTTGTTAGTTTTTTATTTTTAAGGCCCTGTTAAAATCTAATGATTAGCTTATGACTCCAACAGGTACTTGGACCAATTGGGAATGACATCAGTTTATAACCACAAAGTTTATTGTAGACAAGCTTTGACCGGGAGCAATTACGCTATTCTTAATACTACTACATTCATTCCTAATCCAGATTATTACGGGTATCTTTCATATATTTTCCACTGTATTTGTTGTTAATTTCATTTGTTTTAATTTTATTTTTTAAAATATCTTTTGCAGTGTGCTTTTGTGGCATAGAGTTATGGGGAGTAAAGTTTTTTCCGTCACGTATAAGGGTTCTCCATATTTGCGTGTATACTTTGATTGTGCCAAAAAGAAGGTAATTTTTACTATTTTAGTTGACTCAATTAATTTTAATTTTAATTTTTTTATTTATTAAATTTTTGTTTGGTTGCAGCGCGGGGTTTCTTTTGTTTTCATCAACTTATCCAAAAACGCCTCTTTTGAAATCGTTCTGTTCCATGATCTAAATTTAAATGGTGAAAGTCCAAATTTTGAATTTAAAGGACTTAAGGAGCGAAAAGATATCATTTGACACTAAAAGATGGGAACATCTTAAGCAGTGTTGTATTGTTGAATGAAACACCACTGGAACTTTTAGACTCCTTGGAGATACCAGAGTTAAAGCTGAAGCTTGTTTGAAACCCATTAGCATCGTTGCTCATTCAATTTGCATTTGTAACCATTAGAGATTTCAATGCACCTGCATGTTCTTAAGATTTTATTTCTTTTAGGGACACAATTTATTGATTTATTCATTAGGCAAATTTAGGATTTTTGGTTTTTGAGTTACAAGATTTATTAATTTTGTTTATTAGGTCAATTTAGGTTATCATATTATTTTTTTTAATTTTTAATTTGTTCCTTCTTATTAAAATAAATTATTCTTTTTTATTATTTTACTATTCATTTCTTTTTCTTTTTTAATTTAACGTATAATTATGTTTAGGAACAATTTGTCTTTACATTGCCTTTTTCACAATTTAAAAAAAATAAATAAATAAACAGTAAATGAAAACAAATTTTACTCTTAAATAAATTGATTAGTGAAATGTTTTGCGTCATGAAATTTTATAATAATATCCATAGGAAAACTGATGTTGAAGATGACAATAATTCTCTATTGGCTACAGTCAAGTCTAGTGACTACGTTTTATTTTAATATTTTGTTTATGAAATTCCAGCGAAAAATCTGGACAAAAGATACGATTGATGTTATTGTCAAGCATTTGGAAAAAATGTGGAGAATAATGTTTTAAAATAAAAATTTCCAACCCCACGTGGAGTAACTATTTATACTGCACTTTATTTCTTGTTGATCAACAGAACACTTTGAATTACATATCAATCTCCTCAATTAAGAAATTGATTCAGGTTGATGGAGTTCTTGAAAAAGCATTCAAAACTTTCCAGGTCTTTTTTCCATGTTTACGTTGAAGTTATAATTCTTCTCTCATGCTTCAACTCCCACTGTCTTAACTTGCTTGGTTTAGCAGACGCTGTAGTTAGTGGAAACGCCACTGATAAACAAGCTTTACTCGAGTTCAGAGCCAAGATAACTGGTGATCAGCTCAAGGTTATGGAGTCGTGGAATAGTTCCATTCACTTCTGTCAATGGCATGGCGTTACATGCGGTCGCAAGCATCAGAGAGTCACCAAATTGGAACTACAATCCCTCAAACTTTCGGGATCTTTATCACCACACATTGGAAATATGAGCTTCCTTAGGGTGTTGAATCTTATGGACAACAGCTTCTATAACCAGATTCCTCAATCAATTGGTGGTTTAAGGAGACTGGAAACATTATATCTGACCAACAACTCCATAAGTGGTGAAATTCCTTCCAATTTATCTTCTTGTTCTAAGCTCACAATACTTCGTATGGCAGGCAACCGGCTAACAGGAGAAATACCTGCTTTTCTGGGTTTCTTGTCAAACTTAAAAGTCTTGAGTTTTTACAACAACAGTTTGAGAGGGAGTATCCCACCTTCATTGGGTAATTTGTCATCCTTGGAGGAACTTGCCTTGACATATAATGCATTAGATGGGATTATACCTGAAACTCTTGGACGGCTAACAAATCTTTCAATTTTTTTGGCGGCGGCAAATGCAATTTCTGGTACGCTTCCTGTTGCAATGTTCAATCTTTCCAATATTAGGAGCTTTGATATTGGTGAAAATAAGATTCAAGGTACTCTTTATACTGACTTAGCAATCACTATGCCATATGTTGAGTTCTTTTCTGTAAGGGGAAATAAAATCTCCGGACAAATCCCGATTTCAATAACCAATGCCTCAAATCTACACGTACTTCAGTTTAATGATAATAGACTTAGTGGAAAGGTGCCTTCCTTGGAGAAGTTGGATAAACTATCTATGCTTCAACTAGCCGTAAACGATTTGGGACATGGAAGAGAAGGTGACTTGAACTTTCTCTGCACATTAGTCAATAATACCAAATTAGAATATCTATTTATTAGTGATAATAATTTTGGAGGGGTATTTCCTAAATGCGTCAGCAATTTTTCCAACACCCTTTTACGGTTAGAAATAGACGAGAACAAAATAATGGGAAGAATCCCAGATGGGATTGGTAATCTCGTCAATTTGGAGGTATTATTTGCATCAGAAAACCAACTGTCAGGTCCCATACCATTTGAGATTGGGAGGCTTCAAAAGCTAAACAAATTTTTCGCTCATATTAATTTTCTCTCCGGGACTATTCCTCATTCTATTGGAAATTTATCCTCGTTAACAATAGTTGGTTTAGATTTTAACAATCTTCAGGGCAACATTCCTCCAAGTCTAGGCAAATGCCAGAGTTTGCTTGAACTGACTGTTTCTTATAATAATCTTAGTGGACCTATACCCCCTCAATTACTTGGGGTCTCATCCATGTCCATAATACTAGACTTATCGACAAACTATTTGACTGGTGAGCTTCCTGTTGCAGTGGAAAATTTGAAAAATCTAGGTCAATTCTATGTTTCTCAAAATAGGTTATCCGGTTTGCTTCCAAAAACCCTTGGTAGCTGTGTAAGTCTAGAGAAACTGTATTTGGATGGAAATCTTTTTGAAGGACCCATTCCTTCATCTTTGAGTTCACTGAGAGGACTGGAGGCATTAGACGTATCCAACAATAATCTTTCGGGTGAGATTCCAGAATTTCTTGTCAGATTTGGGGCTTTAAGGTACTTAAATCTCTCTTTCAATAATTTTGAAGGAGTGATACCAAGTGGAGGAATCTTTAAGAATGCCAGTGCAACATTTGTTGAGGGAAACAGTAAGCTCTGTGGAGGCATCCCCGAATTACACATGTTAAGATGTAACTTGAAAACATCATCAAGCAATTCTCTTAGATTAAAAGTTGCAATTATTGTTGTGACTTTTGGAGTGACTCTGACTTTTACTTGTCTCCTCATCTTGTGGTTTAGAAAGAAGAAAGAGAAGCAGTCAACAACAACTTGTGTAGAAAGTTCCCTTTTACAGTTATCATACCAAAGCATCCTAAGGGCTACGGATGGATTCTCCAAGCAGAATTTGGTTGGTTCAGGAAGCTTTGGTTCTGTATACAAAGGAGTTCTTGAAGCTAGTGGAGCAGTTATTGCAGTGAAGGTGCTTAATCTTCTGAATCGTGGAGCTTCCAGGAGTTTCCTTGCTGAATGCGAGGCCTTGAAGAACATTCGACATCGAAATCTTGTCAAGGTGCTAACAGCTATTTCAGGAGTCAATTATCAAGGCAATGATTTTAAAGCCTTGGTTTATGAGTTCATGGAAAATGGAAGCTTGGAGGACTGGTTGCATCCATTTATTGGCATGAATGAACCAGAGACGGCTAGAAACCTAAACTTCTTCGAAAGAGTAAGTGTGGCCATAGATGTTGCTCATGCACTAGAATATTTGCACCATCATTGTGAAGAACCAATCATTCATTGCGACCTCAAGCCAAGCAATATTCTACTTGATGAGGAAATGGTTGGCCATATTAGCGACTTTGGCTTAGCAAAAATCCTTTCTGCGGGCAAACTTAACCATTCTACTAATCAGTCAAGCTCTCTTCGATTAAGAGGAACTATTGGTTATGCTCCACCAGGTAAGTTCACTTCATTTGTTTCTTCTATAATATAAGGGCAAGACATACAATCTAGAAGTATCTTTTCATATATTTAAAACTTGGTTGTAAGAGGCTATCTTTTAAACTCTCGAGGGTCTTCCTCTGAAATTATTTCTATATGTAATTTGTGCTAAACCAATTGTAGAATATGGCTTGGGAAGTGAGTTGTCAACAAAAGGTGATGTGTACAGCTATGGCGTTCTTTTGCTAGAGATGTTTACAGGGAAGAGGCCAACTCATGACATGTTCAAAGAAGGTTTCAACATTCACAATTTTGTTAAGGCAGCTTTGCCGGAACGAATAACTGGGATTTTAGATCCCATTCTTATTCAGGAGAGATCTAGACATAGAACACCTGGAAACATCACTTTCAGTGACAGACATCTTCAACACTTGAATTCAATATTCGAGATTGGACTCACTTGTTCTGCTGAATCGCCGAGTGAGCGGATGGACATGAGTGATGTTGTTTCCATGTTATGTTCTGCTAGAGACAAGCTTCTTCGTCCTACTCACTATCGTCATGAGCGCCAAACTTTAAATGCTGCTCAATCAACAGGTATACAATAAAGTTTTATTGCATTGTTCTTAACAATATAATCATCATTGCATGACAAAAGGCTGTTGTTTCCTTGTTTTCTATGTTGTAGGAACTTAAGGTGCCATAATATCACTGGAGTTGAGAGAGTCTGGCAAAGTGCAGCTATTCTCTTTTATTCACAATATATTCTGTAATATGTATTAAACATAAATCACATCCTTTTGTGAATCAATAAGTTGGACTATTGTGTTTATATTTATTGTATACATCCTATATGTTATTTGATTTTTGTTAGAACAATCTTTTTATAGGTTTTGATCACATCTGCTCTTTATGACATAATGATTAAAATTACCCATAGTCTCTCCTTAATTCATAAATAGGAGGACAATGTATTTCAGCATACTCGAACCTACATCCTCCTATATTGGCAACAATGCCCATGTTGAAATAATTCAATAAGAAATTAAATTGACTACTTTAAAAAAATTAATAAATAAAGAATTAAAAAACGATAAAATAACACAATGGTTCAAAAACATCGTGTTTGTTTTATTTGTATGGAGTGATGATTAAAGCTATTGTCAGACACCTGTTTGACCTTGTCCCCTTACTTTTAATATTGTATAAAAAGAATTCTATGTTTACATGTGAATGTTTTTTTTTTTTTAAAGTTATTATGAAAATATGAGTTGAGTAAATTCTATATAAAAAGTGTTCATTATAATTTAAAAATTTGGAGACGATAATGTTGAAAGGAATAAGTATGAACCACAAACATGGACCGTAAAACAGATATAAAAGATACAAAAAAAAAAATTAGAGATGATGGGTAATCATGAAACTAGAACGTCATAAACAGTAAAATGGATATAAAAAATACAAAACAAAATAATTCAACATAATCAATTAATTATATGACTTAACATTCAATCTCCACTTTATTATTCTATATAAAAATTATTCATTATGAAAGTAGGTAGTGGGGTCAGTTAGGCAGTATTGCTTTTCATCCAAGGGGGTTTGGTTTGATCTTTAAAGGAGTTATATGAGTATGTTGCCTACCAAGACTTCAAAATTTGAACAATTTCAGGCTGAGTGTTGTTTGGTTTGGGAGAAAATTTTGTTTTCTTTGTATTCACATTGTAGAAAATTGTGTGAATGTGACTTTGCTTCCATGGAAACTTGTTCTTCACTTCTAGTACCAATTTGGGTTTTATTTTTCTTATTTAAAGTCATAAATTGATGAATGATGGGTTCAATTCCAGGGTTTTTGAATACATAAGCAAAACGAGAATCAGCAAAAGCATAATCTGAATGGTTAGACTATCATTAGATGAATGACATAAGTCAATCTCTCCATTATTTGAGGCACTAATGGGCCAAAATGGCATTAATATATAGAATTTATTATTATTAAAATTGATCAATATAAATTATATTCCATCAACATCACGTTAGGACAGTAGCAATTAGGACAAACGAAAATCATTATGTTTTTTATGTTTTTCAAATAATGTGATTAATATTGTTGGAAGTGTCAAGTATAGACATGTTGTATTTTTTAAGAAAAAATAAGTTTTGAGTCTTGGAGATAAGATATTGTTGAAGAAATAATTATAAATCCCTAATATATAAATTATAAAACGGATAGAAAAGATAAAAAAAAAAAATGAATGGATAATCAAAGTATATTGTTGTGGGATATGGGTCTAGTGTAAAGGAGGTCTTTGATTGCTTAGGTAATGGAAGAAGAGGGTGATGAATTGGACTGGTTTGCTTAATCATAATCAATATATCCCAAGACTTAAAACAGTATATCCACTACTTAAAATTCCATGTGGTCAAAATCTATGATGAAAACCAACCCAATGAAGTGCCTGATAACACTTTAGAACGACATGTTTTTATGTGCTAATTGTATATTAATTTCGAATGTGACTCTACTAATTTGGGCTATTTATGGACTTTTATCTCGTAGGGACTAAATTGGAGACCAATGCAAAATTGAGGGCCAAAATCGTGAAATTAAAGACAAAAATGGACCAAAGTGCAACAAAGAGATTAGATGGTGCCAAAAGTGCGAACAACGAGGGCAGAGGGATTGAAATGCAAAAAGAAGAGACTTTGCTTTATCAAATTCTATTTTAATTATATTAGGATAATTA
The DNA here is from genome assembly GCA_025503065.1 of Gossypium bickii. Lineage (NCBI taxonomy): Eukaryota > Viridiplantae > Streptophyta > Magnoliopsida > Malvales > Malvaceae > Gossypium > Gossypium bickii. The sequence goes on along the minus strand of CP106713.1, from coordinate 125,517,608 downwards.
ATATTAGGATAATTATCTAGGATTATTTGATTTCTTTATTTATCTCTATTTATCTTTAATTAAATTGTAACTATCTTTGAGAGTTTGAGTAGAATTAGACTATCTACCTTAAGCACTATAAATAGGGGATGGAGTAACTCATTTAGGGGGTTCATCTTCTTCTGTACACTCCTCCCCCATACGTATTTGTGCTTCCTTTATTTTCTTTCAATAAAAATTCTCTTTTTCATATTTTTATATTTTATTTACTTTTCCAACATAAACATGAGTCACTAAATTCCATCTAGCCGAAGGTTGTCGAATTCCCCAGAAAAAGGTTCTTGAGGCTTAGAACCCGCACTCAACTTTCTCACCCAAGTATTCATCGTTTCTCCGCATTACGGGGCCGACGCTTCCGTCCAGGTCCCTTTAAAAGTAACCCTTTCAACGTATGCAAAGGCGGCCGCTTTGTGTGTTTTGGGAGGATTACACCGTCGGTTCGTGAGCTTACTGCGTCAGAGGTTAGCGAGCCCAAGAGACAAAATGGCGTGGGATTCGCCATTGAGAAACGTTGACCTAGCACAAATGACTCCACAAGGGCAATAACAAGCTAGAGTCAGGCTCCCTAAATCCGTAAGTTTAAACTCTTGAAGTTGGTGGTCGTAGGTGTCCTCTTCCACTATAACTGGCTTACTTGAGCAGAGAAGGGCCATCCAAAAGCCAAAGACGGAGCCCAAGGAGGAACGAGACAACCGGAGGCTGGAATCACTCCACATAAGACACTTTCCTCTAAACCCTTTCTTTTTATTTTTCTCATTTTATTCTCGTAATTTCAATTCGTCCTAAATTCAGTTTTTATTATTTTTCCCAGATTAAAAATTATTAATTCTATTTTTTTATTATTTTTCAGGAACGCAGGTTTTCTTGGGCACGATTTTGCCCAGGATTTCGAGAGGCAGGCATTTGAACAATCCGATCCCTGTGGATTCGACCCTACTTACCTTTTACTATTATTTTTGTTATTTTATAGGGAGTAGGACATATTTTGGTGCATTCAACAGTAGGACATATTTTGGTGCATTCAACGACGCATCAAATTTTGGCGCCATTGCCGGGGATCGGTAACGTACTAATCCTGTTTTTTTTTGTTTTCTATGACCAGATCTGCTCTAGGCATTCTTGCGTTTGATTCGGAAATCGAAAAGACTGCGAAAGCTAATCGAAAAGAAACTAAGTTGAAGAAAAAGCAGTCAGCGGTGGTAGTGACTCGAAGCAATCCACCACCAGAAATTAGGACTGACGACGAAGCGGAGTCTAGGGTTAACGAAAACCCTACTCAAACGCTTGAAAGTAAAGCAGAAGAAGTCGATCCATTTGAAGAAGTGTTCAACGCTAGGGTTGACGATAACCCTAATTTGGTACAGGAACCAATGGCTCAAACGATTCGGTAACTAGCCGAAGCTCCGACGGAACAACCGCTATTGTGCATCGCATATCCTACCATGGATACCAATTTTGAGTCAAATCGTGGTTGATTCGATTCTGCCAACATTTCGAGGGTTACGAATGAAAACCCCATAAACATTTAAAGGAGTTTCATATGGTTTGTCTGAGTATGAAACCTCAAGGCGTAACTGAGGATCAGATTAAATTGCGCGCTTTCCCTTTTTCCTTAGCAGACTCAGCTAGGGAGTGGTTATTTTATTTACCTCCTGGATCTATTACTACGTGGGCTGATCTATCTCGTTTGTTTCTCAACAGGTTTTTCCCAGTATCTAGAGCAGCTGAGCTAAGAAGAGAGATCGTGGGGATAAGGCAGAAAGAAGCGGAGACTCTTTATGATTATTGGGAGCGGTTTAAGAAGTTGTGTACGAGCTGTCCACAACATGGTATAACAGAGCAATCTCTCCTCCAGTACTTTTATGAAGGTTTGAAATCGATGGAGATGAATATGGTAGACGCTGCTAGTGGAGGAGCGTTGGTCAACATGACCCCCCAACAAGCAAGGGACTTAATCTCCACAATGGCTGCAAATTCTCAGCAGTTTCGAGCTAATCCTGAGCCCCCTAGAAGGGTTCACCAGCTAAGTAATTCAACCTTAGAGGATAAAGTTGACAGACTTACGATTATGATGAATTCTCTTATTGCAGAAAAAGCTAAACCAGCTCGGTTATGTGGAATATGTGCTACACCTGAGCACACAACTGATACTTGTCCTAGTCTGTATGACGATACTATGGCTCATTTAAATGCTGTGGGTAATTTTCCTGGTCCACCACAGAGGCGATACGACCCTTACGCTAATACCTACAACCCAGGATGGAGGGATCACCCTAACTTAAGTTATGGGGCCAACCCACAATATAACCAGCCATACCAAAACCGAGTTCCACAGCAGCCACAAGACTCAGGTAATTCTCTAGAAACTTTGGTCAATAAATTAGCAGCTAATATGCTTGATTTTCAACAGAAAACCGAGGCATCTATAAGAGAATTGACCATATCAATTGAGAAATTGAACTCTCAAGGAGGCGCCACCACAAACGTAATCAATCCAAGACAACACGCAAAATGCAAAGGCGTTGCAAAGTGGAAAAGCATCGAATCAATTCCCGACAAAAATCTTGCCCAAGAAATCGCCAGAAAAAATCGAGAAAGACGAACAGGTTCGACCAAGGCCTCCATTGCCTAAAATTCAACCCCCCTTTCCAGAACGTTTCAACCAATGTCGAAAAGGTAAGGAGGATAAGGAGATCCGCGAAACATTTAGGAACGTCGAAATTAACATTCCACTGTTGGACGCCATCAAGCAAATACCCAGGTACGCTAAATTTCTTAAAGAACTTTGCACCAACAAATGAAAGTTAACAGGTAATGAAAGGGTGAATGTTGGTGAAAATGTGTCTGCAGTGTTACAACAGAAAATGCTGGCAAAATGTAAGGATAGGGGTATGTTTGCAATACCATGCAAAATAGGTCATTTGGGAATTAAAAAGGCTATGTGTGATCTAGGAGCCTCCATAAATGTCATGCCTTTTTCTGTTTATGAATCACTTAACGCAGGTTTTTTGACAAAAACAGGTGTTAGCATTCAATTGGCAGACAAGTCCATTGTGCATCCCGAAGGAGTCCTCGAGGACGTATTAGTCAAAGTCAATGGACTTATCTTCCATGCAGACTTTTATGTGATAAAAATGGAGGAGGATAAAACTCCTGGGTCTTCAGGCATCTTGTTGGGGCGACCTTTCCTTAGTACCGCAAATACTAAGATTGATGTCCGAAGCGGAACCCTCACGATGGAGTTTGATGGAGAGATCGTGAAGTTTAACGTTTATGGCACAATTAGCCACCCAAGTGAAGTCTTGGACGTAAACCATGTTGACATAATTAACTTATCAGTAGAAAAAACTTTTGAGTTATCTTATGGAGATAAATCTAAAATGATGTTTGATGATTTTGAATCTGTTAATAAATTGTTGGCTCCTATGGACACTAAAATTTTACCTTCTGTTGTGCAGGGGCCAGATCCAAAATTAAAACCACCTCTCGAGCATATCAAATTCACATTTTCGGAGAATAATGAGACCATTGCCGACTTAAAAGCGATTGACCCCTTGGAGGAAAATATGAAACTAATGAAAAAGGCACAAGGACAATTAAACCCAAAGATGGTGGATGTGATAAAAAATGAGAATTTCCAAGCTCACATGATTAAAGAGATTTATTTTGAGCCACCGTAGAACCATTTAAGTCGTCGAGCTAATGACGTTAAACAAGCGCTTGTTGGGAGGCAACCCAATCTTTATTTTTCTTTTATTATTTATTTATTTTTATTTATTGTTTTCTTTTCTTTTCTTTTTAGTTTCTTTTATTTAAATATCAATAAATTTCTCTTCTTTGCTTAGCTAAAATGGAGCGCATTGAGGCTCGACTCGGTACTTTTGGCCAGCAACTCACCGAACTCATTACTATCCTCCGCATTCGACAGTAGCTACACGGGGAGTTTTTCTAAACTTTTCTATCTATTTATTTCTTTTGCGTCCACATTGAGGACAATGTGCTTTAAGTAGGGGGGAGGTACTCTTCGTATTACTGTCATATTCTGTTGAGATTTGTGTTTGCTGCTTGAGGCTCTTTTAGGTTCTCCATATTTTTTTTAGAACATTCTGTCGCTAGTCATGCCCAAGAATTTGCCCACGACTTGCCACTGTTTGATCCACATGCATGATTCTTGGCCACTGAGTTAATTCTGATTCTGTCTGTTTGATTTTATCTCCATTGTTTTATTCTTATTAGGCCAATAATATTTATGATTAATAAGTTAACTCTATCTTGCTTTTCGTCAAATTGATCGAGTTTAATATCAAGTGGACACCTAATACGTTTGCATGCCTAAGTTATGTTCATGACCATTAGGTGGTCACTAAAACTTATTTTTGACACTTGTTTATTTCTCTTAGGTCCTCTTGAAGTTTATATTTCGCGAAAATTGTGATTAATAAATATTTCCAAGGTTATGAGTACAGCTTAGAACGTGACTGACTGAGTAACCGGGGTAGGGTGCTTGGGTTGTCATTCTACTTTGCCTCAAAAGGTTTTGTGACGTAATAGGTAAAACTCCGCTAGCCAAGGTTATGAGTATGGCTCAGAACATGACTGATTGAGTAACCGGGGTAGGGTGCTTGGGTTGTCATTCTACTTCGCGTCAAAAGGTTGTGTGACGTGACGAGTAAAACTCCGCTAATCGGAAATAAATAATTTTTAGGAGTATGTTGAGCTGAGTAACCGGGGTGGGGTGCTTGGTTTGTCATCTCTCTTCGTGTAAAAAGGTTGATATATTCCTAAGTAAATAAATAGTTCTATTAAAAAAAAAAAAGAAGAAGAAGAAGAAAAAAAGAGAGAAAAAAAAAGAAAAAAAAAAGAAAAATAGTACTAATAAAATTTCAGCTAAGGACTAAAAGTGGGAATAAATAGAGTGTCTCAGTAGGTTGGGTAAATTAGAATTGTCATGAAATATTTCAAGCCGGTTTTAATTTTTGTGTGTGTAAATTAGAATACTTTTTCTATTTTACTTGAAGCAAGCTTAGAAGTTCTCTTTATTTTTCATATATGTTTATGACTAATCTTTATAAAACTTTGGAGTAGAATTTCTTTCAGGATATAATTTTCACAGTGGATAGAACCATACTTGAGGGCAAGCATGGGCTAAGTAGGGGGGATTTGATAACACTTTAGAACGACATGTTTTTATGTGCTAATTGTATATTAATTTCGAATGTGACTCTACTAATTTGGGCTATTTATGGGCTTTTATCTCGTAGGGACTAAATTGGAGACCAATGCAAAATTGAGGGCCAAAATCGTGAAATTAAAGACAAAAATGGACCAAAGTGCAACTAAGGGAAAAGATGGTGCCAAAAGTGCGAACATGGAGGGCAGAGGGATTAAAATGCAAAAAGAAGAGACTTTGCTTTATCAAATTCTATTTTAATTATATTAGGATAATTAATATTAGGATAATTATCTAGGATTATTTGATTTCTTTATTTATCTCTATTTATCTTTAATTAAATTGTAATTATCTTTGAGAGTTTGAGTAGAATTAGACTATCTACCTTAAGCACTATAAATAGGGGATGAAGTAACTCATTTAGGGGGTTCATCTTTTTCTGTACACTCCTCCCCCATACGTATTTGTGCTTCCTTTATTTTCTTTCAATAAAAATTCCCTTTTTCATATTTTTATATTTTATTTACTTTTCCAACATAAACATGAGTCACTAAATTCCATCTAGCCGAAGGTTGTCGAATTCCCCAGAAAAAGGTTCTTGAGGCTTAGAACCCGCACTCAACTTTCTCACCCAAGTATTCATCGTTTCTCCGCATTACGGGGCCGACGCTTCCGTCCAGGTCCCTTTAAAAGTAACCCTTTCAAAGTATGCAAAGGCGGCCGCTTTGTGTGTTTTGGGAGGATTGCACCGTCGGTTCGTGAGCTTACTGTGTCAGAGGTTAGCGAGCCCAAGAGACAAAATGGCGTGGGATTCGCCATTGAGAAACGTTGACCTAGCACAAATGACTCCACAAGGGCAATAACAAGCTGAAGTCGCCTCCTAAATCCGTAAGTTTAAACTCTTGGAGTTGGTGGTCGTAGGCGTCCTCTTCCACTATAACTGGCTTACTTGAGCAGAGAAGGGCCATCCAAAAGCCGAAGACGGAGCCCAAGGAGGAACGAGACAACCGGAGGCTAGAATCTCTCCAAAAAAGACACTTTCCTCTAAACCCTTTCTTTTTATTTTTCTCATTTTATTCTCGTAATTTCAATTCGTCCTAAATTCAATTTTTATTATTTTTCCCAGATTAAAAATTATTAATTCTGTTTTTTTTTTTTATTTTTCAGGAACGCAGGTTTTCTTGAGCACGATTTTGCCCAGGATTTCGAGAGGCAGGCATTTGAACAATCCGATCCCTGTGGATTCGACCCTACTTACCCTTTACTGTTATTTTCGTTATTTTACAGGGAGTAGGACATATTTTGGTGCATTCAATGACGCATCAGTGTCTCTTCCACTAAAAGCAGGATATAAATAAACTTGTTCTTGTTGATGAACCTATCACTCTCAAATACAAACAGATCTCATCAATTAAAAAAACTATTTGGGTTGATGGAGCTATTGGGCATGCACTTACAAGTGCCCAACTCATTTTTCCTTGTTTACATTCAAGTCATAATCCTCCTCTGGATCTCATGCTTCAACCTGAAAGGTCTTAGCTTGCTTGGTTTAGCACATGCAGTAACTGTAGTCGGAGGAAATGACACTGATCTACAAGCTTTACTCCAGTTTAAAGCCATGATAACCGGTGACCAACTCAAGGTTATGAACTCCTGGAATAGTTCAATTCACTTCTGCCAGTGGCATGGTGTTACATGTGGTCGTAATCATCGGAGAGTCATCAAGTTGGAACTGCAACTCCTCAAACTCTCGGGATCTTTATCTCCATTCATTGGAAATTTGAGCTTTCTCAAGGAGTTGAATCTTGCGGGTAATAGCTTCTACAACCAGATTCCTGATCAAGAAATTGGTCGTTTAAGAAGATTGGAAATATTAGACCTGATCAATAACTCCATCAGTGGTGAAATCCCTTCCAACTTATCTGTTTGTTCTAAGCTTACATATGTCCTTATGAGAAGCAACCAGCTAAGAGGAGAAATACCTGGTTCGTTTGGCCTCTTGTCAAAGCTGAAAGTCTTGAGTTTTTCCAACAACAGTTTGAGAGGGAGTATCCCACCTTCATTGGGTAATTTGTCATCCTTGGAGGAACTTGCCTTGACATATAATGCATTAGATGGGATTATACCGGAAACGCTTGGACGGCTAACAAATCTTTCAATTTTTTTGGCAGCAGCAAATGCAATTTCTGGTACGCTTCCTGTTGCAATGTTCAATCTTTCCAATATTAGGTTCTTTGATATTGGTGAAAATAAGATTCAAGGTACTCTTTATACTGACTTAGCAATCACTATGCCATATGTTGAGTTCTTTTCTGTAAGGGGAAATAAAATCTCCGGACAAATCCCGATTTCAATAACCAATGCCTCAAATCTACACGTACTTCAGTTTAATGATAATAGACTTAGTGGAAAGGTGCCTTCCTTGGAGAAGTTGGATAAACTATCTACGCTTCAACTAGCCGTAAACGATTTGGGACATGGGAGAGAAGGTGACTTGAGCTTTCTCTGCACTTTAGTCAATAATACCAAATTGAAATTTCTATTTATTAGTGACAATAGTTTTGGAGGGGTATTTCCTAAATGCGTCAGCAATTTTTCCAACACCCTTTTACGGTTAGAAATAGACGAGAACAAAATAATGGGAAGAATCCCAGATGGGATTGGTAATCTCGTCAATTTGGAGGTATTATTTGCATCTGAAAACCAACTGTCAGGTCCCATACCATTTGAGATTGGGAGGCTTCAAAAGCTAAACAAATTTTTCGCTCATATTAATTTTCTCTCCGGAACTATTCCCCATTCTATTGGAAATTTATCCGCGTTAACAAAAGTTGGTTTAGATTTTAACAATCTTCAGGGCAACATTCCTCCAAGTCTAGGCAAATGCCAGAGTTTGCTTGGACTGACTGTTTCTCATAATAATCTTAGTGGACCTATACCCCCTCAATTACTTGGGGTCTCATCCATGTCCATTATACTAGACTTATCGACAAACTATTTGACTGGTGAGCTTCCTGTTGCAGTAGAAAATTTGAAAAATCTAGGTCAATTCTATGTTTCTCAAAATAGGTTATCCGGTTTGCTTCCAAAAACCCTTGGTAGCTGTGTAAGTCTAGAGAAACTGTATTTGGATAGAAATCGTTTTGAAGGACCCATTCCTTCATCTTTGAGTTCACTGAGAGGACTTGAGGCATTAGACGTATCCAACAATAATCTTTCAGGTGAGATTCCAGAATTTCTTGTCAGATTTGGGGCTTTAAGGTACTTAAATCTCTCTTTCAATAATATTGAAGGAGTGATACCAAGTGGAGGAATCTTTAAGAATGCCAGTGCAACATTTGTTGAGGGAAACAGTAAGCTCTGTGGAGGCATCCCCGAATTACACATGTTAAGATGTAACTTGAAAGCATCATCAAGCAATTCTCTTAGATTAAAAGTTGCAATTATTGTTGTGACTTTAGGAGTGACTCTGGCTTTTACTTGTCTCCTCATCTTGTGGTTTAGAAAGAAGAAAGAGAAGCAGTCAACAACAACTTCTGTAGAAAGTTCCCTTTTACAGTTATCATACCAAAGCATCCTAAGGGCTACGGATGGATTCTCCACGCAGAATTTGGTTGGTTCAGGAAGCTTTGGTTCTGTATACAAAGGAGTTCTTGAAGCTAGTGGAGCAGTTATTGCAGTGAAGGTGCTTAATCTTCTGAATCGTGGAGCTTCCAGGAGTTTCCTTGCTGAATGCGAGGCCTTGAAGAACATTCGACATCGAAATCTTGTCAAGGTGCTAACAGCTATTTCAGGAGTCAATTATCAAGGCAATGATTTTAAAGCCTTGGTTTATGAGTTCATGGAAAATGGAAGCTTGGAGGACTAGTTGCTTCCATTTATTGGCATGAATGAACCAGAGACGGCTAGAAACCTAAACTTCTTCGAAAGTGTAAGTGTGGCCATAGATGTTTCTCATGCACTCGAATATTTGCACCATCATTGTGAAGAACCAACCATTCATAGTCATACAAGAGGTCAATATCTCCTGTTCGTGCAGCCTCTATCATCCTCTCATCCATAGCTTTTATTTTTTCCTGGGGATAATAAAGTATGCAGTAATTTTTCAGATTATTGAGAACTGATGAAATTCGCAACAAAACTCAAAGAAGAAAGAACCAGAAGACAACATAGGAAAGGAAATAGAGCCTGTGTTTTTTGTATCCGATCTGACCACAATTTATACATGATTCGAACAGTACTCTAGTTTGAGGAAACAATTTTCTTCAAAGGTCCAAGGAAATTTCCAAGTACCAAAGCCATAGAAAGAAGGTATCCAGGCCCCATGAAATACACATTAAATATAAAGGTTGATTTATACATGATATAAACCCACTAATTTGAGAAAGTAAACATCTTTAAAGGTGGAAGGGAATTTCCAACTACGAAATCTTCGAACAGACAAAAAGCAAGCTGAAGGAGTGGTGCTGTAAGGAATGATGAAAGAATAATTTAACGCATTTTATGATTAGGTATATATCGAAGTGTTTGATTAATTTGTTCTTGGGTAATGCGGGATCAACTTGGCAAGTGTTTTGATTTTGGGGTTTAAAATTCTTTTTATCCAAATTAATATTTAAATTTGATAATTATTTTCGTATTCAACTTTATGATTTGATTGATATCAGAATAACTTTTACACCACTTTATGAAAAATTTGCATTTTCTTGGATTTTTTCTTTTCATCGTTTGCGCATTTATAACAGGAAATGCGTGCATAGACACACATTTTGTGAACCTTTACAAAATTGATGCTACAATTACAATTCAGAGTTTCTTCACTATCCCTTTATTTTTCAAGTTCTGGTTTCATCCACTTAATTTATTTCAAAATTTCTAGTTTCGCCTAGGTCATTGTACAAGTTCTGATTTCATCCAGTAAGTATTTTAAAATTTTGATTTCGTCCAGGTCTAATGTCGCCTACTAAGTCCTTTCAAATTCTACTTTCAACCATATCTATATTCCAAGTTTTGGTTTCCCCAAGAGTCTTTGTTCTCAAATTTAATTTCTATGCTTCCGTATCTGAAAGCACTCACGACATTACAATTCTTGGCACTTCGGTATAGTTCCCTTATGCAGCCTTTTTTTTTTTTTTTTTTTTTTTTTCTTGATGTTGTTGAGAAATGTGACTGATGTTTTTGAAGATATTATAATGCCTTAATATTATAGTGTGATTCCATGTCTCTTAAAACTTGAAGCATCTTCATAGCTCAAATTTTTTGTTCTAATTATATCGCCATGCCATTTCTGGATTGCCAATTTCTTGTTATATAATAACTGTCATGACATATACCATAAAATAAAATCCTAAACATATGTGCAGATTTTTTTTTTTTTTGAAATATAGTTGAATTTCGTGATTGAGTTTAACATTTAATTGCGATATTATGTATATTCGTTAAATATATTTTGCTTTGTTACAAAACAAGGTGACATTTCAATATTAAAAAATTGATGAGGTCGATACCAAAATTTTTGAAATATGATCTTGTTGATTGTTTTTAATGATGGAATACTGTTTTCAAACTCGAATGAATAAAAAAAATGTTTTTTAAATAAACAAAAATGCCAAATTTGACAATTTTTCAAATTTCAATTTTAAATTAACCCATTAAATAAATTTGTATTCATCTTAATTTTAAAGGATGACAATTAAATACTGAAAGTTTGAACTCATATTTCTAAACTATGATAGAACATGTAATTAATAAGTTATCAATTTTTGGGTATTACGAGGGTGCTATTATTTTCCTTGTACATATCTCAAACCCTAAACACAGTTTCAAAAAAATTATCCTTTTAAGAGAATTTCAAAAATTTTCATTTTTAAAAGTTGATTTACCTTATCAAAATGATCGGTTGCGATTTCTATTTTTTTAGTAAAAGCCCAACAGTTTAAAAATTAAAATTTTATGTTTTCTAAAATATCATCAAGCCAATTTTATTCCTGGATAGTCCAGCATTTGCCAATGAATTAGCTATACCATTCTTTTGATTATTTATGACCATAAACTTTATCTCCACCAAATGCTGTAATCCTCCTTCAATATCCGCAAATAATTTTCTCACCGACCATGGTTGTAAACGTCTATGCTTCAGCCAATCAAAAACACTACTCAATTCAAACTCTACAATCAGAGGAACATTTACCTTTCGCATCAAATAGTCTAGTCGAGTGTTAGCTCAATTAGTATCGGCATTATTGTTAGTGTAGGAGGATATGGTTAGAGCACGATGGAAATATTTATCCTCCTATTAAAAGGTTGAGAATGAATTATGGATAATTTTAAGCATTTTATCAAAAAAATAGAAATGCGATTAAATATAAATAATGATAATATATTTATAATAAAAAAAGGGTTTAAATTTAACTTTTAGTTTTACTAATAATCTATAGTAAAAGAGATTAAATTCACCTTTTATTTATAACAATTTTGTTGTTACTTTGGAAAAACAATTATTTATGATTTCTTTTCTTGATATCAAGTTGGCTTTCTGGTGCCATTTCCTTGAAACTTTTGACTATGGACATATCAAAGGCATAATTCTATACTTTGTTTGTCTGCCGTTTTTGATTTTATATTGTTTCCTTTTGACGGACCATACCAGTCTTTAATTTTTGAAGTAATCGCTTTCGGTGGTTAAAACTTAAACCCTTCTAAGTTTCCTCCTATTGTCAATTTGTCCCTTCCTGGCAGCTGCTCCGACAGGAAAGGTTAGTGGAATCTTTTTGTCTTAAATTTTTAATTGTAAAGGATAATCTATTTTAAGTAAATAAGTTGTTTATAATTAAGTCTAGATGTTGTAATATAAGTAAACTTCATTAAAGAATATCCACTAAAAAGTGTGAGCAATGCTTAATGTGTATGGGAAAAGGGGTCCCTTCCCTTCCAGGAAATTGGAAATGGTTAAATTGAAGTATTAAATCTTGACCAAATCAGCTAATAGCAAATTCGGAATCGCTATTTATCACTTCTTTATAACAATATTGATAAATTTTATTCTAGTTAATTAAATTACGCTAATTTTCTGATTATTTATTGGAATGTGTATTTTTTTTTTATGTTTAACCTCATTCATATAATGGAAAATCCTTGAAATGACCTAATTTTAAATCAAGCCAACGTTGATGAAACCGCACAATATGGGATTCCCCTTTGTTAGTGTTTTGTACAAAGATGTTAAACTCAAGAGGGAAAATTGTTGAAGCAATTATGAGAATGGAAGTTAGAATTGCATTCGGTATAGTGTAAATTACATAACTTGTTTTATTTACAACAAAACATTTAGCTCATTATGTTTGTTGTTATTTTGGATATGTGTTATCTTATATTGGAAATCGATCTAGAAGAAAAAATGTATCCTAAATATTGGATAAGATCAAATAATCGAATCCCCTATTTTAAGAAGATAGGATCAAATCTCTTAAAAACTTATCTCAAAGATCCTGGACTTTATTAAGATACTAAATGTTGATTTTATTGCTACTTTGATGGGGATTAAGATTGTAATTAGACATGTTTATACGTCGGGTTACCTGCCCAAGCCTAAAGGCTTGTTTAAAAATTGGGAGGGTTTAGGTAAAAAGATTAGGCTTGAAAAATGAGCTTGAATATTTAAAGACTAAGCCCAACCCAGCTTAGCCTGTTTTTTTTTTAAGTTTGTAATGTTATATATTTTGTTATTTTTCTAAATATTTTATGTATTTTTTATGTCCGTTTTATGGTTCATATATGAAGTTTGTGGCTGTCGCTCTAATAATGTTATTTTCAAGGTTTAAACTTGTGTTTTTTTTTCTTGAAAATGTAATATATTTTACTATTACACTCAACACTTATTTATTTTGAATTAAGGATAATTATTTAAAATATTGGCAATTAAAATTTTTTAATCATAGAAATAGAATTTATATTGTTACATGCCTTTAAAATATATTAAATCTTTTTAAAAAGAAATAAGATATGTACATTTAAAAAAAAAAAAACAAAATCGTTTGTAAAGTGTAGCAAATAATTACTCTTAAAGTAAATATTTTAGAAAATATTTTAGAATGCAGTTTTGATGAATCACTTTTAAGGGTGTTGGAGTCGATGATTATGTGTCATGAGCACATAAGAAATACATTTCCCTTTATTTAAGATTCTGGTTAAGATCCTTATTCAACTACTTCTTGACAAACAAATTCACACTTATTTTATCATTACAACATTAATGCTCTCCCTCAAGAGACGATTAGGCCTAAACAAAAGTGTGTGCAGACCTTCACCCTTGGTAACAAAACAAGAATAAGAGTCTGGTACAAGAGATGAAGGGAACTAATGAACCAGCTCAACCCAATAATTGCTCCATCACCATATGATGGGCGTCGAAATCACCAAATATAAATTCTTATGACAAATATAACAATAAATTAAAATATAAAGTAATAGGGTCGAATCCACATGGATTGGTTATCTAATTTCGCCTTTTTTTGCGAAAAGATTCGTTGTTGCGGCCACAATTGTGCCCACGATTTGTGTGTAGTAGTCTTGGGAAAAATAAAAAAAATCAAGTTGTAACAGCTTGGTTTTAGCTAAATCGGAGCAGTGGTTTCAGAATCACAAATCGGAGGTCATAAAATTACTTTAATATTATTTTTTATATTTACAGTATGTTATTTGATATGTGTGAAAATTTCGTGTTTTAATTTTACTGTTTGTGTGCTTAATTTGATAAAAGGACTAAATCGCATAAAATGCAAAAGTAGCATGCTATATGTTAAGAGTGTCTAATTGCTATGGTTTATAAATGAAAGGTCCTTATGATGATATTAGGCCATTGATAGTGGGAATGGACATAAATGACCATCCATTATATGTTATTATATGTTTTTATTAAAGGTTAATAATGTAAATTAGTTAATAAGTTATATTAGATAAAATAAAACATAAAATTTCTTTTATCATCATCTTCCACCACCGAATATAGAGAAAAGAAACAGCCATTTAATCTTCATTAAGTTCGGCCCTTGCATGATTTATTAGGTATGTTTTTTGAGCTCGGGTTTTGATAATTTTTATATTTTTGAAATCGTTGTTTTGTATACTAGCTAGCCCATACTTTAATTTTCGAATTTGATGATGAAATTTTTGATTTGCTATTGTTGATTGCTTGATGTTTTTGTTGTTTGATGATGAAAAATAAATATTTGTTATTAGATTATCATAGTTTATTAAGTGATTTTTGATAAAAATGCTTATTAAGGACTAAATTATGAAATTTGTAAATTGAGGTGTCAAAATATGAAATAAATGAAATTAATGGGTTGCTAGGGACCTAAGAAAAATTCGGCCTAGCATGAGCATGTTGAAATTTTGTGTATTTTGAGTTGTTTTGAAATAGGGACTAAAATTGAGAAAATGTGAAATGTTAGGGGCTAAAGTGCAAAATGCCTATTTATGTGTTTTTGAGTGAAACTGAATGAATATGCAATTAAATAAGTTAAATTTAAATTGATTTAGATCAAGAAAGGAAGAAATTGGATTTTGATCGGGAAAGTCGAAAGTTGTTGAATAGTTGTTCCGATCTGTTCGTGTCCGTATGAGGTAAGTTCATAAGTAATTAAATGTTCTTAAATTCAAATGTATATATATTATATGTAGTCAAATTGAATTGTATGTATTAAAATATATTTTGCCGAATTGATTTGAGCATTGGTTGACTAGTTTCGTGCGTGAATTGATTTAATTACGAAGTCGTAAGCCCCGAACGAACCTTAGGAAATGTATCGGATACTGATGTCATGACATAAGGCTTTCGAGATGTGATTTCGTGTAAGACCATGTCTGGGACATTGGCATCGAAGTGAGAGAACGTGTAAGACCATGTTTGGGACATTGGTATCGTATATGATTCGTATAAGACCCTGTCTGAGACAGTGACATCGATATGTGTTAACATGTAAGACCATATTTGAGATATGGCATTGTATGAGCTTTATATGATTTTCATGTATCCCTAACAAATCCGAACGGTTCATTAGGCAATGTCAAATTGAGACCGAAGGTGAATTTGATCTAAATAATTCAGGTACGTATGAGGTTTATATGTTCATTGAAAAATAAGGTAAGTAGAGTTAATTGATGTGGTAATATGGATTATATGAGAGAAGTGATGGTATCTGTGTATAAGATTAGCTAAAATTTGGCCTATTCGAATTGTGTTATATGTGTTCATGTGGTGAAGTTTTGCTTATGGCTTACTAAGCTTTCAAAGCTTAATTTGTGCATTTTTTTCTCTGTTTTATAGATATATAAAGCTAGCTTTGAGCTCGGGAATCGTTAAGGATCATCGTCACACCATCGACCATTATTCAGTACTTTTGAAGTTTGAAACTAAGACATATAGCATGTATAGGCTAGTTTTGTTATGGTTAGTTTTGAATTATTTATAAATATAGCCATGCGAAGATGGCTTGATAATGATGTCAAATATGATGTGTTTTTGGTTATGATATAAGCTCATTTTGGAAAGTATGTTACATGGTATATATGTATGTTCGGTTATATGATTCGGCTTGAGTAATGATTAGTTGATGGATGGGTTTTTGATATAATGCATATGTTCCTATAAGCTAAGTATGTATAAGTGATTACTTGTGAAAATAGTCATTTGGTATGGTATTTAGTGGCAAAAGATGACTATGTTTTATGGATGTTTGGTCGGTCATTTGAGCAGATATAATATGTCTAGTTAATAATTAATTAACTATGAAATGGTATAACCTATTGAGGCTAAATTTGATGACTGAATAGATAGCTAATTTATTGGTTGGGAATATGTATTTTTGGGCATGATAATTAGTCTACGAATTAAGTGTACTTTGATTTGTTATTTGTATTCAAAAATGTTTAATGTGGCTTTAGTGTAATGCGCATGAGTGGGCAATAATTATAATTGTATTTGGTTATTAAGTGATGCTTGTTTATGTGTTATATATATATGTATGACTATAAAGACGTGTGGATAGTTTAACTTAGATTAATGTGTGAATGTGCATAATATACGAATTGGTTTGTTCATTAAATAGTTAATAGAGTGGGATAATTATGGCTTGGTATTTGAGATTAGAAATGACTTTTGTTTTTAGGATGATATGCGTATAATATGAAAGCATTAAAAGTATAGTTGGCCATGATGTAATGTTAACTATAATCTTATATGTTAATGAATATTATGCCATGTGATATGGTTGGTATGGATTAAAATGCGGATGTGTATAGATAAGCAAAATGGTATGTTTAGTATTTAGTTAAAGTAATGAAATTGTACTAAAGGGAGTGTTAATGCATGTTTGGTACATGAGATGAAAAATGTTTGGTTAATGATTTAGTCATTGCATGCTATGAAATTTGATGGTCATAAGGTTCGAATTATGTATTTATAAAGCATATGTAGTATGGTTTTGATGCAAGTTAATTGGTTCGAAAATTTGATTATATTCATGATATTGATATGGATGAATTTTGAAGCATGGTTCGTATATGTAATATGATGAATAATGCATGTTTAATTTTAATTAGTTGTGTGCTTTTTATATACGAATTTGACTTATATGAATAAGAGGATGGTTATTAATTTGAGTATGAAAAAAAAATTGTAAAGGAAAATATATCACTTTATGCATGAATTGTAGCGACCCAAAATCCATGGGCACCGGAAAAAGCGTGTTATCGGCCCTCCGTCTTAGTAAATCGAGTTAGTAAATAATTATTAGGAGTAATTATGAGTTTAATAGTGTGTTTAATTAGATTTTTATTTAGTGAATTTAGCTTAATTTAAAGTAATTAGGAAAAAGGATCAAATTGAATAAGGAGTAAAAGTCTAATTATAGATTAAAAGAAAGTAAAAAGGATTAAAATGGCAAATATGCCATTTAGCATAAGTTGAGGAGGCATACATGCATAAAAATCTAAGATTTTATTTAAGTTATATAAAGATATATATTATATTATTATAACATAAAGAAAGAAGAAAAGAAACAAAACAAAGAAACAGAGAGCATTTCGACACAGAGGAAAGAAAAGAAAGAAAGAAGAGAAAAAGGAGAAATTAGGGATTTGAAGCTTTAAGCTTTAAAAGGTAAGTCAATTTAGCCATTTTCTCTTAATTTTGATATTTTAGAAGCTTTAAAGCAAGATTTTGATGAAACTAAGTTGATATTTTGAGAGTTTTTAGGTTTTTAAGTACAGTTGATGTTAAAGAAAAAGATGAATTAGAGATTAAATTGAATGAAATTTAAGTTAGAATTAGTAAAAGGATTAAATTGTAAATTAAGCTATAAGAAAACAGTTTTAGGACAGCAGCAGAAGAGTAAATTTAAAAAATCACCAAAAATGGTAGAAATGGAATTAGAAGTTGAATAAGATATTAAATTAAAGCGTATTGAGTTTATTTTCATATGAAAGAAATATAGAAAGCAAAGAAATTCTTTATTTTGAGATATTTAGATTTTTGTGAGACTGGTTCAGAGTGATTTTGAGATCCCCTGTTCTGACTTGTAAAAATCATTAAAAATTATACAAAAATAATTTTTGGACATAATTTATATTGTTAGATTCTTTATTGAGTCTATTTTTATAAGAAATAAACTATAACACCATTTGAATTCTGTATAAAAAGATAATTAAATTTTAGTAAAGAGTAGTCGAGACTGTCAGACAACAAAATAGGGGTGATTTCAAAGAATAAACTGTACTTATTGGCTAAATCAAAAATTCTGAAAATTTTATGGCAAGAATATATATGAGTCTAGTTTCATAAAAAATTTACGGATCTTAATTCGGAATTCTGTAACTCAAGATATAGATAATTTAGTGACAATGACTCAGGTAGACAGCTTTGAAAGAACTTATAAGTAAATAATAGAATTGTGTATAAAGGATGTGGAATGAAGAGGAAGAGTAGAAATTGAATAAAATTCAATTATTTATTGTAATTTAATGTTGTAATTAATAATGTAAATTATTATTATTTTCGTAGCTAACAAGGAACTCGAGACATCAACCCACAAAGGAAAGGAGAAGATTACCGAGGAATAATCAAGCAAATTCGGGTTTGTATTACTATAATTCAAATTATCCATTTCTTCATTAAATGTTAAATCAATTTATGTATATGGTAAGTAAATTATAAGGTAAGTGTTTTTATTTAATTGAATGGAAATTGAGTTGAATGATGAATATGTATTGAAATTGAATTGTATGTGGATTGAAATGGAAAAGTGTAATTGATATTGAAATTGAATTTGTTATGAAAATGAAAATGAAATTGAGAATTGAAATACCCTATTAACTAGTCGGGCTGAGTCGGATATAATTGGAATGCCATAGGATTTGGAAGAGTACGGTATTTATCGGCTTTACCGATCAGGCACTTTATGTGTCATATATCAGGCACTTTATGTGTCGTATTTCAGGCACTTCATGTGTCGTATTAGGCACCTCGTGTGTCGCTTCAGGCACTTATGTGTCGTATACTAATCAGGTACTATGTACCGTTTTAGGCACAATGTGCCGTATTGGTGTGTTTGGGTTGGAATCCGTGTATCCGCTAAAGTCCGAGTCTGTTAATAGGGGTAAATAAGGAAAACATTAAATTGAATAAAATGAAATGGTTGAGCCATTGAAAGAAATGTGAAAATAGAACATGAACTGAAAAATGTGATTGGAATATGAGTATGAGAATGGAAAGTATGAACCATTGGTTCAAGAAATGGATAGTGGCTCAACATGATTGTGTATTATTTCAATTGTTGAATAGCTAAAATTTAATTGTATGAACATATTGGGTATGACAAACTTATGTTTGAATTGGTTTAGTAAAATTAAAGTTATATGATTTAATGATATGATTATTATGTTTATAATTTGAATTATGGTAATACCACTGAGTATATGTATACTCAGCGTACGGTTGTTTCTGTGCACAGGTTGTAGAAGTCAAGTACTGAACCAGCATCCAAAGTCAGATTCGACTTCAGCAAACTTTTGGTGATATATACTTTCTTTCGGTAATGTGGCATGTACATAGGTTGTATATAAAGGTTATTATGTTTTGAATGTAAATGGTTAAAAATGTTAGTACTACAAGTTTAAGAATTATAATGAAAGAAGTTTATCTATTCTAATCTAACTAATACTTTGATAAATTCAAGTTGATATTATATTGATTGAGTTTGATTAGAAGGTATTTAGAATAGAAAATGAATATATGAATTGAATACGGTTTAAATTTGCAGGGGGTTTTATATGATAATAAGCAGAAATGCTGCCGAAATTTATATTAAACAAAATATATTCTGAAATACTTAAACGAGTCCCATTTCACTTTTAATACAAACTTTAGACTTTGAAAGTTCATTATAGGAATTAGTTATTAAAAATATACTATGAATGTTATTTTTTTTATTTTATTTGCAAATTGTCTGATATGTCCGGTAATGCCTCGTAACCCTGTTCCGGCGATGGTTCGGGGTTGGGGGTGTTGCATGAATAGTAATGAATGACTATTTTGAACTATATTTTGATCGGTAATACCTTGTAACCCTAATTCGGTGACGAATACGAGTGAGGGATGTTACATGGGGGTTTAAATTGATTAAGATAATAAAATAAGGAAATATGAAGTGTAAAAAAAAAATAAAAATAGATTCGAAAATGTAAAAATAAATTTAAGAAAATAAAATAAATGGATAAATAAAATATTTTTTGGAACTTAGCCTTAGCCTCGATGTACTCTAGTCTTGAATCGATCCTTGAAATAGATTTTCCCTTCCAAGCAATAAGTTGGTTATAGTGACTAAAAACATCTCGATCACCAACTTTTCCTTATGTAGTCAATCCCGGTACGACCTGCAAATTGACTTTTGCCAAAATTTTAACTACGATACGTGTACGCAATTTAAGATTTCAACAACCTTGCAATCTGAAAAGCCCAACCCGAATCAACGGCCTCAACCGTGTGGGTCGTTTAAATCCGATCTCTATCTCCCTTGATGGAATCTAACTATTGGTAGCGCCACCCGCTAGTAGAAACTCCATTAAAAGCGCATTATCACATTCTAGTTCTAGCTTCTTATAACCTTTTTTCCCATTCTATTCGTAATCCTTCAAGCATTGCTCTTACTTCAAATAAAAAAATCGTTTCTTTGCCCACCATCATTGAAAATCCATATATACAACTATCTCACATTGGCATCTCTAAATATCCCTCCAACCGAAACATTATTACTAGTGGACGATACTGCTCCATCATGTTAAGTTTAATCCACTCTTGCTCTGGTGATGACCAATGCATTGTCGGACACCATAGGATTTGGTTGAAGCCAACTTAAGTTCGAACTAGCGTAACTCCTTGCCCAAGCAAAACATGTATCTACAAGTTCTTGAGTACAATTATTACTATTCGAAAACATAACAGGATTACTATTCTTCCATAATAACCAACATAATATGGAGAAAAGGGACTGCCACTCAAATTCCTTAGATCTTTAGATCCTTAACTTCTGCAGATTCCAGAATAACCATTCGCTTAGTGGCAAGGAGAAGAATACTCTTTGAGTAGAACTTGATACCACAAAATGCCAAACCGCTCTTGAGAATGAACAATCCCGAATAGCATGTGAACTCAATTCCAACACATTACCGCATCTAGTACATTGACACTCATTCGACATATGCCTTCTTGCTTGTTCCCCATTTGTTAGCAACCTATTTTGCCTAATTTCTCAATTATTAATGATATTTTTCCCCTTGAATTATGCTATTTATAGTTTTAATGATATTATTTATATTTATATTTATATTTTATTTATTATGGATTTTATGAATAATTAGAAAAAAATCAGTTTAAAATGTATTTTAGCAAGTAATTTTTGCAGTTTAAATTCTTAATACAACACAATTTTAAAATTTTGGCCATAACTTTACAAATGTCCATTTTAGGCCATAATGTACCTTTTTGAATGGAATATAGCTAAAGTTATCTCACGGACGAAGCTCTAAAACATTAGTAAGACACTAAAAGATGACCTGAAAGTTTGACGTGAAGATTATAGAAAAATCTAAAAAAATTATGTTTTTATGTAATTAAGGGCACTTTTTTTAATTTTCTCTAATATATTATTTTTTCCTATAAATAGGTATTATTAGGCTAAAATTGGGGAGAAAGAGTCTTAGTTTTTTTTAGTTTTCTTTATTATATGGGTTTCTAAACCTTTTTTCTAATCAAATGTTTTATTGAAGTTTAATTTAATAATTTTTTAAGACTTGTACTTTAATTTTTTTTTATTCTTTGGTATTCATGCATCTTCTATTTTAATTGCAACTGCTTGGGTTTATTGAATATGTGACCTGTGTTCAATTGCTTAAAAAAGGTTATCAAGTCAATTACAATAGTTAAACTTGTATTTGTTTAATTTATTCTAATATTAGTGAAGAACTGCATAATTCGTTTATGTCGTTGTTTACATTTATGTAGTGTGGATGTGTAATCTAGCTTATATAAACTTTATTGAGGTAAGTTTGTTGGTTAGAATTAAGTTTCTCTCGTTCTTAATGTTGCAAATAAATTAAATCTTAGGTGTTGAATTACGAAATTATTTATCAGTTAAGGAAGTAATTTTAAACTAGGTGTGATTACCAAATAAGTAAAGTTAAATTTGTAAGTCAACAACTAAAATTAATTTATTAAAAGCACTAAAAATATAATTTTCACGATCCAACCTATGAATCAAATATATTTACACTTTTTATTGTTGGTTTTTTTCCAATCCAAACGAATTGGCCCTCGAGATAAAAATTTCTTCATCAATGGTCACATCTCACCGTTTTGCCCATTGTGGACCGGAACCTCATGGGTACAATCCAACGTAGATTTGTTATCAGTGACAACTTGGTCTCTTCTTTCCAATTTATTTTGTTTTTGCTTTTTTTTTTCTTTAAGGCTTGAAATAGATTCAACCCTCTTTAAAAATAAATTGAAATTTTTGTGCGTAATTATAAAATAAAAATTTAAAGATTAAAATATGTTCTAAGTCCTTATACGCTTTGTGTATTTGGAATTTAGTCCCCCTACTTTTATATTTAGGAATTAGTCTTTTTATTTTTCAAATTTAAAAATTTAAATTTAGTTGTTAGAACGATTAACATTCTTCTATTAATTTTTTGATGTGATATTTTACAATTTAAAAACAAGTATTTTGAAAAATTAATTTAATCATTTCTTTTAATTATATCAAAATATTTTAAATTAAATATCTTAGATTGGTGTTTTAGACTATCACATTTTAAGTATTTAATATGTTTGGACTTCATATTTGTATATTGAAAGATTATATATCAATCAAATTAATGCTCTCTCTAACTCTCTTTATAATGTATATATATATAAAAGTACGAACTCTAAAATTAAAATTTATATAAAACGGTAGTTAAAATTATTGCAATATAAAATGTTTGACACAAATTCAAACTATGTGACTTCATCTCCATCACAATATAAAAAAAATCTAAAAAAATAGTAAAAGACACATTTGCCTTCAAATTTCTTAATTTAACTATCCAATCTTATTTTCTTAGAGGTATTAATTAATCAGATCAGATTTAAACAAAATATTTATGAATAATCTCTTTGTCTAAACTCAACCTGACCCCAAATATTCACTTTTCGTCTTATCCAAACTTGACTTATATAAAATTAAAAGAATTTGGGCACGCCTCAAATACGTATTAAAAAAAGTTAAACCATTAATAATATATATTATACTAATTAAAATTATAAAATAATATTAACACTAATTTTTTTAAAAGAAAGTGAACAGAAACCACTTAATCTAAACTTAAAAACTTCTTTATGAATGGAATGAACTGGTACAGTCACCAAACTTCTTTGTCGATGGCCATTACCCATACAAACTGGAAAACTTCGTTACGGTTTCGGAGTTTAGATTAGGCGGCGGACCCACTAATCTGGCCACCCATAAGACCCATGAAGTAGTACCCAGTGACAGCGATTAGTAGGAGGATGAAGAGTTTTGATTTGGCAATGTTTACCCCCCTGCAAACATAAAGAATTGTCCGCTGTGATACAAGGATAACGAGCAATATCCAGGAGCAAAAATTACAAGCGGAGGCTACAACATATAAAAAGTGTGCCTCTTTATTGGAAAACTCAAATGAATGTTCCCATGACCATGAGGAAACCTCAAATAAATTCATGTAAGATCTCCCAAATAAGCCAAGTGTTAGGAGAATCAACGAAGAGAATGGATGAGGTGGTAGGAGAAGTGCTGTTAAAAACACTGCGGCCCAAAAGGTCAAAGTGTTGTAAAACCAAAACGTGGAGGTTTCAAATATCCAATCATCTTCTTTGGAAACGTACATTGCGGAGGGACTGGGTATGGGTGCAGTATTGATGTTGGTTTTATGCAAAAATGTGTGGGAATTGAGAGGCCGATCTTGACTTAAAGAGACTTGGTATTTTAGGGATGGACATGGACTGTCATCGGGCATCTTTGGAGGGTTTAAAGAGGCCTCGTAAGTGGTTGTTATAATTAGCACTGTCACTACTAGAAATGCGTTACGCATCTCATGTGGAATACCCTTTCTTCGTCGACCTGCTCTTATGAACAATTTTTGAAGCCCTGATACCTTTTCCTTTAATGTTTCGATGTGGAATGAAGGAATGGAGGTATTGGGAAGCGAGGAAGAGGAAGCACTCAAACCTCCTGCTTTGCTTAGCATATCTACAATCCTATCCGCTTGCCTTTCATTCCATGGGTATTGTGATTGAATATCTAGTGCTGTCAATCCCTCCAAATTTTTGGCATTGATATGGTCTTGCCGCATGTGTTCCATCAATACTTCTACCACCTGTTAATTAAAAAAGTTCATATCAGTAACCCTTTTATCATACATATATACACATCAATAACTCAGTTACAAAAATTAGCATGTACTCGAGGTCTGTTTCTAATAGCTGCAATGTGCAAAACAGTGTTGCCATTAATGTCTGGCCAACTCAGTAGTTCTTTCTCCGATCGGGCAGACTCATGGAGGCTTCTTATAAGCCACCCCACCAAGACTTGGAAAGCTTCAAACATGTCATTTTTTACGGCAAGATGGAAAACTGTTTCATCTCGAGCAGTCACATTTAGAACAGCCTCAGGACAAACCTCAAGAAACTTGATCATAAGATTGAGGTTTCCAGTTTGAACTACATGGTGCAGAGGAGTCAGGCCCTCCCTCCCTCTGACACAAATAAGGTCCTTGTCAAACCTCAGGAGTCGAAGCACGGCTTGAGTTTTGTCATTTTGTAGAGCCAAGTGCAAGGGGCAAAACCCCGCTTGGTTTAGCTTTCTTGCAAACGATGGCTTTAAGACCATCATCTCCACTATAAACTCAATATGCCCAGCAGTGGCTGCTACATGCAATGGAGTATTAAGAAAAGGCACATCATCAATACGCTGTAAAACATATGGATCATTCTGAATTAACTCATACAAGAGGTTAATATCTCCCGTTTGTGCAGCCTCTATCATCCTCTCATCCATAGCCTTTCTTTTCTGGGGATAATAAATTATACAGTAAATTTTTAGATTATTGAGAACAGATGAAATTTGCAACAAACACAAAGAAGAAAGGACCAGAAGACAAAATAGGAAAAGAAATAGAACCTGGATTTTGCAAAAACACAGGCATCCGATCTGACCAGAATTTATACATGATTTGAACAGTACTCTAGTTTGAGGAAACAACTTTCTTCAAAGGTCCAAGGAAATTTCCAAGTACCAAAGCCATAGAAAGAAGGTATCCAGTACACATGAAATACACATTAAATATAAAGATTGATTTATACATGATATAAACCCACTAATTTCAGAAAGTAAACGTCTTTACAGGTGGCAGGGAATTTCCAACTACGAAATCTTCGAACAGACAAAAAGCAAGCTGAAGGAGTGGTGCGGTAAGGAATGATGAAAGAATAACGCATTTTATGATTAGGTATATATTAAAGTGTTTGATTAATTTGTTCTTGGGTAATGCGGGTTCAACTTGGCAAGTGTTTTGATTTTGGGGTTTTAAATTCTTTTTATCTAAATTAATATTTAAATTTGATTATTATTTTCATATTTAATTTTAAACTTTGATTGATATCAAAATAACTTTTACACTACTTTATGAAAAATTTGTATTTTCTTGAATTTATTCTCCTATTAAAAAGTTAAAGAGGAACTATAAATAATTTTAAATAATTTATAAAAAAAAGAAAGAAATGTGATTAAATATAAATAATGGTAATATCTTTATAATAATAATAAGACGATTAAATTTAACTTTTATTTTTACTAATAATGTATAGTAAATGAGATTAAATTCACCTTTCATTTATAACGAATTAGAAAAAAAAGGTAAAATTATTTATTTTTCATCACAATTTTGTTTTTACTTTCAAAAAACAATTATTTATGATTTCTTTTCCTGATATGAAACTTTTGACTATGAACATATCAAAGGCTATACTTTGTTTGTCTGCCCTTTTTGACTTTATATTGTTTCCTGACCAGTCTTTAATTTTTGAATTAATCGATTGCGGTTGTTAAACTTAAACCCTTCTAATTTTCCTCCTATTGTCAATTGGTCCCTTCCTGGAAGCTGCTCCGACAGGAAAGGTTAGTGGAATCTTTTTGTCTTTAGTTTTTAATTGTAAAGGATAATCTATTTTAAGTAAATAAATATAAATAAGTTGTTTATAATTAAGTCTAGATGCTGTAATATAAGTAAACTTCAGTAAAGAATATCCACTAAAAAGTGTGAGCAATGCTGAATGTGTATGGGAAAAGGGGTCCCTTCCCTTTCAGGAAATTGGAAATGGTTAAATTGAAGTATTAAATTTTGACCAAATCAGCTAATAGCAAATTCGGAATCGCTATTTATCACTTCTTTATAATAATATTGATAAATTTTATTCTAGTTATTAAAATTACGCTAATTTTCTGATCATTTATTGGAATGTGTATTTTTGTTTTTTAATGTTAAACCTCATTCATATAATGGAAAATCCTGGAAATGACCTAATTTTAAATCAAACCAACGTTGATGAAACCGCACAATGTGGGATTCCCGTTTGTTAGTGTTTTGTACAAAGATGTTAAACCGGTACAAGAGATGAAGGGAACTAATTAACCCAATAACTACTCCATCATCCCTAATTCAAACCCCAAAGGCGTAAAGTGCTATAAGAATCAACGAAGAGAATGGATGACGTGGTAGGAAATTTTCTGTTAAAAACACAACTGGACCACTCTCACCATTTTGCCCGTTGTGGACCGGAACCCATCGGTCCAATCCAACGTAGAATTGTTATCTACTCACAACTTGGTCTGTTCTCTTTTTTTTTCAAGGCTTAAATTTACATCAATTCAAAACTCTTTAAAAACAATATTGTTTCCACCTAAGGTTGATTATTTGTTTATGTGAAATTATATAATAAATATTAAAAAGTTAAAATATGTTCTAAATTTCTAAATACTTTAAACATTTGGAATTTAGTCTTTTATTTTATACATTAAGAATACAATAAAATTCTATTACTATTTGCATTTTGCATTAACAAAAATAGTTCACTAAGTACTGAATAAAATATAACAAAAAAATTAATTTCTATAAAGAATTAATAGTAGAAGATGGAGGAAGATTGAAACAACTTTTGGGAATTTTTGGAATATTTTCCAAATAAAATCCTACTCTTACTTATAGAAATTTCTCATGTCTTTGTGAAGAGACATAACTTTCAATACTTGGTTTTTTTTTATTGACCACATCTTTAAAATAAATATAATTATTTAACTAATATCTTTAAATAAACGTAACTATTCAATTAATGTTGCTTGTTATAATATTTTGTTAAAAGTCAAATGATATAACTTTTGGTCAATAACAGTATTTCATTTATAATTATTGAAACGCTATAAATATTTGAAAATGTTTCAACACTAGTTGAGTGAATGAACTTCTCGAATCAATAAAGTTGAAATGCTACTAAAGATACATGAATTAAAAACTGTTAGAGTTGTGTGACCCAAATTCTAAGAGATTGCTTGCAAGTCAAGTTAAACAAAATATATTTTCTTTCTAAATGATTTAATATTTATTAGTATAATAAATTTAGCATTTATTAGCATAATTTGTTTGACTTACTAATTTAGCCTATAAATAGGTTATTTTACAACCTTGGACAAACACACCCATTAGATATTAGAACTCATAACACATTTAGAGAATTTTGTGTTTACATTTTGAGGGTTCTTTGTTTTCGGGTTTTCGGGGTTTAGTTTTTTTATCTCCATCTTTTGCACTCTTCGTTCTTTTGCCATTATAGTAAAATTATCTTTCCCCGTGGTTTCTTATCCTCTTTGGAGGAGTTTTTTCACGTTAAATTTGTGTGTTTAATTAATTTCTCAATTTATTTCGCTATTTTTTTTACTTGTTGCTTAATAGGAACGATCCTAACAAGTGGTATCAGAGCTAGTTCAATTTTTATAGATCAACCCGTTCAGAGATGGCAGCAACAAGGTTTGAAATTGAGAAGTTCGATGGTGAGACAAATTTCAATCTGTGGCAAGTTCGGATGATGGCAATTCTAGTTCAAACCGGCTTGAAAAGGGTTGTTACCGGGAAAAAGCCTGAGAATCTAAATCAAACAGAATGGGAAGAGCTTGATGAAAAGGCCTTGTCTGCAATCCAGTTGTGCCTCACGAATACGGTACTGCAGGTGGTATTGATGGAGAAAACCTCATCCGCC
This sequence comes from Gossypium bickii, assembly GCA_025503065.1. Classification (NCBI taxonomy): domain Eukaryota; kingdom Viridiplantae; phylum Streptophyta; class Magnoliopsida; order Malvales; family Malvaceae; genus Gossypium; species Gossypium bickii. The sequence continues at coordinate 125,489,517 of CP106713.1, read as the reverse complement.
TTGTGGAAAAGGTTAGAAACTCTTTATGCGACTAAGTCTCTGGCTAACCATTTAGTGTTGAAACAACGTCTATTTACGTTTCGCATGAACGAATGTGAGCTTCTTAGATATCACATCAGTCAATTCATTACTCTTTTAAATGATTTAAAGAATGTTGAGGTTCATATTGACGATGAAGATCAGGCTATGCTATTATTGTGCTCTTTACCCCCTTCATACAAGTCTTTCAAGGAGACCCTGATTTATGGCAGAGACAAGCTCTCGTTCGAAGATGTGAAGGATCATTTGTTAAGTAGAGACAAACTCGACAATGAGTTTGTTTTGGATAGCAAGGCAGATAAGCAAGCTTCCTTTTTGGTAGCATCGAAGAAACGAGACAAAAGGTGTCGCTATTGTAAAAAGTTAGGTCACGCCAAAGCATATTGTTATAAACTGCGAAATAAAAGAGCTGTTGAGAGTAACGAGGAAGATGTAGCTGGTGTTAATTTGGCCGATGAAAGCGGTGATGATTTCTTGTTAGTGTCAACGAGTGATAACTCCAAGCTCATGTCAGAATGGATCCTAGATTCGGGATGTTCTTTCCACATGTATCCCATTAGAGAATGGTTCTCCACATACAGTTCGGTTGAAGGTGGAGTTGTGCGCATGGGAAACAATTCATCTAGTAAGGTAATTGGTATTGGTACTGTTAAAATTATGATACACGATGGGATGACTATGACACTCTCAGATGTCAGGTATGTACCTGATTTACAAAAGAATCTCATTTCCTTGAGTAGTTTGGACTTGAAAGGATGCAAAATCAACATTGAGTCGAGTGACATTAAAGTATCTCGTGGAGCTTTCGTTTTGTTAAAAGGTAAAAAAACCGATAGTTTTATATTCTGGAAGGTTCTATAGTAACCGGTGAAATCGGATGTCCCTCGTCCGTTACGGAGTTAAAGTCAACTCATTTGGAGCGGAGGCAACTTGGTCATAGGAGGGAAAAACGTATGACCGTTTCGTTGAAGAGATGTTCTCTTTTGGATACAGATTTTGAAAAGTTAGGGCACTGTGTTCATGAAAATCAGACCAAGGTTAGTTTTGATTTGTCAGTGCACAAGTTGAAGGCTAGAAGTCTTCCAGCTTCTAAGCACAGATTCGACTCAATTAATTCCCTGCATAGTTCAAGATAGGCCCATGGCGGGCTTTGGCAAAGATGGCGTTGTAAGAATTCGTGTCAAGGTGGAAATTGTTAGAGTTGTGTGACCCAAATTCTAAGAGATTGCTTACAAGTCAAGTTAAACAAAATATATTTTCTTTCTAGAAGATTTAGAATTTATTAGTATAATATATTTAGCATTTATTAGCATAATTTGTTTGACTTACTAATTTAGCCTATAAATAGGTTATTTTACAACCTTAGACAAACACACCCATTAGATATTAGAAATCATAACACATTTAGAGAATTTTGTGTTTACGTTTTAAGGGTTTTTTGTTTTCGGGTTTTCGGGGTTTAGTTTTTTTATCACCATCTTTTGTACTCTTCGTTCTTTTGCCATTATAGTAAAATTATCTTTACCCGTGGTTTTTTATCCTCTTTGGAGGAGTTTTTCCACGTTAAATTTGTGTATTCAATTTTTCAATTTATTTCGCTATTTTTTTTACTTGTTGGTTAATCGAAATGATCCTAACAAAAACAATAATGATATTATTATATAATTATTTTGAATGTCTTATTATTAAGTTGATCTCCATTAAAATTAAGATAAATTTAATGTATTTAAGATTTTAATAATTATTGGAACTAGAATTTTATTTCATTCATATTTTTATATTTATAAATATAGATTTTGAATAAGTACTGTAAATATCCTATTGATTAATAAAGTTTGTAAATTTATAATTTTTCATCATAATTTTGTCTTTTTAGTTTAACTATTAGCCTTTTCAATAAAATAAATAATGATTTATTTTCTTTTCTTGATGTCAAGGTGGCTTCCTCGTTCACACCACGGGGAGCCATTTTCTTCAAACTTTTGACTATGGAAGAAGCAATATTTCTTTTAACCTTGACCACTACCAAAAATATATACTTTGTTTGTCTGCCCTTTTTGACTTTATATTGTTTCCTTGTTGGTCTCAAGTGACGGACAATACCGGTCTTTAATTTTTGAATGAATCGCTTTCGGTGGTTAAACCCTTCCAATTTTTCTCCTGCTATTGTCAGCTTCCTCACAGCTGCTCCTACAGGAAAAGCTAGTGAAATTGTATAGATTAATCTCATTGATGAGGTAGAGTTTTTCTACACTCTCTACATTTAGTGATTAATTTAACTTTTTATAAAAGATTAATAATTAAATTTAGTTCAAAAAGAATAAGACTAAATTTACGAAATTCAGTTGATTAATCGATTTTGTTTGTTTTCGTTCATCTCTTGTATGGTGACGATTTGGTTGTTTGTATTGTGGGAAAGCAGTGTGGTTGAGTTAGGAGCATAAATGGCGTTGCATTGTTGATTGTAATGATAAAATAAGTGTGGGAATGTGTTGCTTATGCCTGTGGCTATGTATTAGTTGTTTATTCTTCGTCTTTGTGAATTTTCCTAGAATCCCAAACTTGGCAAACTTTACCTTTGGATTGGAAATGTTAAAATGAGTTTGTGGAATATTTTTGTCTTTAGTTTTTAAATTGTAAAAGGATAATTGATTTGATTAAATAAATATAAATAAGTTGATTATAACTATGTCAATGATTTAGATATTGTAATATAACTAAACTTCATTAAAGAATATCCACAAATGTGAACAATTCTGAATGTGTATGGGAAAAGGGTCCCTTCCCTTTCAGAAAATAGGAAATGATTAAATATATGTATTAGATCATGCTAGCTTGACCAAATTTTATAACTTTATTACATTACACAATAATTTATCAACTTCTTTGTAAAAAGAATAATAAATTTTATTTTAATTATTAAAATGACACAATTTCTTTATTATTTATTGGAATATGCATTGTTTAAGGTACAACCTCATTCATGTAATAGAAAGGTGGACATTGAAAAGATGAATATGAAAAACCTAGAAATGGCTTAGTTTTAAATCAACACAAAGGAGAAATCATCGTTGATGAAATCTCACAATGTTTGATTCTCATCTGTTGGTGTTTTGCACAAAAAAAATCTTAAATTTAATAGAAATTTGTTTACTTCTAATAGCTGCAATGTGTATAGCATTGTTTCCATTCATGTCTGGCTAATTTAGGATTAAGATATATTATATTATGAACATCATGAGTGAATAAATTTATAAATGAATTTAAGATTTATTCTACTTTGGTCATATCCGATGTACTGTCAATCACAGTTATTTATCTATCTTTTAGAAGTCATCTGTTCTAATGTTCAAGACAAAATATCTTTCCAATTGAACTTGATAGACGACATATTAGTCTTTCAATCGGTTTGCTCATTTCCGCTTAGATTAAGGATATGTTTAAGTCCGTTTACAAATATAAGTTGTTTTTCTATATTACGATCCAACCATGTAATACCGCTTAGTATTAACTTTAGAAAACTAGTGAACGAATATTTGCTTCAATTTTGCTTTATATGTAAAAACCATTAAGGACAATATACAAATGATATTAATGTAATTCATGAATAATTTTATTAAATCAAATTGCTCGAAAAAATTACAAGTATACAAACGAATATACTACACTTAACGCACCAAATTCAATTGAAATTTGCGAGGATTTCGGTAATAATATTAGGCCTAAAACATAAACTTGAACATTCCAGGTGCAAGCCCAACTTGGCTCGACCAATTTTTCTAAGTTTGTAATGTTTTATATTTTGTTATATTTATATATTATATTATTTATAACGTATAAAAATTAAATCTATAGTAATATATAAAAATACTAAAATTTAAACGTTAAAAAATCTTAAGATGACTATATATGAAATATTAATAAATAAAAAATATATAAAATCATTAAATATAAATTAAAAAAAATAATACAAACATACAAATTTTTAAATTTAAAAAAAATAATATGGATGATCATAAAATGGGCTTGAGTTACCATTTACAAATATGGATCAGTTTTAGCAAACTTTGGGGCCCATATTTCAGATTGAGTCTGGCTTAGGCAAATATAAAGTGTGTTAATATTATGCTTAGGCCCACCCAAACTTAGCCTGGCCGACCCATGAACACCTCTAATTATAATTTATCTAATATTTTAGCAGGTTGAGATTGTAATTTACCTTGAATGTCGATTTTTTTTCAATGTTATTTTTTCCTTAAACTTTTCATTTTAGATTTCGTTGTATAAGATCGAGGTATCATTTAGTAATTAAATTAACAATTATAATAATAGAATCACTCTTAAAAAGTACATATTGTAGAATGCTATTTTGGTTAATCACATTTAATGGTGTGTACCCGATGATATGTATTATGATTATTTTAAATTGGCAATTAAGAAATACATTCCTGTTTAATTAAATTAGAAATGAAATGGAAGTGACCACCGTGTCATCACCGGTTTTGGAAACACCAGGGTCGCCGATTCCTTCGGGGATTGAACGTGTGACAAAAAAAGTTAGGAACAAAGATTCAGATATGAATTCCCCATATTTGGCAGGGGAAGACTTAAGGCTAGAGAAGGCTTCGTTTAAAGATAAACTCATGGCGAATGTAACAGACGTAGTGGGAAATCCTGAAATTTAATGGAGAATGATGAGTTGGAGTTCTTGGAAGATGATGTTAGGGTTTCTATGGACGGACCATACCCTGAAATCTTCCTTTTTGACTGAATATAAGAAATGTTGGACAAAAATACATTTAGATTAAGAAGCTGAATAATTAAGAAGCTGAATCCAATAACTACTCCATCAACATCAATAATACAAACCCCAAAACTTCAATACGCTTTTGGCATTTAGATTCGACGGATCCACTAAACTGGACACAATGTAAAAAGGAAGCCAATGTAAAAGATTACTATGAAGATAGAGAATTTTGGATTGGTACTGGTTACCCACCTGGAAACATGAAACATTAACTGCTATCTTACAAGGAAACATGAAACATTAACTGCTATCGTACAAGCGAAGCTATCAACGTTGAGAAGACAACATTACAATAGGAGGCTAAAAAATATACATTTTTATATACAAAAATCCCGTAAAAAGTAGTATGCTACTGTAAAGGATTAGCGAGAGGTAGATGAAACATGTTTTGTTAATGTTTGGCAGCGTGGCAAAATAAAAGAATAACTGGCTTGGTATAAGGAATAATAGGATGAGTATTAAGGACTAGTTTGGCAATAATTTTGAAAAGTGCTTTTGAAAAGTGCCGTGGAAAAGTGCTTTTTAGAAGTGCATTTGAAAAGTTTGTTTTAAAATTTGAGTGTTTAGCATTGCTGTCAAAAAGTGCTTTTGAGAAATAAAATGTCCATTTTAGACATGTTATTGATGCGTCGTTGAAAGCACCAAAAATATCCTATTCCCTGTAAAACAATAAAAATAATAGTAAAAGGAAAGTAGGGTCTAATCCTCAGGGACCGGATTATACGAATGCTTGTTCTTCGAAATCCTGGGCAGAATCGTGCCCAAGAAAACCTGCGTTCCTGGAAACAAAATAAAAAATAACAGAATTAAAAGTTTGGATCTGGAAACAAAAATAAAATAAAATAAAAACAGAATTGAGAAGTCGAATTGGAATTGCGAAAATTAAAAATAGAAAATAAAGTTGAGATAAAGAAATTCTTATGGGGAGATTCTAGCCTCCGGTTGTCTCGTTCCGCCTTGGGTTCAATTTTCGGCTTTTAGATGACCTTCCTCTACCCAAGTAAGTCAGTTATAGTGGAAGAGGACGCCTACGACCACCAGCTCCAAGAATTTAGACTTATAAATTTAGGGAACCTGACTCTAGCCTGCAATCACTTTTGTGGAGTCATCTAAGCTAGATCAACGCTTCTCAATGACGAATCCCACGCCATTTTGTCTCTTGGGCTCGCCAACCTCTTACGCAGTAAGTTAACGAACCGACTGTGCAACCTCCTCAAATTATACAAAGCGGCCATTCCTTGCACACGTTGAAAAGATCACTTTTAAAGGACATGGACGGAAGCATCAGCCCCGTAATGCAGAGAAGCGATGAATACTTGGTGAGAAGTTAAGTGCGGATTCTAAGCCTTAAGAACCTTTTTGAGGTATTCGACAACCTTCAGCTAGAAGGGTTTTAGTGGCTCATAGTTGTGGTGGAAAAAAAAATATATAAATGGAGATTTTTTATTAAAAAGAAATATGGAAAGAACAAGAGATTTTTGGGGAGAGAGTTTACAGAAAAAGATGAACCCCCAAAATGAGTTACTTCATCCCCTATTTATAGTGCTAAGATAGATGGACTAGTCCTACTCAAATTCCCAAAGATAATTACAATTAATCAAAGATAAATAGAGATAAATAAAGAAATTAAATAATCCTAAATAATTATCCTAATATTAATTATCCTAATATAATTAAAATAGAGTCTAATAAAGCAAAGTCTCTTCTTTTTGCATTTCAATCCTTCTGTCCTCCATGTTTGCACTTTTGGCACCATCTTTTCCCTTTGTTGCACATTGGTCCATTTTTATCTTTAATTTTACATTTTTGGCCCTTAATTTCGCTTTTCCCTCCAATTTAGTCCCTACAAGATAAAAGACCATAAATAGCCCAAATTAGTAGAATCATACTCAAAATAAATATACAATTAGCACATAAAAATATGTCATTCTAGAGTATTATCAGATTCCCCCCTACTTAGCCCATGCTTGTCCTTAAGTATGGTTCCTAACCACTGTGAAGATTAGATCTTGAAAGAAATTTTACTCCAAAGTTTTATAAAGATTAGTAAAAAATGCATATGAAAAATAAAGAGAATTCTAAGCTTGCTTTAAGTAAAACAGAAAAAGTTTTCTAATTAACACACACAAAAATTAAAATCGTCTTGAATTATTTCATGCTATTTAGGTAAATTACCAAACCTACCAAGACACTCTATTTATTTCCTCCTTTAGTCCCCAACTGCAATTTTATTAGTACTATTTTTCTTTTCTTTTCTTTTCTTTTTCTTTTTCTTTTTTTTCTCTTTTTTTTTTCTTTTTTCTCTTTTTTTTTCTTTTTTTTTTATTTACTTAGGAATATATTTCCGGTTAGCGGAGTTTTACCCATCACGTCACACAACCTTTTGACACGAAGTAGAATAACAACACAAGCACCCTACCCCGGTTACTCAGTCAGTCACGTTCTGAGTTGCACTCATAACCTTGGTTAGCGGAGTTTTACCTATCACGTCACACAACTTTTTGACGCGAAGTAGAATGACAACCCAAGCACCCTACCCCGGTTACTCAGTCAGTCACGTTCTAAGCTACACTCATAACCTTGGAAACATTTATTAAATAAAATTTACACAAAATTTTAATTTTAAGAGGACCTAAAAGAAATAATCAAGTGTCAAAAATAAGTTTTAGTAACCACCTAAAAGACATGAACATAATTGAGGTATGCAAATGTATTAAGTGTCCACTTTATATTAAACTTGATCAATTTTACGAAAAGCAAGATAGAGTTAACTTATTAATCATAATTATTTTTAGCCTAATAAAAATAAAACAGTGGAGATAAAATCAAACAGCCAGAATCATAACTAACTTAGTAGCCAAGAATCATGCATGTAGGTCAAACAGTGGCAAGTCGTGGTCAAATTCTTGGGCATGAAAAACGACAGAATATTCTTAGAAAAAAAATGGAAAAAATGGAGCCTCAAGCAAAGAAACACAAATCACAAAGAAAATAAAATCAAGAATATGTAAGAGTACCTCTCCCCTACTTAAAACACATTGTCCTCAATGTGGACGCAAAAGAAATAAATAGGTAGAAAAGTTTAGAAAAACTCCCCGTGTAGCTACTGTCAATTGCAGAGGACTTGCACGTGAAGGGGATGATGTGGTGGGCCTGACGGCTTGTTTAGCTGCAGGGATATGGCATTCTGGCTCACTTTTTGCCTCTTTTTCTTCGTATTTTCGCTCTGTTTTACCTAGATAGAAGAAGAGAAATTTATTTGAATAAAATAAAATTGAAAGAAATTAAAAAGAAAAGAAAAGAAAAGAATAAATAATAACAAAAATGAAAATAAATAATAAAAGAAAAATAAAGATTGGGTTGCCTCCCAACAAGCGCTTGTTTAACGTCATTAGCTTGACGGCTTAAATGGTTCTACGGTGGCTCAAAATAAATCTTTTTAATCGTGTGAGCTTGGAAATTCTCATTTTTTTATCACATCCACCATATTTGGGTTTAATCGTCCTTGCGCTTCTTTCCTTGGTTTCATATTTTCCTCCAAGGGGTTAATCCCTTTTAAGTCGGCAATGGTCTCATCATTCTCCAAAAATGTGAATTTGAGATGCTCGAGAAGTGGTTTTAATTTCGGATCTGATGCCTGCACAACAGAAGGTATAAGTTTAGTATCCATAGGAGCCAATAATTTATTAACAGATTCAAAATCATCAAACATCATTTTAGAATTATCTCCATAAGATGACTCAAAAGTTTTTTCTACTGATGAGTTAATTATGTCGACATGGTTTTCGTCTAAGACTTCACTTGGGTGGCTAATTGTGCCATAAACGTTAAACTTCACGATCTCCCCATCAAACTCCATCATGAGGGTTCCGCTTCGGATGTCGATCTTAGTATTTGCAGTACTAAGGAAAGGTCACCCCAACAAGATGTCTGAAGACCCAGGAGCTTTATCCTCCTCTATTTTTATCACATAAAAGTCTGCAGGGAAGATAAGTCCATTGACTTTGACTAATACGTCCTCGAGGACTCCTTCGGGATGCACAACGGACCTGTTTACCAATTGAATGCTAACACCTATTTTTGTCAAAAAACCTGCGTTAAGTGATTCATAAACAGAAAAAGGCATGACATTTATGGAGGCTCCTAGATCACATATAGCCTTTTTAATTCCCAAATGACCTATTTTGCATGGTATTGTAAACATGCCCCTATCCTTACATTTTGCTGGCATTTTTCGCTGTAACACTGCGGACACATTTTCACCTACATTCACCCTTTCATTACCTATTAACTTCCGCTTATTGGTGCAAAGCTCTTTAAGAAATTTAGCATAACATGGAATTTGCTTGATGGCATCCAACAGCGGAATGTTGATCTCGACATTCCTAAATGTTTTAAGGATTTCCTTTTCCTCTTTACCTTTTTGACATTAGATGAATCGTTCTGGAAATTGAGGTTGAATTTTAGGCAGTGGAGGTTTCGGTCGAACCTGTTCGTCTCTTTTGGGTTTTTCCTGGGCGATTTCTTGGTCAAGATTCCTGTCAGGAATAGGTTCCAGTACCTTCCCGCTTCGTAACGTTACTACATTTGCGTGTTGTCTTCGATTTGGTTCTATTTGTGACGGTAGCTTCCCTTGAGAGTTCAATTTCTCAACTAATATGGTCAATTCTCTTATAGACGCCTCAGTTTTCTGTTGAAAGTCAAGCATATTAGCTGCTAATTTATTGACCAAAGTTTCTAGAGAATTACCTGAATCTTGTGGCTGCTGTGGAACTCGGTTCTAGTATGGCTAGTTATATCGTGGGTTAGCCCCATTATTTAAGTTAGGGTGATCCCTCCACCCTGAGTTGTAGGTATTGGCATAAGGATCATAACGCCTTTATGGTGGGCCAGGAAAGTTTCCCACGGCATCCAAATGAGCCATAGTGTCATTAATCAAACTAGGACATACATCAGTTGTGTGCTCCGGTGTAGCACATATTCCACACAACCGAGCTGGTTTAGCTTTTTCTGCAACAAGAGAGCTTACCCTATTAGTAAGTCTATCAAGTCTATCTTCTATGGAAGAATTACTTAGCTGGTGAACCCTTCTAGGGGGTTCAGGATTGGCTCGGAATTGCTGAGAATTTGCAGCCATTGTGGAGATTAAGTCCATTTGTAACATCCCAAACCCGGCCCAAACATTACGACCGAATTTGGTCTGCTACAGAGAAAATTTTTTTGAAATCCTTTTAAAACCGATTTAAATTTTGTCGAAGACCTTTCATTTTCAAGCCTCTTGTTAAAAACCATACTTAGTGTTGTTTGAAAATATTTATTAAGTCGGGTTGTTTATAAATTCCAAATGTGCCCGATGGCACTTAAATACATTCTACGTTTGATTTGAGAAAACATGTGAACCCGTTTTAACATCATTAAGTAATTTAAACAAAATATTCAAAACATGTAACAATAATAAAAGTAATTCTAGGAGGCCTTACTACAACTTGATTAAAACAAAACCAACCATAAAGTATAATAAACTAGAATTCAAAGTTTATTTAATTCAAATGTCTACTGCATGGCCACCTCGAGTCCATCCGGCTCCTCATCCGCGATCTACGAGTCACTTGAAAAAGTAAGGAGAAGGTGAGTCACCAAGACTCAATGTGTAACCCTTCCCCGATTTAGTGCAGCAATATACACAGTTTATAACAAATTAACATGCACTAAATCATGCACCCAACCTAGCCATCCAAACGCCTTTCTCTACCCCGTGTGGTACCAAACCACTGGTGGTGCCAAACCACTGGTGACTTAAAGTCACGATATCCGTCAATACTTGTGGTGCCAAACCACTGGTGACTCGAAGTCACAAATCAAGTGATGGGGCCAACCCATCGTGTGATACCAAATCACTGGCATCAATCCCATAATGTAAACTATGGGGCCAACCCACTGTGGTGCTAAGCCACTGGGACGAGACGCTATGAGGTGCCAAACCTCTGGTGATCGTAGTCACAATGTGGTACCAAACCACTGGTGTCCGTCGACACGAATATCACTTCCCCCTCCACTCATATATCCCACATCAGTCCATGATATATAACAGAATTCATGCCAATACATATTTGAATCACATATACCAAATATGCCATGCTTCCCAAAAGCATCAAATAATAAACTCATACTGACAGGGACTTACCTGAATCATTGCTTATACCGTTATGGTATTAAATCCAAAGCTACATAAACCAGATTTAGCATACACAACAGTTAGCACAGTTAATTAATCATAAAGTGTGTATGTACACACCTGTCACCAACGTTATCCCTAAATCCCAGAGAAACTAATCAGCCACCCACAATATCCTTGCCCCCAATTGCCTTTGAACACTAGCCAACACACTCCAAGTGTGAATCGGCTTCGCTTCCCTACAATCGGCACTTATCCAAAATTAGTAGCCTTCAGCTTTGAACACTAATTAAACACTAACATAGATCCTTACCACTGCTTACCAAGATCGACTGCCAGGGAAATAGTGCTTAGATTGCTTGCTTTGAGATCCCAGAGTCCTAGGTGAAATCGGTTTCGACAGAAAGATTAGTCAACCATCAGTATATTTCGGCCCTTTTTCATCCAACCAAATCGACAGAGAGTAAGAATTATAAGAGGAGAGTTTCGGCACTACTTACCTTCACCAAAACGATTGACAACGAGGATCCAAAGAGATCTATACTCCTTTTATAATATTCAGCCAAGGTACTTCAGAATAGGAGAAAAGAAATTCGACCTAGGGGTAGAGAATAGATTCGGCTAGAGGAAGAAAATAATAGAAAAAAAAAGTGTTTAGAGTTTCGGCAACAAGAGAGAACAAAAGAGAGGAGTTTTAGACTTTGAACAATTTTGGAAAAAGAAAAGAAAATAGAAGAGTGCTCAATAGGGAATTCGGCCACCAGCCATAATAAAAACAAAAAGGAGAAGATTCACCTGAAGGTTCGGCTAGGTGTTGAAACAAATCAATTTTGGCTTTTAGCTCAAGTATGGTTTTCGGCTTTGGGTTCCCTACATAAAGGCTGACCGAAATTGCCCAAAATATGCCTAAGAGAATTCGGCACTTATCCCCCCCACATGGCCGAAATTCAACTCCCAAAGACATCCAAAATAATCTCCTAATTTACCTCTTCAACATCCATCCAAGTAAAATTTAAAAAAAATAAATAATCCTTATCCCTTCATCACCTCTTCAATTTAAAATACAAGATAGAAAGAAACCATGTGCTCATCAATTTCTTCCAGCAGAGTTAAAAAAAATCAAAAACTAGTTTAATCTTTTATCAATTTCCTATATATTCTCTTATCCTTTAACAATTAATAAATTAACCCCATGCATTATCCTTATCAATTTAAGAGTCCAAATTCATGCCATCACCTACTCTCCCATTCACGCCGGTTTCCAAAAAAAAATATAAAATAAAAAAATGCCAATTGCAGCTTCTTGGGTTCGAAACCAAGACTTCACTGCCGCTGCCCCTTCTTCCATCGCCCCATGCCATCTTTCCCAATTGACTTTCATGTCATAAAACTACAACATTTATTTATAAGACCTTCTTCTCGGCCCTCTTTCTTTTAACGCAAAAAGCCCAAAATAAAAATTCTCCTTGCGTCCCTTGTGTCTCGAACTCGAGACCTGACACTTCTAAACTCTTAAGTGGCGCCCCAAGCCACTCCAACCACCTAGACTTTCATGCTCAAACCTTGCCCGAAATTTCTTTAAAGCCCTCTTCACTTTAACGCCCTAACGACCCAAAAGAAAAACATTTCCCCCTTGTAACTTTTAAGAATCGAACCCAAGACCTCTCTTGCAACACCCTTAGGCGCACCAAGCCAATTGTACCAAGCCCATTCTTTGTCATATTTCTACCAAAATTTTATTTAAGCCCTATCTCACCTAGCTCCCTCCTTTTAGGTACTAAAAAAAATTTTAATACTAAGTCAGGCCTAGCTCGGGTTTAATTCTAGACCTTAGAACATGCCAAATGATCCTAGTATTTAATTCTTCAAGCACACACATGGGAAATTAATTAAATTTTAGACAACCCCTAATTCAGGATGTTACACCATTGCTTGTTGGGGAGTCATGTTAACCAACGCTCCTCCACTAGCGGCGTCTACCATATTCATCTCCATTGGTTTCAAACCTTCATAAAAGTACTGGAGAAGAGATTGCTCTGTTATACCGTGTTGTGGGCAGCTCGCACACAACTTCTTAAACCGCTCCCAATAATCGTAGAGAGTCTCTGCTTCTTTCTGCCATATTCCCACGATCTCTCTTCTAAGCTCAGCTGCTCGAGATGCTGGAAAAAACCTGTTGAGAAACAAATGAGATAAATCAGCCCAAGTAGTTATAGATCCAGGCGGTAAATAAAATAACCATTCCCTAGCTGAATCTGCTAGTGAAAAAGGGAAAGGGCGCAATTTAATTTGATCCTCAGTTAGGCCTTGAGGTTTCATACTCAGACAAACCATATGAAACTCCTTCAAATGTTTATGGAGGTTTTCATTTTGTAACCCTCAAAATGTTGGCAGCAACTAAATTAACCCTAATTTCAGTTCAAAATCGGTATCTATAGTAGGATATGCGATGCACAGTGGCGGTTGTTCTATCGGAGCTTCAGCCAGTTGCCGAATTGTTTGAGTCATTGGTTGAGGTGCTAAATTAGGGTTTTCGTCAACCCTAGTTTCAAGCGCCTCTGTAGGTGAATCGACTTCTTCTGCTTTACTTGCAAATGTTTGAGTAGGGTTTTCGTTAACCCTAGACTCTGCTTCGTCGTCGATTCTTATTTCTGGTGGTGGATTACTTTGAGTCTCAACCACCACTGACTGCTATTTCCATAGCTTTTGTAACACCCCTTACCCGAGACCGTTGACGGAGTCGAGCACGAGGCATTACTAGACTTAACTTACTAAATCAGGGCATAAAAATTGAAATTGTCCATCTGCGTCATGTTCACTAAATTGACTATAACTCGAGTTACGAAGCTCAAAATTTAGATCCGTAAATTTTCTCTGAAACTAGACTCATATATCTTATTACTATAAATTTTTCAGAATTTTTGGTATGGCCAATTAGTATAGTTTATTAGTTAAAGTCTGCCCTGTTACACAGTTCGACAGTTCTGACCCCTCTGCACAAAAGATCAATTATCTCATAATATACAACTCTTTTGCCTACACCATTTCTTTCATATAAAAATAGACTCAATAATCTTTAATTCTATATCTTATTCACACCATAATTCCATTTATACTATTTTTAGTGATTTTTTCAAAATCACATCACAGTTGCTGTCCAAACTATTCCCCTGCATATAATTACATGATTTCTCTATAATAACTATCAACTAGGCATTACAAAACATCCAAAACATGCTCTTAATTAGCCATTTTAATATGTAATTATTACCAAGCATTTACAAGCCAATCTTAAGCCATATCATAAGGTCATACACACAAAATGGCTAAGTCCCTATACATGCCATAACTTAAACCATTCGAGTCACAAAATACCAATATAATCCTTTGATAGTGTGTAACGATCTCCGACGTCCTTTTGATCCCCGAGTTGGCTTGTAATACTATAAAAAGAGAGAAAAGAATGGGAGTAAGCATTAAGCTTAGTAAGTTTGCATGTAAATAAATAACAACATTCATAATAAATTATTTTATTCTTTTCTTATCAAGATCACTTAAGCTTTTAACTCAGTGTACTAAAAACTTCATTCTTACCTGTACCTTTTAACAGGAACTTGTCTTACCTTTCCTTTGGTATACTCTTTGAATTTTCCCATTGAACCACTTGGAATACTAAGGATACGCGGGTACCTTTTCATATGAAACTTAACCATTGCCATGTCTTGACATGGTCTTACGTGGTATCCTTGCCTTATGAACTCACCAATGCCATGCCTTGGCATGGTCTTACATGGGACCTTTGCCTTATAGAAACTTATCAATGCCATGTCTTAACATGGTCTTACATGATTTCCTTAAACCCTAATGTCATGACATTTGTATCCTACACATTCCTAAGGTTCAACCAGAACTTTCTAAGATAGATTTTTCGTCAATTCATACTTGAGTCTTTGAATGATAAATTTATAAAATAAATATGTAAATGCTAGAACTTAATAGTATTAAATGTAAAATTATAGAATATTGCATTTATTTACCGCAAACTTACCTCGAAACAAAATACGATAAACTATATCGATTTAGTTCACTATCTTTTTCTTTCCTCGATCTAACTCCGAATTTCGTTCTTCTTGATCTATAATAGAAAATTTAGCTTATTTAATACTCACATTTACCAAAACAGTCCTTAACTCTAACTTTAGCAAAATTATGATTTTGCCCCTAAACTTTTACATATTTACACATTTTCCCCAAAGCTCAGAAATTAAACTTTATCCCTTATTCTTATTTTTTATGACATGCTGATCATTTTTCCCTTCTATGACAACATCAAATTCTCACTCTAACATGTACTTATGAACATTAGATATTTTTACCGATTAAGCCGTTTTACTCGTTTTTACTTAAAATCACTTAGCAAAAGTTGTTTAACATAATTTTAGACTTCATATTCTATCATAAAACTTGATAGGGTAAGCTAAACCGAGCTATCGGGGCTTCAAAAATGTAAAGAACATTAAAAACGAGGCTTGGAATCACTTACTATGGAGCTTGGAAGCTTGAAACAAACCCTAGCTATGGTGAACCCTTGAAAATTCGGCCTAATGAAGAAGATGAGCATATTTTGCCATCTTTTTCCCTTTTAATATCTTTTTATTACCAAATGACTAAATTACCCTTCATTAAAAACTTTGGTTCTTTCTACCTATATATGTCCATTTTTGTCCATGAAAGCCTAATGGTATAATTACCATTTAGGGGCCTCTACTTCAATTATACTCTTCAATTAAATCCTTTAACATCTAAAACTCATATTTATCAACTTTTGCAATTAAGTTCTAATAGGCAAATTAGACATGCAATTCATGAAATTTTTTATCGATATTCTAACACATGCATCTAATCACTCGATAAATCATAATAATTAATCGTAATAAACTTTTCTATCTTGAATTCATGGTTTCGCAACTACTATTCCGTTTAGGCCCTATTTCAGGATGTTACAGCTTTGTTTCCTTACAATTAGCTTTTGCAGTTTTTTCAATCTCCGGGTCAAACGCAAGCGTGCCTAGAGCAAATCTGGTCATAGAAAATAGAAAACAAGTTTAGTATGTTGCCGATCCCCGGAAACGGTGCCAAAATTTGATGCTTCGTTGAAAGCACCAAAAATATCCTATTCCCTGTAAAACAATAAAAATAACAGTAAAGGGGAAATAGGGTTGAATCCTCAGGGACCGAATTGTACGAATGCTCATTCTTCGAAATCCTGGGCAGAATCGTGCCCAAGAAAACTTGCGTTCCTGGAAAAAAAATAACAGAATTAAAACTTTGGATCTGGAAACGAAAATAAAATAAAATAAAAACAGAATTGAGAAGTCGAATTGGAATTGCGAAAATTAAAAATAGAAAATAAAGTTGAGATAAAGAAATTCTTATGGGGAGATTCCAGCCTTCGGTTGTCTCTTCCGCCTTGGGTTCAATCTTTGGCTTTTAGATGACCTTCCTCTACCCAAGTAAGCCAGTTATAGTGGAAGAGGACACCTACGACCACCAGCTCCAAGAATTTGGACTTACAAATTTAGGGAACCTGACTTTAGCCTGCAATCACTTTTGTGGAGTCATCTAAGCTAGATCAACGCTTCTCAATGGCAAATCCCACGCCATTTTGTCTCTTGGGCTTGCCAACCTCTGACACAGTAAGTTAACGAACCGACTGTGCAACCTCCTCAAATTATACAATGCGGCCGTTCCTTGCACACGTTGAAAAGATCACTTTTAAAGGGACATGGACGGAAGCGTCAGCCCCGTAATGCAGAGAAGCGATGAATACTTGGTGAGAAGTTAAGTACGAATTCTAAGCCTCAAGAACCTTTTTAGGGTATTCGACAACCTTCAGCTAGAAGGGTTTTAGTGGCTCATAGTTGTGGTGGAAAAGAAAATATATAAATGGAGATTTTTTTATTAAAAAGAAATATGGAAAGAATAAGAGATTTTTGGGGAGAGAGTTTACAGAAAAAGATGAACCCCCAAAATGAGTTACTTTATCCCCTATTTATAGTGCTAAGATAGATGGACTAGTCCTACTCAAATTCCCAAAGATAATTACAATTAATCAAAGATAAATAGAGATAAATAAAGAAATTAAATAATCCTAAATAATTATCCTAATATTAATTATCCTAATATAATTAAAATAGAGTCTAATAAAGCGAAGTCTCTTCTTTTTGCATTTCAATCCTTCTGTCCTCCATGTTTGCACTTTTGGCACCATCTTTTCCCTTTGTTGCACATTGGTCCATTTTTATCTTTAATTTTATATTTTTGGCCCTTAATTTCGCTTTTGCCTCCAATTTAGTCTTACAAGATAAAAGACCATAAATAGCCCAAATTAGTAGAATCATACTCAAAATAAATATACAATTAGCACATAAAAATATGTCATTCTAGAGTATTATCAGTTATTATCAAGTAATAAATATGCATTTAAATAAAATTTAAATTAGTTAATAGTATTATATTTTAGTAAAAATATAAAAAAATTACTATAACTTGTTAATATTTTAATATATGAAATATAAATTTTAAATATTTTTAAGTAATAAATATTAATTACTTATAAAATTTAATTAGAATATACAAACTACATTTTAAATATTTAAATATAACCATTAAATATTTGTAATTAGTATTTTAAAAAATATTTTTTATTTTTAATTAATGATTTTAACACATTTGTAATTAAGCACCAAGAAAAAAAAAGAAAAAGTACTATGTTATTGGAGGGGTAAAAAAGTAATTAAGCATTAAAGGTGCTTTTAGGGGAGTAAAAGCTAAAAATTTTAGCTTCTACTTTTCAGAAGGGCTTTTCAAAAGTAATTTTGAAAAGCTAAAAATTACAGCCAAAAGCAGCTTGTTCTACACAGCTTTTCTTTCAAAAGTGCTTGTAAGAGCCCAAATTTGCCCGAGCCCGTCAGATTAAACCAAAAAATACAACAAACAGAATAAAATCAATAACAAAAACCAAAGTCTTTTAAACAGTCCATAAACAGTTGCAATAACCCAAAAATTCAACCCAATACATAACCCCAGCCCAATTCTAGAATCGGCCTGAATGACCCAAATGGTTCTGGCAAACAGAAACCCTAGGGGTTCCAAGAGCAGTCTTGCGCCGTAGCAGCTTCCACGATGCCCCGCGCATGCGTCGCCACGTCAATGGTCCTTCCTATACGCACCATACCTTCGCTAGCAAGCATACGGCCTCCATACCTGCACCAAATGACGAACAAACAGCAGGGAAAAAAATAGGAGATTTGTATTTTTCTTTTTTTGGTTTTCCGACTATAAAAGTCGAACGAAAAATCGATTGTAAAGGTTACAATTTTACGCACACAATACACAGAGAAATACAAAATATTAGAAACAAAAAGAAAAGATTTTTTCAAGGTGATTTTCAATCTTCGGTTTTTTTCTGCCTTTTTGAACTTGTGTTTTATTTGCTCGCATAAAAGTCTAAAAAGGGGAAAGGGCTTTATCTTCGGAATAGGGACCGTCGGACTGCTTTCTTCATTGTAATCGGAGTAAAGTGGTCCTTCGAGGCAGTCAACGTGAAACGTTCGGGTTTGATTGGAAAGAGCAGTCGATGGAGGCTTGAATCGGTTCCTAATCACCGAGTATCATGGCGTGAAGTGGCCATTTTCTTTTTTTCTTTTTTTCTTCTTCTGCGACGGAGGGATTAAACAGAAAGGGGCCTAGGGTTAGAAATAACTAACAGAGGGTTTAAAGTTTGCTTAAAGGGGGGTTGCAATTTATTAAGAAAATGACGCCGTTTGGACTCAATTTAACAGCTTCAAAACGGCGCCGTTTGAAGTAGCCCGATAACCCGATCCATATGCGGTGGAGACCCACGCGTTTTGGCCTCTGAGGGAATATTTGTGCCTTTAGTCCCTATATTTTGCACCATTAATTGATTGAGCTCTGTTCTTATTTTTACGTTCTTTAATTTCTTCCTTGAAAATTGTGCTCTGTTTTAATTTAATCCAGTAGCAAACGCTACGTCTTGTAAATGAAAATATTTGCTATTCTAGTCCTCAATTGTTTGAGCATTTTTTAATTCAATCCTAGATTCTGTCAAACCAATTTTTTATAAAACAACCTTTTAATTTCATTTCTTTTTTAATAAAGTTTTTTTAGCCTTTATTTAAATTCTTGTAGTCTTTTTATATTAAATTCATTTATTATTCAAGCTATTTTAATAAAATTATTTTTTATTTGATTCTACAATATTTTATTTAGTTTTATTTTCAATTTATATGTATCTTCTTTATATTTATTGTATAAATTTTAATTAAAATTCATATATTATGTTTGTTGTTGCTTTGTATAATTCATTTCAATTTTTTTTTAATACCTATTTCATAAGCTCATTTATAAATTATTCTCTTTTAAATAATTTCATAAATTATAGATTTCAAACTCCATTTTTTTTATTTTAAATCCATTTGTTAGCATTCAAAATTTTGTTTTATGCCATTGTAAATTTTGAAGAATTATTATATCTTGTAGTTTATTAATCTTTGATGGTTAATGTGTGTCTCTCACACTATGCAATTATCGTTATTGTATATTTTGCATTAAATTATTTCTATAATTATGTCTATTTGTATAATGTTGAGTTTGTATGTTATTTCGTGCTTAATGCTATACTCATGCTACTTGTTATTGTTTTATGTTTCAAACTCCAATGTATTTGAGCACTTATTAAGTGTTATATTTTTATTACAAATGTATCAAATAAAATGCGTTTCGAGCCAATTTTAAAATTGAATATCTAAAAATTTTTCAAAATAAGGCAATATTTATGTGTTTGGAGATTCGAAAAATTGCACCCTAACGTGCTGGGTGTAAATTTTTCGTTTGACCTAAATAACCAAATATCCTTTTAATTGTGTTTTGAAAATCAAAGATAATCTCAGTATCGAAGAATAAATGTGTCATGTCCTAACATATTGGATGTGATGTTTTTGTTCCTTTGGAACGAGTGAATCTTGAGATTCAATTCAAAATTAATTAACATTCTTTGAAAAGAATCATACTTTAAACATTTTCAAGTTTTCAACGCAAGGACATAAGCTAATCAATTTGGTACCAGTTTTGGGCATACGAGGGTGCTGATCCTTCCTTGTGTGTAATCGACTCCCGAACCTATTTTTTTGATTTCGTAGACCAAAATCATTTTTCAAGGTGATCCAATCCCACCTAAACAAAAAGGTTGGTGGCGGCTCCATTTTTTAAAGTCGATCCCCATTTTTCAAACCCGATAAAAAAGGTTTCGACAGCTTGACAACTTCATTGTGGAACTGGTTGAGAGCCAGGCTGTAAATTGATTAATTCTTGTCCTTTTGATTGAAAATTTGGAAAATTGTTTTGAAAAATCATGTTTCCTTTGATGTATTTGCTGGTACTATAATGTTTTTTGTAGAACACTTGCATCTGTATTACATGATCGCTGTGGTCACACATTTATGTGGGAGTGAGAAACTATGCCTTTGTGAGGTTTTCATCTTCGTATAGGCTAGTGGACTGCTTCCGGGATACATCTGTACTTATGTCTTCGTGAGGTTTTCACCTCCTCATGGGCATAGGGAAATGTATTCCCCTGAACCGAACTTGATCCATATGAGCCTATAATGGGTGAGGATTGAGGAATATGTTGGTTCAGGTACCTATTCCTTAGAACTAAACCACATATAGTGAACCCAAAAAGCCCACCCTGAATGTTGCTGCAATAAACCATAGTGGTCATCCAAATAAGTACTTTACTTGTTTCTTTTTGTTTACTTTGATCTCTTACTAATGTGTTTCATTTTGTTTTGGTTATGATCGTATTACATATCATCTCATATCTAAAAAAGTGTCGATTCATATTCGATTACCAAATTAGAGAGTTTGTCATGGAGAACAAATTTCTTGACAAAACGGAAGATAATACGGTTGTCCGTATTTGTAATCTGTTTCATGTAAAGAATTTTGTCCTCTAGAAAAGTTTTCTCATAGAAATTGAATTAGAGTTTATACCTTTTTACATTCATGGCATGCATTCACATGGCATTACATCATATGCATTAGATTTCATGAGAAGACCCTGATTGATTGAAATTATTTTAGTATTAACCTGGACACCAATCATCCTTACGGTACCTGAACTAAGATGAAAGATATGGATCAGAGATTAGAAAAAAAACTTGATCAACTCCAAAGAGAGATGCAAGATAAACTTCAACAGCAAATGCAAGAGCAGCTGGCTCAGATCCAGCAGGATATGATGGATCGAATGATGGAATCTCAGAAAAGCATGATGACTCAAATGACACAGTTGTTGAAAGGGCTTACGGATAAAGGAAAGAGTCCAATGGTTAATGCTGAGGAAAATACTGAGTATCCTCAATATCCTCCTGGTTTTACTCCACCACATATGCAAACACGACATGAAGTAACTGTACAAAGGTCTTCTGTCACGATCAGTCCTCAACAATTTCAAACTGGTGCTCCAATGAATCCCCAAACTAGCTTAGGTTCAAGAGATAATCCAATCATTACTAATGTTCCTGATTTTGATGAGATGGTAGAAGTGGAAAGAGCAAAAACGGAATCACAAAAGTAATTAGAGGAGATGTGCAAGTGGCTAGAGGAGAAGTTCAAAGCCATGGAAAGTGCTGATAGCTATCACGGGATTGATGCTAAAGACCTGAGCCTAGTTCTAACTTTGGTACTTCCCTACAAGTTCAAGATGCCAGAATTTGAGAAATACAACGGAATGAGTTGCCCAGAAGAACATATCACCATGTTCTGCAGAAGAATGACAGGTTATGTTAACAATAATCAGTTGCTAATTCATTGTTTTCAGGATAGTATAGTGGGAGCTGCGTCTAAATGGTATAATCAGTTGAGTAGAAATAGAATTAGTTCATGGAGAGATCTAGCCCAAGCATTCATGAAACAATACAGTCACGTTACTGACATGACTCTTGATAGGATCACTCTGCCGAATATGGAGAAAAAACCAAATGAAAGTTTTAGACAGTATGTATAGAAATGGAGAGAAGTAGCCATCTAGTCCAGCCGCCACTTCTAGAAAAGGAAATGATGATACTCTTTATAAATACTTTAAAGGCCCCGTTTATCTCTCATATGTTAGGAAGCGCCACAAGGAGTTTTTCTGATGTGGTGATGACTGGAGAAATGATTGAGAACGCCATAAGAAGTGGAAGGATAGAGGCAGGAGAAGGTGTTAAAAGATCAGCCCCGAGAAATAGGGAAAATGAAGTGAACAGCTTGAGCAAGCGTTCCAAATCTGTCACTGCAGGTCAACCGAGGGCTATGACCATTGGTCATCAGGGCTCATCAAAATAAGAATCCAGTGTCAAGCAACTTTAGTTTATGCCAATTCCAATGATATATAGGGAGTTGTATCAAAGCCTATTTGATGCACATGTGGTGGCTCCTCATTACATGGAACCAATACAACCTTCATACCCTAAATGGTATGATTCGAATGCTCAATACAAGTATCACGTGGGAATAATGGGTCACTCAATCGATAACTGCATTGCGTTTAAGAAATTGGTTGAGAGGCTTATTAAAATAGGGGTTTTGAAGTTCGATAAGTCGAATGAAGCAGTAAATTGCGATAATTGAATGACGGGGCAAGAGAGTTGCTATTTCTTGAAGAAGTCATAAGAAGCCTAGAAATCGAAAAGTCAGAACACCAATGGCGTATCCAAAGAGCGAACTAAGGAATAAAAGATTTCCAAGCATCGGCCTTTATATACTTAAGAGTGTTTTGAACAATAGGACTCTGGAAGAGACATGTATTTTCAAGGATAATCTAGAGTAATATTCAAAACACACTTATGCTTTCAGCCTAGAAGTAATAATAGTCATTTTGTGAAATAGGCTTGTGTTCAGAATCTTTTTTTTCAATAAAATGCATCTTTTTGAGCAAATATTTTTCCATTCTTTCTATGTATAGATTCTTTTGTACTTTGGATTACTATTTAAATATTCTTTTATTCTTTATTCATGATCATATCATACAAATAATCATCCTTAGAATCATTTATTCTTTGGATTTTCTGCCTTCACACATAGGTACCCAGATATCAACGACATAAGCGACGTTGTTACTAACTCCCTTTTTTTAATGAAATATGGGTCTAAAGGATCTCAGGACTTTGAAGATGACAGAAATTGTAACCCATCTTTTGATTTGTTAAGGATGATAGAACTGGATGAAAAATAGATCCTACATCGTGAGCCAAGGAAAGAGATGAAGATCAAAGCCTAAGCTCAATGTAGAAATAAGATTTCCTATGTGTGGAGCATGGATGTTACCAAGACAGTCTCATTAAAAGCTTCTGACCAACATCGATTCATTTTTGTAGATGTCGGTTACTTCATTAAGACGGTAAAAATCGCTTCATATGCCAATATTACAAAGTCGATAGTCATCAGAACAAAAAGAAAAAAGAAAGAAAGAATACCAAAAAAATGTCAAAAAATCATATTTAACCGCACAATGTCAAAAGTTTGCGGTTTGTTCGAAGATCAAGTGCCACATCATAGTGCAGCAAAGGCAGCCAAAAAGAAAAACAAAAGAAAAAAAAAGAAAGAAAGACTAAGACTTGTAAAGATTGGCATACAGAAGTTACTATTTACCCTCTATGGCCAAGACTGTCACCGGGGCAACACATTTCTCATTGAAGTCGAATTCCTTTGTTCTGAGTTTTATCAGAACTGAATTCGAATGAGGTAGAATGGATCCAATCCTGATATGATCAATCAAATTTGTGAGAAAAAATTAATAGCTATCCGTTACAGTCAGATGGTGCGGGTTTGCGACAAAGAGGTCCATCTTAGAAAATTCCCAAAGGAGGACCGATATTTAAGAAGATCCTTCATATACAGATGGATTTCAGAGAAAAATGGAGGTTAAACTAGAAAAGACTTTATGTAGTGAAAAAGTCTGTTCTGGAAACATTGACCAAAATGGATGGCAGGGATATGCCCAATCCGGTGAATTCAGTTAAGAATTATTTCACTTAAAAAAAGAGAAGACAAAGTGAAAACCTGCAAAGGGCACCTTAAAATATATATAAAATAAAAATAAAAACTTCAATCAAAAAGAAAGAAGAAGGAGAGGCCAAGGCAAAAACCCGTAAAGGGCGCTTTGAGACCAAAGGGGATTTGAGTTGAAAACTCGAAAAGGGCGGCTCAAATTTTAATCAAAAGTGGGGCATATAGTAGTCTTTCCATATTTGGATTAACAATGAAGAAGTATGCTACGTCTTGGGGCATCAACAAAGTACTCCGAATCCCCTAAACGCATATCAAGCCTAAAATGATTCTCAAGAAGTTTGAATAGAGAAGCTCAGGCTGCGATATTTGGGGCACCTAGCTTCCATTTTACCCATTTTAATTTTGTTATTTGTGATTATATTGTTCTTTTCAAAGAATGCTCCAAATAAAATTTCTTTGCATTTGCTATCTCGAATTAACTTATTTGTTTCGAGCTATGCTCCTAATTAATTTCCTTCCTGTCCATGGTTATGATCTTTTTCAGGCATTTTGCATTGAAATAACGATTAATGGACTAATAATATTTTTCGCATATTACTCTGAAAATGTTTCTGAATAATACAAGAACTTGAAACAGGACTATTGTTTAAAACTCACCAAGTTTAAAGAAAAGTCTAAGTTGAGGCTATCTCCTAGGATTTTCTGTAACATCCCGAATTAGGGCCTAGTTAGAATAGTGCTTTGAGACCACGGATCAGAAGTAGAAATAATTATTTTATGACTGTTATGAGGTTTATGATATGTTCGTATGCATGTGTAAATATTTCATGAAGAAATTTTAGGTATAAAGTGTCCAATTTCACTTTTGGACTAAATTAAATAAGTTGCAAAATATCAGGTCCTAGAAGCTTTAAGAATGAAATAGTTTGGATTATCAATTTAAGGTCTATAATGTGATTGAATTGTTGTGTGAAAAATTTCGTTGAGAAATTTTATCGAAAAAGTGTTTAATTTAGTTAGTAGGATTAAAAGTTGTTATTGTTCATAAGTATGTGTTATAGTAAGAATTTAAAGTTGCTATAGAAGGAAAAAATGTTCAGCATGTCACAAAACATAAGAAAAAGGAATAAAGTTTAATTTACGAGCCTAGGGGTAAAAATGTAATTTTTAGAAAGTTAGGGGAAAAATTATAAATTTGCCATAATTTGATATGTGAATTGAATTGATTAGTTTGTTGATCAAATGTGTTAAATGAGTGTTATTTGACGTGTCATATCAAGAAATTATGAAATTTGGACTAAGATCGGGGAAGAACAGAGTTGTGGACTAAGTCGAGAAAATTAGCCGTTTCGGCATTCGAGGTAAGTTGGTGTGTTAATAATAATGCAATAATGTTGTAATTTATATTTGAAAGCTAAATTAGTGAATTAATTGAATTATGTTGAATTAAATGTTATGAGAAATTATCATTTGAACGGTAAGTACAAATTTAGTAAGTTATTAATCAATCAGGTTGTATAGAATTATCTGTATAGTTGTACTTAAATTTTAATGGAAGTATTTATATTGATTTTTGATATTTCCGAATGTGTCTTCTATGTATATATATGGTATAATTGAATGTGAAGTAGACTTAAATGTCATTGGTATACCTGAATGTGTTGTGTATATATATCAATGAGGTAGTTAAATGTGGTACGGTATTGAGAGTTGAAATTGCAACCGAATGTGATGTATATATATGTCTATGATATAACCGTATGAGATATCAAGTTGAGGAGTGAATATGTTCGAATGTGATACAGATGTGTAGCAAAGATATAATTGAATGTGATGTTGATTATAGAAATGAAATAAGTGAGTTTATATATAAGAAATTGAGATTTAAGTTTTATGTATGTAGAAATGTTTATGAGATTTGGGAACAAGTTCGATTCAATTGAGATAGGATGTTTGAAAAGCTTCGTATGAACCTTAAGGATTAGTTAAGATTTCCGATATATGAATTAGGTGTAAGATGACTTTACATCAGTGATATCGGGCTTTATGCCTAGCAGGCTTTATGCTGGTGAAATATATCAGGCTTATTGCCTAGCAAGCTCTGTGCTGGTGTATTATATTATGCTTTATGCCTAGCAAATTTTACGTGAGCACTAAGTGTGCGAATTTAATATTTGAGCACTAAGTGTGCGAAATCAAACATTGAGCACTAAGTGTGTGAATTTAATATTCGAGCACTAAGTGTGCGAAATTGAATATTGAGCACTAAGTGTGCGAATTTAACATCCGAGCACTAAGTGTGTGAAATCGAATATTGAGCACTAAGTGTGCGAGTTTAACTTCCGAGCACTAAGTGTGCGAAATCGGATAAAGATCTTTAAATGCACAAATTGAACTACGAGCATTAAAGGGAAGGGTAAATGTGAATTTAAAAAAAATTTAATTTGGTAAGTTTCAATGTTATGAGTAATTGTGAATTAGTGTTATCATGAGACAAGTAATTGAATGTGAAAAGGATTTAATCATGTGATAATAATGTGCAAGTGAACATTGTAATTAATGCATTTATATGTGTAAGTGTGAATATGAAATCGTTTGTATAAGTGAAGTGTAGGTATGAAATTAAGTAGGAAATCGTATGAACAAATAATACTGGTATGTGTATGAAATTGCTATTGTATGATTTATATGTTAAATAAAGTGTTTGGGTTATGATGCATCCTTTGTAAGGATGCAAATGAGTGAGATGTGCCTATGATCAAATGATAGTTATATGCTAAGTTATACTATGTTTTTGGGCATATGTGAAAAAAAAAAATGAAAGTGAATACAAGAAAATCATGAAAATAAAAGTGAAATTAGCATGAAGGCAGTACTGGACAGCAGCAGTTGTGTGACTTTGAAAAGAATCACCAAAAATGGTGGAAATTGAATTAGAGGTTGAATAAAAAATAAAATTAAATCTTAATAAGTCTATTTTCACATAAAAGAAACGGTGTAAACAAAAGAATTTCGTATTTTGAGATATTTAAATTTTTGTGAGACTGGTTTAGAATGATTACGTGATCCCCTGTTCTAACTTTATAAATTCATTAAAAATTATAAAAAAAATAATTATTGGATAAAATTTATATTCTTGAATTTCTTAATGAGTCTATTTTCAATAAAAACAAATGGTAACATCATTTGAGTTCTGTACAATGAGATAATTAATTTTTAGTGAAGAAAGGTCGAAACTGTCAAATAGCATAATAGGGGAGAATTTAATGAATAAACTGTACTTATTGGCTAAACTAAAAATTTTGAAAATTTTATGGAAATAATGTATGTGAGTTTATTTTCAGGAAAAATTAACGGATCTTAATTTGGAGTTCTGTAGCTCCAGATATAAATAATTTAATGACTGTGACTTGAGAAAACAACTTAACTGGAATTTGAATAAATAGAAAGAATATGAAAATAGCATGTTATCGCATTGCTTATTATTTTCATGCGAGCTTACTAAGCGTAAAGCTTACTTCCTCCTTTCTGTTTCTTTTAGTTTTGTCAGGTCAGCTCAGGGTTGGAGATCGTCGGAGGCAGGATCACACTATCGAGCCATTATTCTAGGAGTATTGGCATGTGTATGTTTAATGTTTTCAAGTGAGTGGCATGTATAGGGACTTAGTTTTTCTATGATGGATGTAGTTGTGATTAGCCAAATGTATTTAGTTTTTCTATGATAGATGTAGTTGTGATTAGCCAAATGTATTGGCTTATATTGATTTGTTGATTATAGCCATGAAATATGGCTTATAATGATTTTGGCTTGTAAGCTTATTTGTCCATGGTATGTGTTAATGTCTTGCTATGTGGTATAAGTGATTAAATAGATGACAAGGTCAAATGCATGTGATTGAAAAGTTTTAAATTTTGGGCAAAATTTGGTAACCTGATTTTGTATGATTGTGAATGTTTAAGTCCGGTAATGCCTCGAACCCTATCCTAGTGTTGAATACGGGTGAGGGGTGTTACATTTTCTGTCAAAAATAGTTGGTGATACAATCTTGACGAAAAATGAGCATTGTTAACCCATGTGCAAAAGGGGAATCATTCACAAGGAAAAATGATATTATGTATCCATACACATCTGGTTGGGTCACCTAGGGAGTGATCAATAGATGGAAGCTGATACAAATCATATACCTTTGAATAGCAATGAGATGGATTGAAGAAGAAACACGTCCTATGTTTTGGAGTCGCAGTGGGACAGACGGGAAAAGATTTAGATCCTATACCCCTAAGTCACAATGAGTTGAACCTTGAAGTTACAATGGGGCAAATTTGTTGAGCAAGATATTTGTTTTCTCAGGTTTTCTGTCAAGAATACCAGCCGAACAAGATGGCAGTATGATACGTTAGTGATAAAGCTCTGATAAACAATGAGTGATAACAACCTTAAACTTTTAAAAAGGGATCATTCTCATGAAATTCTGCATTCATACAAAACACATTTAGTTAGGAGCATTTGATTCATTCCGATCATTGCATCCTAATCATTATACTTTTTAAAAAAGGATCATTCTCATGACATTCTGCATTCATGCAAATGTCATCCATAATAGTTAGGAACATTCGATTCATTCTGATCATTGCATCCTAATCTTTATAAAAAGACCATTCTCATGACATTCTGCATTCATGCAAATGTCGTCCATAATACATTTAGTTAGGAGCATTAGATCCATTCTAATCATTGTATCCTAACCATTTTGCATAACAATAAAAAACTGATTTTACACGATAGGTCCCCCCAGATGACGGTGTCGCAACATCAGTGAATTGGCAAATCTTGTCTCTCTAAGCAGTAGTGGAACAGATTTAAGCCACCAGTCCTATCTCCCTGACCAGCAGTTGTAATAGGTTGAAGATTCTAGATCTTGTCGCCCTAAGCAGTAGTGGACCAAGATCGAACGGTAAATCTTGTCTCCCTAATTAATAGTAGTGGAACAGATTTAAGCCACCAGCCCTATCTCCCTGACCAGCAATTGGAATAGGTCGAAAATACCAGATCTTGCCTTCCTGAGCAAAGCAGAATGAAGATACCAGTCTGGCGTCCCTGAGTTTGCAGTAGAGCAGACTAAAAATAGTAGATCTTGCTTTCTTGAGCGAAGCGAATTGAAGATAGCAGTCTGGCGTCCTTGAGTTTGCAATGGAACAGATTGAAGATAGAAGATCTTGCCTTCCTGAGCGAAGCGGATCGAAGATAGTAGATCTAGCATTCCTGATGTTGCAGGAGCAAATCGAAGACATCGGATCTTATCTCCCCAAAGTTTCGGTGGAGCAGATTGAAGCTACAAGTCTAGGATCGAAGTACTAGTTCTCATGCCCCTGAAGATGCAGTGGGATGGAATAAAGCTACTAGAAGAAGAAAAGCATCGAAAGAAGCCAAGATCTTACAAGACCAGGCAAATTTGGCCCTTTTATAGTCTTTGCTCTATTCTCATTACATGACAATGAGCAAAGAGGGGCAGCTGTAAGAGCCCAATTCGCCCGCCAGATTAAACCAAAAAATACAACAAATAGAATAAAACCAATAACAAAAATGAAAGTCTTTTAAACAGTCCATAAACAGTTACAATAACCCAAAAATTCAACCCAATACATAACCCCAACCCAATTCTAGAACCGGCCCAAATGGCCCAAATGGTTCTGACAAACAGAAACCCTAAGGGGTTCCAAGGGCATTCTTGCGTCGTAGCAGTCTCCACAATGCCCCACGCACGCGTCGCCACGTCAGTGGTCCTTCCTACGCGCACCGTACCTCGGCCAGCAAGCATACAGCCTCCGTACCTACACTAAATGACGAATGAACAGCAAGGTAAAAAATAGGAGATTTGTATTTTTCTTTTTTTGGTTTTTTGACTATTAAAGTCGAACGAAAAAACGATTGTAAAGGGTACAATTTTATGCACACAATACACAGAGAAATACAAAAGATCAGAAACAAAAAGAAAAGGTTTTTTTGAGGTGATTTTCAGTCTTCGATTTTTTTCTGCCTTTTGAACCTGTGTTTTATTTGCTCACATAAAAGTCTAAAAAGGGGAAAGGGATTTACCTTTGGAATAGGGACCGTCGGACTACTTTTTCGTCGTAATCGGAGTAAAGTGATCCTTCGAGGCAGTGAATGTGGAAAGTTCGGGTCTGATTGGAAAGAGCAGTCGATGAAGGCTTGAATCAGTTGCTAATCGCCGAGTATCATGGTGTTGAAGTGGCCATTTTCTTTTTTTCTTTTTTTTTTCTTCTTCTGCGGCGGAGGGATTAAACAGAAAGGGGCCTAGGGTTACTAGCAGAGGGTTTAAAGTTTGCTTAAAGGGGGTTGCAATTTATTAAGAAAACGACGCCATTTGGACTCAATTTAATAGCTTCAAAACGGTGCCATTTGAAGTAGCCCGATAACCCGATCCATATGAGGTGAGACCCGCGTGTTTTGGCCTCTGAGGGAATATTTGTGCATTTTTCCCTATATTTTGCACCATTAATTGATTGAGCTCTGTTCTTATTTTTACGTTCTTTAGTTTCTTCCTTAAAAGTTGTGCTCTGTTTTAATTTAATCCAGTAGCAAACGTTGCGTCTTGTGAATGAAAATATTTGCTATTCTAGTCCCTGATTGTTTGAGCGTTTTTTAATTCAATCCTAGATTGTCAAACCAATTTTTTATAAAACAGCCTTTTAATTTCATTTCTTTTTCAATAAAGTTTTTTTTAGTCTTTATTTAAATTCTTGTACTCTTTTTGTATTAAATTCATTTATTATTCAAGCTATTTCAATAAAATTATTTTTTATTTGATTCTACAATATTTTATTTAGTTTTATTTTCAGTTTATATGTATCTTCTTTATATTTATTGTATAAATATTTAATTAAAATTCGTATATTATGTTTGTTGTTGTTTTGTATAATTCATTTCAAAAAATTTTTAATACATATTTCATAAGCTCATTTATAAATTATTCTCTTTTAAATAATTTCATAAATTATAGATTTCGAACTCCATTTTCTTTATTTTAAATCTATTTGTTAGCATTCAAAATTTTGTTTTATGCCATTGTAAATTTTGAAGAATTATTATATCTTGTAGTTTATTAATCTTTGATGGTTAATGTGTGTCTCTCACACTATGCAATTATCGTTATTGTATATTTTGCGTTAAATTATTTCTATAATTATGTCTATTTGTATAATGTTGAGTTTGTATGTTATTTCATGCTTAATGCTATACTCATGCTACTTGTTATTGTTTTATGTTTCAAACTCCAA
The DNA here is from genome assembly GCA_025503065.1 of Gossypium bickii. Taxonomy (NCBI): domain Eukaryota; kingdom Viridiplantae; phylum Streptophyta; class Magnoliopsida; order Malvales; family Malvaceae; genus Gossypium; species Gossypium bickii. The sequence goes on along the minus strand of CP106713.1, from coordinate 125,458,123 downwards.
TGTATCTGAGCCCTTATTAAGTGTTATACTTTTATTACAAATGTACCAAATAAAATGCGTTTCGAGCCAATTTTAAAATTACATATCTGAAAATTTTTCAAAATAAGGCAATCTTTGTGTGTTTGGAGATTTGAAAAATTGCGCCCTAACGTGCTAGGTGTAAATTTTTCGTTTGACCCAAATAACCAAATATCATTTTAATTGTGTTTTGAAAATCAAAGATAATCTCGATATCAAAGAATAAACGTATCATGTCCTAACGTATTGGATCTGATGTTTTTGTTTCTTTGGAACGAGTGAATCTTGAGATTCAATTCAAAATTAAGTAACATTCTTTAAAAAGAATCATACCTTAAACATTTTCAAGTTTTCAACGCAAGGACATTAGCTAATCAATTTGGCACCGGTTTTGGGCATGCGAGGGTGTTAATCCTTCCTCGTGTGTAATTGACTCTCGAACTTTTTTTTTTTTATTTCGTAGACCAAAATCATTTTTTAAGGTGATCCAATCACACCTAAACAAAACGGTACATAAGAACCGGCCCAAATACCGAACAGCATGAAAAAACTAGCCCAAGAATTTAAAAAGGAGGTTTCTTCTAATATAGCGCGGTTTTTGGAAAACACATATGACTGTTTCCATGGCCATGAGGAAACTGCAAATAAATATATGAAAGACATCCCAAAGAACAAAAGTATTACGTAAATCAAAAAAGAGAAAAAATGATATGGTAGGAGCATTGCTGTTAAACACAGTGCTGCCCAGAAGGTCAAAGTGTTGTAAAACCAAAACAAGCTGAATAGATCAGATATTCCAACATATTTTTTGGAAACGTCCGTTGCGGAGGGACTGGGTATGGGTGCAGTATTGAAGTCGGTTTTGTGCCAAAATGTGTGGGAATTGAGAGGCGGCTGATCTTGACTTAAAGAGACTTGGTATTTCATGGATGAGCTGTCATCAGGCATATTTGGAGGGTTTAAAGAGGCTTCGAAAGTGGTTGTTATAATTAGCACTGTCACTACTAGAAATGTGCTACGCATCTCATGTGGCATGCACTTCCTTCCTCGACCTGCTCTTGTTTTCCATTTTTGATGCCATGACATCTTGTCTTTTAAAGATTTGATGTAGATTGAAGTGAAGGAGGTATTGGGAAGCGAGGGAGAGGAAGCACTCAAACCTCCTGCTTTGCTTAGCATATCTATAATCCCATCCGCTTGCCTTTCATTCCATGGGTATTGTGATTGGATATCTAGAGCTGTCAATCCCTCCAAATTTTTGGCATTGATTTGGTCTCGACGCAAGTGTCCCAGCAATACTTTCACCACCTGTTAATTAGAAATTAATTCATGTAAATTACCCTTTTATCATATACACATCAATAATTGACTTGATTAGGAAAATTAGCTTATACCCGAGGTCTGTTTCTGATAGCTGCAATGTGTAGCACAGTGTTGCCATCAATGTCTGCCCAACTTAGTAGTTCATTCTCCCAACGTTGGGCAGACTCATGGCTGCTTCTCATAAGCCACCCCACCAGGACTTGGAAAGCTTCAAACACGTCGCTTTTTACTGCAAGATGGAAAACCGTCTCGTTTCGAACAGTCACATCTTCTACGGCCTCGGGACAAACCTTAAGGAATTTGATCAAAAGATCAACATCTCCAGTTTGAATCACATGGTGCAGAGGAGTGAAACCCTCCCTCCCTTTGACACGAACAAGGCCATTGTCAAACTTGAGGAGTAGAAGCACTGCTTGGGTTCTGTTATTCTGCAGAGCCAAGTGCAAGGGGCTAAACCCAGCTTGGTTTAGCTTTCTTGCAAACGATGGCATTAAGTTGATCATCTCCATCATAAATTCAATATGCCCAGAAGAGGCAGCTACATGCAATGGAGTTTGAACAAAAGGCACATCAGCAATATGCTGTAAAACAAATGGATCATTCCGAATCAACTCGTACAAGAGGTTAATATTTCCTGTTTGGGCAGCCTGTATCATCCTCTCATCCATAGCTTTTCTTTTGGGGTAATAAATTATGCAGTGAATTTTCAGATTACTGAACTAAGGAAATTTGCAACAAAACACAAAGAAGAAAGAAGTAGATGACAACATGGAAATGGAAATAGAACCTATATTTTCCGTAAACACATATCTGATCTGGTCACAATTTATACATGAGTTGAACAGTACTGTAGTTCGAGGAAATAATTTTCTTCGAAGGTCCAAAGAAATTTCCAAGCAGCAAAGCCATAGAAAGAAGGCACCCAGTCCGCACGAAATACACATTTAATAAAATTGTTGATTTTTATACACGACATTTTAAAAATTTGAAATTTAGTCAATCTACTTTTCAGAATTTAGTTAATCTACTTTTCAGATTTTAAATTTCAAGTTTAATGGTTAACAATATTAAATATTTTTTTGTTAAATTTATTGATGTGACATTTAAAAAAAATTACTTGGAAGCCATGTAACTAAAAAAGTTTATGTTGTAATAAATTTGAATTTAACAAAAAAATTAATACAGTTAATAGCTGGATTTAAATTTTAAAATCTGAAAAGTAGATATACTACATTCTAAATTTTTAAACGATACAATAACTTATGACATATTTTACTGAGAAAAATATATTAAAACTTTAAAAAAATAAATAGTATGTGTGAATTGTGATTCACAACCAACTATATCCACATCAAAATCAAGGCCAATTCGTTGGTGAATTAGGGAAATATATGATATATGTATGTTCAATTTTAAAATTTACTTATCTATAATTTATGTATAATATATGTATTTAATTTTATTGATAAAAAAATATGTGTTTAATTTTAAATTTTAAATTTTACTTTTTCTTATCAAAATGATTTTTATTTTCTATCATATTATTAGATTTACATTTAAAAATAAAATACTTTAGAGTAAAATAGAAATTGTAATAATTTTTATATTATAAAAATAATTATAATTTAATAGAAATGATAATAATTGCACTTTAAAAAAAATATAATTTAATGTAAGATTATTAGTTAAATTTTTTTTCTAATTTTAATATATATATATATATATATATATATATTTCTTGAACAGAAATCTAAATATAAAATATAGAAAAAAATTATGAATTATAGTTACTAATTAAAAATTTTGATATAAAAAAAAAAGTTATGCTAAATTTATGGATGTAAAATTGAGTCATTACATAATTAGAATTTTAAGCATTTTAACTAAAACTTAATTATTACTAAAATTAATTAGCTAGTGCATTAATTAAAATTTAATGTGTATGCATCCATATCTGTAAGCACTCACAACATCACAATTCTTGGCTGTTCGGTATAGTTCCCTTCTGCAACTCCTTTTATGGTTCAAATTTTTGCATGTCTCTTCAAACTTTTTGCATTCCCAATTTCTTGTTATATAATAACTTGTTGGGTAAGGGTCCCACTATGTGGGAGACCCTTAAAACATGCCATGTTTTATGGCAAGTTTTTTTTTTTCTTTGGTTTTTTCATCATTTTCTTTTGTCTTTTATGGAAGTGTGTGTGTGCAGCAAATTAAAATAGTCAGAGAGCAAAATCAGATTTGAGAGGAGAGAAAATAAAAGGGAGAAACAGAGAGTTTGAAGCTAGAAAAATTATTTTTTAAATTTGGAGCAGCTGTGATCAACTCTTCGATCGGAGGTCCATCCGTGATTCGATTGAGCTGATTTTTGGACAGCAGCTAGGCGACAAGGTGTTCTTGACTTTGTACGGTCGGATTTTTCATCCGAGCCCTGTAGCGTTAGAAATGCCCGTTTTTACAGCAGCTACGATTTTGGTGATGTTCTTCAACTTTTTCTCTCTTTTGCTAAAGATTACATATTGTTAGCCTTGTTGGAGTTGAATGCTTGTTGTAGGCTTGATATTGTGATCTTGTAGCTGAACATTTGATTATAGTGGAGCTTTTAATCGGACTCTAAAGTCCCGTGGTTTTTACCCTTGATTTAGAGGGGTTTTCCACGTAAAAATATCGGTGTCTCTATTTATCATTTTTGTTGTGGTTGCATTGGTTGATTTGTGGTTGATAGGTTGCTAGAAAACATATTTTTGTGCTATTGTGCTTGCCATAATATTTGACAAGAGTTATAGGGAGAGAAAGAACACCGGTTGTGCTTCCGCTTTGTTTTGGTTGTTTCGGTTTCTTCCCAACATAACTGTCATGACATACACCATCAAAATATCCTATATATATGCAAAAAAAAAAAAAAAAATCAAATTCGTTGATTGTATCTTTTCAAACTCGAATGAAAAAAAAAATTCTTTTACAATAAATAAAAAAGCCAAATTTGACAATTTTTCAAATTTTAAACTTAAATTCACTCAATTAAATAAATTTGTATCCAATCTAATTTTAAGGGACCACAATTAAATACAGAAAGTTTGAACTCATATTTGTGAAATATGACATCATTAAATATGACATAACAGATCTTGATTTATTAATATTTATATCATATTCCTGGTCATAACACATTACACATTGAATTTAATTTTTTTTTTGTAATTTTCATAATAAGTATATAATATACCATTTAAAAATAGATAATATACACATTTTAAATAAACAATATATGAAAAATTTTGCCTTAATAATAAAACAATTTAGATGATGTACAACATACAATTTTTTAAATAATACATAATATGATTAAAGTTAAATAATATATAATACATAAATAATATATAACTAATAAAAATAATAATATATAGGATAAAACAATTTAACATAAATAAGGAAAAGCAAAAAAAAGTTTAAAATAATTAAAATAAATGAATAAATAATGATTAAGCAATTAAATGGATAAATAAAAATGTTAAAAAAACGCATAAGTTAACCTAACTCTCGCAATATGAGGATTCAACGAAATTCCTCCACCAAAATCTAACTCAAACGGAAGCAACTAAAAAAGAAACGAAGATGAGCGAAGAACAAAATAAGAACAAGCCATAGAAAATAAGAACGTAAAAGAGAGAGAAATTTGGGTGAATGCTATCAAGAATTTTTATTACTCCAAAACTCAAGTCCTTTACAATGAAGGAAGAGGCCTCTATTTATAGTTGAGCCTCCCCAAATCCAATTGTACAGATCAATTACATCAGCGATTAAGATTAAAAGGTATTTACAAATTTCTAAGCAGCAAAGCCATAGAAAGAAGACACCCAATCAAAAAAAAAAATAATAATTTTGTCACCAGCGTACTGTAGTTGGAGGAAATAATTTTCTTCGAAGGTCCAAAGAAATTTCCAGGCAGCAAAGCCATAGAAAGAAGGCACCCGGTCAAAGAAAAAAAAATTTGTCACCAACGTTATAAATAATAATTTTTTTGCTTACTCATCCCTTAAATCATTAATAAAATATTGATACGATTTTTTATTTATATAATAACAAATATATATTCTTCAATATTTACACATATTATCAATTTAATCATAATTCTAAAAAAACAACAAATTTATCCTTTAATATTTTCACATTATATCAATTTAATCTTGATTCTAAAAAATTCAAAAAATATATGAAAAACATCCAAAAGAAATATAAAAATTTAAAAAGTAGATAAATATTCAAAACAATTTAAAAATGAGTTAAAATATGTCATAAGTCTTTGTACTCTTCAAAAATTTGAAATTTAGTCTATCTACTTTTCAGATTTCAAAATGCAAGACTAATTGTTAACAATATTAAATATTTTCTTTGTTAAATTTATTGGTGTGACATTTAAAAAAAAAAAAACTTACTTGGTTGCAATAAACTTGAATTATGTTGCAATAAACTTGAACTTAACAAAAAATTTAATACAATTAATAGTTGAATTTAAATTTAGAAATATGAAAAATAGATAAATTAAATTCTAAACAGTACAATAACTTATGACATATTTACCCATAAAAATATATTAAAACTTCAAAACAATAAATAGTATGTGTGATTCACAACCAACTACATCCACCACATCAAAATCAAGGCCAATTCGTTGGTATATTAGGGAAATATATGATATATTTATGTTCAATTTTAAATTTTACTTATCTATAATTTATGTATAATATATGTGTTTAATTTTAAATTTTAAATTTTACTTTTTCATATCAAAATTATTTGTATTTTCTATCATATTATTAGATTTACATTTAAAAATAAAATACGTTAGAGTAAAATAAAAATGGTAATAATTTTTACATTATAAAAATAATTATGATTTAATAAAAATGGTGATAATTGCACTTTTAAAAATAAATATAATTTAATTTAAGATTATTAGTTAAAATTTTTGCTAATTTTTTTAAAATAGATATATATATTATTTGAACACAAAATATAGAAAAAAAATTTATAAATTATAATTACGAATTAAAACTTTGATATAAAAAAAAGTTATGTTAAATTTATCGATGTAAAATTGAGTCAATACATAAATAGAATTTTAAGCATCTTATTAAAACTTAATTATTACTAGAATGAATTAGCTAGTGTATTAATTAAAATTTAATGTGTATGCATCCATATCTGTAAGCACTCTCAACATCACAATTCTTGGCTGTTCGGTATAGTTCCCTTTTGCAACTCCTTTTATGGTGTGATTCCATGTCTCTTCAAACTTTTTACATTCCCAATTTCTTGTTATATAATAACTGTCATGACATACACCATCAAAATATCCTATATACATGCAAATTTTTATTTTTCAAATTCGTTGATTGTACCTTTTCAAACTCGAATGAAAAAAAAAAGTTCTTTCACAATAAATAAAAATGCCAAATTTGACAATTTTTCAAATTTCAAATTTAAATTTACTCAATTAAATAAATTTGTATCCAATTTAATTTTAAGGGACCACAATTAAATACAGAAAGTTTGAACTCATATTTGTGAAATATGACATCATTAAATATGACATGATAGATCTTGATTTATTAATATTTATGTCATATTTCTGGTCATAACACATTGCACATTGAATTAAAATTTTATATAATTTTGAGATTTAATCGTTATTAAAATGATTAAACGATATATTTCAAAATTTATTAATATTAACAAAAAAAATATTTTGTAATTAAAATTAAATAAAGTACATTTATAAAATTATCATCATAATTTTGTTTTTTCAGTTTAACTATTAGCCTTTTCAATAAAATAAATAATGATTTATTTTCTTTTCATGATATCAAGGTGGCTTCCTCGTTCACACCACGGGGCACCATTTTCTTTAAACATTTGACTATCAAAGGCATAATCGAATTAGTACTAAATGCTTAAAAACTAAAATCCATGGAAGAAGTAAAAATATATACTTAAATTACCGGCCTTTTCTAACTTTATATTGCTTCCTTGTCGACCACCATTGACGGACCATACCAGTCTTTAATTTTTGAATCAATCACACCCTTCCAATTTTTAGATCTTCATTATAAAAACATTATTAAATATAATTTCATGAAATATAAAAAAATTGAAAGATGAAATATTATTAATATTAAGTCCTTTCTCTTTAAAAGGTTTTAAGAGAAGAGATTGTATAAAACTGTAATTTCATGTCATTTTTATTCATCTTTTGATTTTTAATTAAAAATATAAAAAATCAGGAGGATTAAAGTGGGATTACAATTTTTGAACAATACTATAGTTCGAGGAAATAATTTTCTTCGAAGGTCCAAAGAAATTTCCAAGCAGCAAAGCCATAGAAAGAAGGCACCCAGTCCGCACGAAATACACATTAAATAAAATTGTTGATTTTTATATATGACATTTCAAATATTTTTTTTTGTTAAATTTATTGGTGCAACATTTTAAAAAAAAATCACTTGGAAGTCATGTAACTAAAAAAGATTATGTTGTAATAAACTTGAATTTAACAAAAAAATTTAATACAATTAATAGATGGATTCAAATTTTGAAATCTGAAAAGTAGATAGACTACATTCTAAATTTTTAAACAATACAATAACTTATGACATATTTTACCCATAAAAATATATTAAAACTTTAAAAAAATAAATAGTATGTGTGATTCACAACCAACTATATCCACATCAAAATCAAGGCCAATTCGTTGGTGAATTAGGGAAATATATGATATATGTATGTTCAATTTTAAATTTTACTTATCTATAATTTATGTATAATATATGTGTTTAATTTTAAATTTTAAATTTTAAATTTTACTTTTTCATATCAAAATTATTTGTATTTTCTATCATATTATTAGATTTACATTTAAAAATAAAATACGTTAGAGTAAAATAGAAATTGTAATAATTTTTACATTATAAAATAATTATAATTTAATAGAAATGGTGATAATTGCACTTTTAAAAATAAATATAATATAATTTAAGATTATTAGTTAAAATTTTTGCTAATTTTAAATATATATATTACTTGAACAGAAATTTAAGTATAAAATATAGAAAAATTATGAATTGAAGAGAGGTATGAAATAAACTAAATCTTTAGAAATTGATAAGAGAAAACTAATTGACTGAATTGATGAATACTCTGATTTGTTATTTCTTTGAATGAATCTTGAGTCTCATTCCATCTCTGTACATAGTATTTATATTACTCTTCTCTAACAACTGGAGCTAACAAATACTTAACTAACTAACAGAATTACTAACTCTACTAACTCTATCATGCATCCATCTTTCCAATTGGTAAGACCTGAAGTTGTTGTCGAAAACGAGAAAACAAAGTAACGGACAGTGGCCTAGTGAAAACATTAGCCACTTGATCGCAAGCAGGGACCTCCCCAATTTGTAAGGACCCATCGGCAACTTTCTCTTGAACAAAGAAAAGATCAAGTTCCACATGTTTGAACTTGGAATGTAGCACGTGATTAGCTGCTACGGCCACCGCACTAGAACTAACACACCAAATGATCGGGATATCATCAGACTGAAATTGTAGTTCACTAAGTAACGACATTAACCAAGTAACCTCACTCGTGACTGCAGCAAGACTTCTATATTCTGCCTCAGCTGTGGATCGAGACACAACTTGCTGCTTTTTGGAACTCCACGCCACAGGTGTATAGCCATAATATACACAATAACCTGATGTAGAACGCCTATCGTCAAAATCAAACCCCCAGTTGGCATCAGCATACTCGACCAACGATAACTGATCAGACGGACGAAAAACTAAGCCAAACTCAAGTGTACCACACAGATACCGCAGAATGCGTTTGAGAGCCACCATATGTACCGTGGTAGGTTTGTGCATGAACTGGCAAACCCGATTTACAGCATAAGCAATATCCGGTCTGGTCAGAACAACATACTGAAATGCACCAGCAAGACTTCTATACTCACTAGGGTCCTCCAAACATTCTCCATCACTTTTGGACAAATAGGAAGAACTAACCATCGGAGTAGGAACACTTTTTGCCGTGGACATAGAACAACGAGCAAGAATCTCATGAACATATCTCTTCTGACAAAGATGTAGACATCCTGAAACTCGAGTCACTTCTATGCCAAGAAAATAGTGCAGATCTCCCATATCCTTGAGTGAGAATTTGTCATGCAACAACTTAACAAATCAGTCGATAAATGCGGATAAATTGCCAGTAATTACAATATCATCGACATATAAGAGGACAAAAAGAGTGGAGTCAGATTTTACCCGAACAAACAGAAAAGCATCAGCTTTGGAAGCAACAAAACCAACTGAGAGGAGGAACTATTTTAGTTTTTCGAACCAGGCTCGAGGAGCTTGCCGAAGACCATACAGGGCTTTCTTCAGTCCACAGATAAAGGGCTTGCCCGTGGCATCAAACTTCTCATACCCCGGAGGTTGATGCATGAAAACAACTGTATCAAGATCCCCATTTAAAAAGGCATTGTTCACATCAACTTGCCGCAGAGACCATCCTCTGGAAACAGCAATAGACAAAACAACGCGAATAGTCGTACATTTGACCACTGGACTGAAAGTTTTCTTAAAATCACACCCAGGAACTTGCGAGCAACCTTTTGCAACTAACAGAGCTTTTCCTCGGGCAACAGAGCCATCCAGATTTTTCTTTACCTTGAAAAGCCATTTGTACCCGATTACTTTATAATTAGCAGGTCGAGGAACAAGATCCCATGTAGAATTACGTATCAAGGCATTAAACTCAGCTTGAGCTACCTCACGCCACTCAGGAGTAGAGAAAGCCTCCTTAATCAAATCTGCTCAAAAGCTTCAACTATCAACGCTTTAAACACTCCAGCCTTTGATCGAGTTACCATTGGATGACTATTAATTACTGGTACATAAATTGTGTTTTGATCGGAAGAGAGCTCTCAAACATTAGTGGAACAATTCCTACCATGGTCACTGAGCATAGAAGAACCTTGTGGTTCACGATCAGACCCAACCCCTGACTGCTGTGGTTCACGATCAGACCCAACTCCTGACTGGGCTGTGTCAGGAGTAGAATGGTTGGGACAGGTTACTGGTGGATATGACGAAGAAGATGGTTGAGCAGGCAGAGCAGGCAGGCGTTCTGAAGGCCGAGATGATAGGTTTTCAAGTAGAGGAACAAATGTAGATACATACTGCTCCTGACCCATTGAACTTCCTGCAGATGTAGACTCAGTGGACAAAAACTGATTTTCGTCGAACACAACATGATGGGAGATAACAATCTTGCTGGTTGGAAGGAGACACTGGTACCCCTTGTGTTGATCACTATATCCCAAAAATACAGACGGTTGAGAATGAAACTCTAGCTTATGACTCATATACGGTCGTAGATAAAGATAGCAACAGCAGCCGAAAACCCTCAAATGATCGTACGCGAGTTTACAGCCGTAGAGAGCCTAAAACGGAGAAATTCCTTATAACACAGGAGTAGGCAGATGGTTAATGAGATGAACCGCACAACTGAACGCATAACCCCAATGTTCCATTGATATATTCGCCTGAGCTAAAAGAGTAAGTCCCATCTCAATAATGTGGCGATGCTTTCGTTCATCCACGCCATTCTGTTCAGATGTATGATGACATGTTATTCGATGAACAATTCCATGAAAAGCGAGAACTGATGAGAACGCACGATATTCACCTCCCCAATCACTCTGAAATTGTTTAATTTCCTTACCAAACTGAGTTTTAACAAGTTTCTGAAACTGAATAAAACACTGTACAGCTTGAGATTTTTGACAAAGAAGATAGAGCCAAGTAAACCGAGTACAGACATCAGTAAAAATCACATAATACCAAGAACTTCCACTGGATACCGAAGCAGGACCCTAAAGATCAGATACAACCAGAGTAAAATGAACAGTATATTCCGTGGTAGAAGCAAGAAATGGTAATTTGTGAGACTTGCTTTTTGACAGACGGTACATATAGTATCGGTACTGTATTTATTTAACGAAATGTGACATTTATCTAACACAACCTTAACAACAGAAGTGGAGGGATGACCTAAATGTCTATGCCATAACAAAAAATCCGTACAATCAGTAGACTTATTTTGAGTATCGGTAGATTTATTTTGAGTATCGGTAGAAGCAGAGGTTTTGGCAGACTGAGTAGAGAGAACTTGCACAGGAAAATGATACAGTCCATCATGAATGTGGCCCGTCAGCGATGTCCTTTATAAGACAGTAGGTCGGGTGAAACTCAAAAAAATCATCATTATCATAAGCAAATTGAGAAACCGATAAAAGGTTCTTCCTAATACTTGGAACAAATAAAACATTATATAGACGTAACAATTTAGTCTGAGTCGGTAAGAAACTATCACCTACTGACTTAATCAAGGCGAGAGTGCCATTACCCATTAAAAGAGTAGAGGTACCTGAATAAGGAGTAGCATGATGCAGAGCAGACGGATCCCGACACACATGGTTACTCGCTCCCGAGTCAGGGTACCAAGATGAAGTGCCAATCGGTACGGGAATATAGAGCCATCATTGCCACCGGCGGGCTCAAACTGAGAGGTATTAGCCTGAGATCCTGAACAGTTAGAATAATCCGAGGCATGAAGATCGCCTACCCGAGGCATCCCAATGTAAAGGTCAGGCCCTGTATATACTCGAGCTTTAGGTTTAGTTGACCAAGGAATCGACCCAATCTGAACATTATTAGAGGTAGGCATGTGAGGAACCGAAGGTGCCGTAGGTCTGACATTAGAGGGCCCACTAGCTGATGGCCTGTGATTAGGAGACCCATGGAAATAAAACCCATCATTATTCTGGAGCCCAAAGTTTGGGCCATGTGCAAACGGCCTAGGGACATTAGGCCTAGGTGACCTAGGTGAGCACTCATGTAGAAGTGATCCACGCGGCCCATAAGCATAACCCCTTGTGGCCCACGAAATAAACCATGTTGAAAAGAGGAGTTGCCAGAAAACCCATCATAGTCGGTCCCACATGCATCATAGTAACCAGGCATTAAACAATATTGACCATCATCAAAGCTATGTTGACCATAAGAATACCTAGTAGTTTTTGAAGGTATTCCCCATTCATTTTGCACCAAACCAGGAGAATAGAACTTACTAGAGGGCGACGGTGGCACATAAGGCGACAGTGTAGACCCAGACGGTAGCGCCTCCACGCTTTGACTATAGCGATAGTAACACCGCTGGGCATCGTGACCGAACCTGGAGCAAATCTGACACTGAAGACGCGAACGGAAAACTCGCCCTCGTCCACGACCGAAAGTGTTACCGCCACGATCGGAGGAGGCTTCAACTCTTTACGACGGTTTAGTCATCGATTCTCCTTCCACCAGATTCGCATGGAGAACGTCAGAAACCGAATGAGCAAGACGGTCCTCGCACTCCAACAGGGCATCGACCAATCGTCAAAACGAGAAAACACCGGTCGAAATAGAGGCAGAAAAGACAATCACCTCATATTCTGGTGGAAGGCCGACAAGCAATATTTGCACCTTATCCTCTTCCGAGATCCATAAACTAGATGATTCTAAAAGAGCAGATAAGTTTGAAATACGAGCCACATAAGAGGTAATCGAAAGAGAACTTTTCTTTAAGGAATGCAACTCATGACGAATCCGCGACTGTTTCGTCCCGGTATCCACTGCAAATAGACTCATCACCGTATTCCAGACATCACACGAGGTGTAGGCATCAGTGAAGGAAGGTAATACTGACGAACTGATAGTCGATAGAAGCCATAACGTCAGAAGTGGGTCTTGTTGCGTATAAACGGAGGCCAAGGGATTAGGAACACGATCCCCATCAAAATTTTGTATAAACCGCGATGGTGGAGGAGCGGTGCCTTCTAAAAAACCAGTTAGATCGTAGCCATCCACAATCAGTTTGACTTGCTTGCGCCACTGAACATAGGATGCGTTGTCAAGCTTGACAACCTCATGCCGAGGAAAATTATTAACAATACGATCACCATGAGAAGCAGCGGATCCAAGTTCATGGGTGGTGTTAGTCATGACTCCCCAAGATCAGATGGCGAAAGATACCATGAAGAAAGTATGAAATAAACTAAATCTTTAGAAATTGATAAGAGAAAACTAATTGACTGAATTTATGAATACTCTGATTTGTTATTTCTTTGCATGAATCTTGAGTCTCATTCCATCTCTGTACATAGTATTTATATTACTCTTCTCTAACAACTGGAGCTAACAAATACTTAACTAACTAACAGAATTACTAACTCTACTAACTCTATCATGAATTATAATTACTAATTAAAAACTTTGATATAAAAAAAGTTATATTAAATTTATCGATGTAAACAGGCCCGGCCCTGGGCCAGGGCAGGTGGGGCCCCTGCCCAGGGCCCAACAGAAAATTTATTAAATTTCATTAAAAAAAATTAAAGAAAATCCAACTTTCCTCACGTGGCAGAGGAACATTTCCAGAGCAACATCTTCCTTCTTCAGACTTTCCTCTTTCAATTTTCCACTTTCCAACACCAAAATTAAAACTTTCCTCTTCCCCATAGCAAAATCCAACTAATCTGAGAAACACTTTGCTCTTTCCTCTTCATCTATTCCAATTTTTGGCTCTTCATCTACCCTTCACGCCTAAAATTATGTCACTTAACAATGAAGATAACGGTTATCCCATTCAATTAACAACGGCATGCTTGGGTTGTAGTATAAATTGCTTCATAATCATTTTTTATCACCCTTATGTCTAAATTTCAATTACATTGAATTTTTGGCATTTTCACTCTTCAATTTCTCCTTATAATTTCCTTGAGTTTTGCATATTGAATAATAAAGAAGAGCATTTTCGATTGGGATTAATTGAGGTAAGTTTCTACAATTTTAGTCTCTTATTTTATGCTTAGTTTTTCTTAGTTAATTCTGATTTTCAATTTTTTTTGTTTGAAGATTTCGATTTTTTGAATGGGAAAAATTGGGAGTTTTTGTTTGAAAATATCTAATTGGGAATTGGGAATTTTCCCTTATCAAAATCTCTAGTTGGGAAAGTAGGAATTTTTCCTTATAAAAATCTTGAATTGTTAAATTTAGAATTCATTTTAGTTGATTTATTTCATTTTTCCTTTCGAAAACTTACTGGATTCAATTGAAAAAAATTCTATTGTGGGTATTTCTTGATTTTTCTTTAATGGGTGTTGGATGATTGTTGCAGATAGATATTAAAGGTAGATATCCAATGGAGTTCTAATTTGATTGTCTTGAAGATATGCTAGTCAATTATAGGTTAGTCATTATCTAATTATCAACGCTTTACATTTTTCATTTTTGAGATAATTTGATTTTTTTTCTAAAAATTGACGATTTGACCTAGTTTTCTGTAGTTTGATTGTGATTATTTGTTTTTGGCTTTGTTTAATTAGTCCATTTTATTGGCAGGAACTTTGGCTCATCATTGCAAATTAAGAACGCTAAGGATTAAGCTGATTATTTGTTCAATTCTACAAACCCTACAAAGCATTGTTCTAACCTATATTAGTTTTATTAGCTATTAGTTATATTGTTAAATAATGTTGCCTAAATATTTGTCTGGAAGTGAGAAAAGAAAGAAACGAAAACAAAGAGATGAGTTAGTAGAATCACAAAGGGGATCTCTTGATAGATTTTTTAAGAAAAAAATAGGAAAGACTTCTGAAGGAGTGGAAGTAGACAATGTGGACCAATCTAATGAAAATTTAAATGATAATGCTATTAATTTGGATGATCTGAATTATGACTATGATCGTGCCAATGTGGTTGAACTTGATCCAAATGAACATAATAATTCTCCAAATCATATCAATGAGGAATTTGCTACTGTGAATGACCCTAATGATGTACAAAATGAGTCAAATGTTGAAGATGTTAGGGATGATCAGCATTTTATTCCTCTTTTAGACATTTACGATCCTAGAAATTGGGATATCCTTGATAACAAGTCTAGAGATATTTTAGTTGAAAAGGGGCCTTTAAGGGAATTGAATATTAAATTTCCCTTAGATGGCAATTCTAGGCGTTTCTCGTATGCTTATTTTTCTAGAAAGTTGATTAACGGAGAGACTAGCGATAGAAAATGGTTAGCTTACTCTAAACATATAGATAAACTTTTTTGTTTTGTTGTAAGTTATTCACAAAACTAAATAGAAAGAGTTACTTGGCCACTGATGGTGTGAATGATTGGAAAAACTTGAGTGAAAAACTCAAAGAACATGAGAATAGTTTTGACCATATGACTAACATGAATGTTTGGACTGAATTAAGAGTGAGATTGAAGACTAATCAGACTCTTGATAAAGACTTGCAACAAGGAATCTCAAAAGAAAAAGAACGTTTGAGACATGTTTTCTTGAGAATACTTGCTGTAGTTAAATGTCTTGGTAAGAATAATTTAGCTTTTCGAGGATCAAATGAGAAACTTTATGAGGAGAATAATGGAACTTTTTTGAGCCTAATTGAAATGATTGTTGAATTTGATTTGTCAATGCAAGACCATATTAGACGCATTCAAAATGAAGAAATCCATTATCATTATCTTGGTCACAAAATTCAAAATGAGCTAATTTCTATATTGGCCCATAGTGTTAGAAGTTCTATTTTGAAAATCATTTAAGAGGCAAAATATTTCTCTGTTATTCTTGATTGTACCATTGATGTGAGCCATCAAGAACAAATGACTTTAATAATACGATGCGTTAATATGTCAAGTGACAAAGTAAAAAATAGAAGAATACTTTTTAGAGTTCTTGAAAATGGATGATACATCTGGGATGGGGCTTTATAATGAGTTATTAAATGCGTTAAAATCTCTTGAGCTTAATGTTGAAAATGTGAGAGGCCAATGATATGATAATGGTTCTAATATGAAAGGAAAACACCAAGGTGTTCAAAGGAGACTACTTGAATTAAATCCAAGAGCTTTGTATATTCCGTGTGATTGTCATAGTCTTAATCTCACTCTTTCTGATATGGCACATTCTTGTACAAAATCTATTTCATTTTTCGGTATTGTGCAACGTATATATACATTGTTCGCAAGTTCTACCAAAAGGTGGAAAATTTTGCGTGATAATGTTTCAGAAACTGTGAAATCTCTATCGGATACTCGATGGGAAAGTCGAATTAAAAGTGTTAAAGCTATTAGATTTCATGCTTCCAAGATAAGATTAGCTTTGTCAAAATTATACGAATCTTCAGGTAATGATGCTAAAGTGAAAAGTGAAGCAGAAAGTTTGGCTAATGCACTTCAAGATTTTGAATTTTTACTTGGAATTGTTATTTGGTATGATATCTTGTTTTCAATTAACAAGGTGAGTAAAAAGTTACAATCCAAGACAATGTGCATTGATACTACGATGAAAGAAGTGGAAGGTATAATATTATATTTTGAAAATTATAGAAAAGAAGGGTTTGAAGCTAGCATTAGTGTTGCCAAAGATCTTGTGTTTAGTATGGATATAGATCCAAAATTTTCAACTAAACGTCCTATTTTTAGAAAAAAAAACAATTTGGTGAGGATGGTCATGATGAAGATTTGCAATCACTTGAGGAATCTTTTAGAGTTAACTACTTTTTGGTGATTGTGGATATGGCAATTACTTCTTTGAAAGAAAGATTTGATCAATTAAAGATTTTTGAAAATGTTTTTGGATTTTTAATTGACTCAACAAGGTTGAAGTCTTTAGAAAGCAATAGATTAAGAGATTGTTGCAATAACTTCAAATATACATTTTCTCATAACAATTTGTCAGATGTTGATGCTGATGACCTTTATTCTGAAATGAAAGTGTTACAAATGACTTTACCAAATGAGTCGATGACAGTAATTGATATTCTTGAATTTGTCAAAAATGCAGATTGTTATCCTAATGTTTCCATTGCATATCTGATCCTATTGACGATGCCTGTGACAGTAGCTTCCGCGGAAAGAAGTTTTTCGAAGTTGAAATTATTGAAAAATTACTTGAGATAGACAATGTCGCAGGAGAGATTAAATGGTCTAGCAATGTTATCTATTGAGAGAAATATGTTAGATAAAATTGATGTAGATATGATCATAAATGACTTTGCATCAAGAAATAATCGAAGGAAATGCTTTTTATAAGTATAATATGTAGCTTTCATATACATTTTTTTAAATTTATATGGGATATAACGAATTTTTATATCTTTTTATATGACTTAGTATTTCAAAGAAGAAGTGCGTTAGGGGCCCATTTTTTTCAGTTCGCCCCGGGCCAAAGAAAATTCAGGAACGACCCTGAATGTAAAATTGAGTCATTACATAATTAGAATTTTAAACATCTTATTAAAACTTAATTATTACTAGAATGAATTAGCTAGTGTATTAATTAATGAATTTTAAACAATATATGGAAAATTTTGCCTTAATAATAAAACAATTTAGATGATGTACGACATACAAATTTTCAAATAATACATAATATGATTAAAGTTAAATAATATATAATACATAGATAATATATAATAAATAAAAATAATATATATGATAAAACAATTTAACATAAATAGGGAAAAGCAAAAAAAAAGTTTAAAATAATTAAAATAAATGAATAAATAATGATTAAGCAATTAAATGGATAAATAAAAAAGTTAAAAAAATGCATAAGTCAACCTAACTCCCTCAATATAAGGATTCAACGAAATTCCTCCACCAAAATCTAACTCAAACGGAAGTAACTCAAAAAGAAATGAAGATGAGCGAAGAACAAAATAAGAACAAACCATAGAAAATAAGAATGCAAAAGAGAGAGAAATTTGGGTGAATGCTCTCAAGAATTTTTATTACTCCAAAACTCAAGTCCTTTATAATGAAGGGAGAGACCTCTATTTATAGTTGAGCCTCCCCAAATGCAAAGTACAGATCAATTACATCAACGGTTAAGATTAAAAGGTATCTACAAATTAAATCTCTAACATTACAAAATCATATCTTCTAAGATTGCATACCATATCTTCTAGGATTGCATATCATATCTAAGATTTGCATATCATATCTTCTAAGATTGCATATCATATCTTCTAAGATTGCATGCCAAATCTTCTAGGATTGCATATCATATCTAAGATTTGCATATCATATCTAAGATTGCATATCCTTGAAGATTGTGTTTCCATATACGTCAAGCTTGTAGATGGACCTTCAATCTTTTCAAGTAATGGATCATTCTGATCGGACCAAATGATATATTTTGGATTGGACTTGGACTTTGTTTTATTATTTTGGGTTTATTATTTTTTTGTATGGGCCCGGGCTAAATTAGCCTATCACAGCTGCCCCTCTTTGCTCATTGTCGTGTAACGAGAATGGAGCAAAGACTATAAAAGGACCAATTTTGCCTGGTCTTGCTGAGCCTTAACTTCTTGATCTTCATCTTCTTCAAGTAGTATCTAACCCAACTACAACTTCAAGGAGATTGAATCTGTAGCTTTAATCTTATTCTAGTGTAACTTTAGGGAGATAAGGCCTACTCTTGTAGATTTAATCCATCCTACTGTAACTTCAGGAAAGTGAGACTAGTATCTTTGATCTTGCTTTACTGCAATATTCAGGAAGACAAGATCTGCTATCTTCAGTCTGCTTCACTACAAACTTAAACTGGTATCTTCAATCCACTTCACTGCAAACTCAGGAAGACAAGATCTGCTATCTTCGGTTTGCTCCACTGCAAACTCAGGGATACCAGACTAGTATCTTCGATCCGCTTCACTGCAATCTCAGGAAGACAAGATCTGCTATCTTCAATCTGCTCTACTGCAAACTCAGGGATGTCAGGCTAATGTTTTCGATCTGCTTCTGATAAACCGTAAAAGTAACATATTTTAGACCCACATTTAGTATGATTTTGGATGATTTATTCCTTAATTTATGTAAAAAGGTGCTTTTAATCCTTTCTTTTCATGTCTTATACTCAGGAAAACACCCAAGGACGAACAGAACAAGAAACGGGCCTAAAACAGACCAAATTGGGCCAAAGAGGAAATTGACACGGCCTGGACTTAAGCCCATATGGTCGTGCCAAGTCAATCATCTAGAACACGGCCTAAACCCGACTCACACAGTCGTGTCTTATTAAAGAATTAGAACACGGTCTAAAGACTTTCCACACGGGCGTGTGACATGGCCATGTCCCTGTCATGGCAAAGATTAATTTCATTCAGATTTGGATACTTTGGGGCAAAGAAACCTATTTCAAAAGCCTATATAAACCCCCTTAGTACCAGCTGAAAGGGGGAGAGTCTAACTAGGCCAAGGAGCCAAGTCGAAAGGTCAGAATTGTGGGAATCACTCGAAGATAGCCAGTTGATTTATCTCAAGAAGCCGAAATTATACTCAAGATGACGGAATTCTTCTTCAATTCCTTCAGGGAGTTTTAGGGATTTCTTAAGTTCTGTTTTATCTTTTCTTTTGAGATGTTTTCTTTTATCATTATGAACTAATTCTTTGGATACCCCGAAGGGGATGAACCCTATGATGAATCTTGTTATTTAATTATTGAATTATATGATAAATACTTAGTTTGTTCTTAATTATGTGAGTTAATCCAAATTTGATGTGCTTAGGTGAAGGAGGAAGAAACCCTGCCTTAAGAGTAGATCCGACATAATTAACCGGAGTTGATCGCACGCCTAGAGATAGGGTGACGAGATTTTGCTGGATTAGGGTGAAACCTAATATGGGAATCCACAAATCGATTTACTGCTATTCTAAGGGGTTATTATAAGAGAACGAGAGTTCCACTAATTAACCTAGGGTTAGACGTTATTCGCCTTGAGAGAGGGACTAATATACGTTAGGGAGTCTTACTGATCAAACTAAGTAAATAAATCATATGGTTCAGTAATAAATAACAAGTGAGGTCTAGGTGGATTCTTCCTAAGGGTATCATTTAATCAACTGAGTTTTTTTAAAAGTTATCTCCCTAATTTAGTCTTTTTGTCTTTGCGTCTTGGCTTGGTAATTAGTTAGTTTTAATAAACAACCAATCACTTAATATTTAGGCTAAATAATAGAAAGAAAGTGAGTATTAGTACTTTTAGTTCCTTCGGATTCGACAATCCGGTCTTGCTGAAGCTATACTATTGTTCGATAGGTGCACTTGCCTTAAATCGTTGTCAGAGTTAGTTTCCAGGTTTGATCATTCTTTTTTAGTTTCCAGGTTTGATCATTCTTTTTATAAATTTTAAAACACGACAAAACAACGATCAAGTTTTTGGCGCCGTTGCCGGGGAACTAAAATATTAAAAAAGCTTAATTTTTATTACTTTAGCTATTATTATTATTATTATTATTATTATTATTATTATTATTATTATTATTATTATTTATTTATTTTTTACTTTGCTAAATTTTGCTTTTATTTGATTCTGGAAGACAGAGAAGATGGCACTAAATAATTATCAGTGGCAAGTCATGAGGACAATTCCTACTAAAGCAACCAGTGCCTTCAACCTCGACGTGTTCACCAGGTTATCTAACCAGCTAGAGATGATGAATAAAAAGATTGATGTTTTGTGTAGTCTCTCACAGGTACACCCAGTAATGCATTATGACTCGAATCTAGGAGGTGTGGCGAATCCTGAGTACCCACCCTACGGATATGGCATGGATAACAAACAAGTCCACTATATGGGTAACTATTTTAGACCTCAAAATAATTTTTAGAATGACACTTATAATGCAGGTTGGAGGTACCATCCCAATTTCTCGTGGGATGATCAAAGTAGCCAAAGACAAGAACTTCTTCCAAATTTTCAACAACCACCTCACCAACAAGAAAATAAGTTGAACCTTGAAGAGATGCTGGCAAAATTCATAGCAAACACAAAAGCACGCTGCCAAAATATAGAAACGAAACAAGAAGCATCAATTCAAGGGATCGAGGATCAGTTAGGCCTGCTAAGCTGATCTTAGAACAACCACAAGAAAGCTTGCCAAACAACACCGAAACTAACCCAAAAGAGCAAATTCAAGCTGTACAAGCTCATAACAGTGAAAGGTTAGTGGAATCTGACCCAAGGTAAGAACCTGTGGTAAGTGAAGGTAAGGTTGAGGAAAGCCATGATTTATCAAATCCAGTAAATACAAAGTACCAAGCTCATGTGCCATATCATGATGCAATAAAGAGAGATCACACAGAGGAAGAACTCAGTGAACCTACACTTCGTGTAGATGACAGAACAATCACTCTTCAAGCTCTTGACTCAGGTAGGACATCGAGTAATAAAGATACGAACGTTAATTCTATTGATAACCATTTGGTTCAACTTTCTTTACAGGAAGCTTCACGAAATCACCTAGCTGAGCTAGATCTTATACCTTGCATCTATAAAGAAATAATTCATGAAGAACTAAGGCTTCAGGTCGATGAACTAGACGAGTGAAAAACACACTTTAAAGAGAAACTAGGAATACACGAAGTGAAGCCGAAGGAAACCCAGACGAGCTGATAGGAACAACAAATCACTTCAAAATAGGGGATCAGGTACTGTTGAATAAGGAAGACACTCGAAATTCCACTTCAGACCTCAAGACAAATGAAGAAATCACTTTTGAGATACTTAATATCTTCCTATACGGCACAGTCAAAGTAAGCAATCCTAAATTCAGTACTTTTGAGGTAAATACTACTCGACTTAAACTTTATATCAAAAACCGAGTTATCACATGAGAAAGGATTTTCACCTCTTCAAACCACTATGACCATACAAATAACAGGTAAGTCTAGCTCAAGCCTTTAAACGAGCGCTTCTCGGGAGGCAACTCGAGCATTAACCCCATTTTTATTTTTTCTTATTTTATTTTTATTTTTATTTATATTTTTACTTTCCCTTTTTAGCAGTCAAATAAACCAAAAGTGCAAATTTCCAGACCACACAGCCTTGCACACGGCCGTGGCCGTGGCCGTGTAGGCACCACGGGTAAGCACATGGGCGTGGACCGTATCACTATTTAATTATTTACTTTTATTCTTATTTTTATTTTATTACTATTTTCATTTTTTCATTTTTATTTTATTTTCATATATTTATTTATATTTATTTATATTTTTATTTATATTTTCGTTATTATTTTCTTCTTTTTCTTCATGACATTTATATACAGCTTAGGATACAATAAAATCAGAATGGCTGCTTCGAGGATTCAATTTCAAACGGTTCAATGCGCTTTCCCACGTTCACCTTCAATCCTATCCGGTTTCTTTTCATTGACTTCATCCAGAATTCAGGATGTTTCACTTCTCTCCCTACATTTTGATTTTCTCACTATATTGTCATTTTATCTATCTTTGTACGTTGAGGGCAATGTACATCTTAAGTGTGGGGGGTTAACTATAGTATCATTTGAAAATCCATGAATTATGCCTTGTTCTAAAGTAAATTTCCCATATTATGATTAGAATGAAAACTCCTTTGATTTATGATTTTTATTGATATGTTTTGAATTAAGTCATTGATAATTGTGCATTGATAATTAAATTTTAAAGATACTAGAGAATCAAGCATGATAAGTCTACTTTTCAAAAATTAAAAAAAAATTAGGTTGTCTACCCGAATTTAAATACTACTTTGAAGTTTGAAATTTACGAGGTTGACAACAAATACCCATAATTTTTTGTGAGATTTTGAGCTTTATAGAGCATATATTTTTCTTCATGCTCACTTTTTAATTATGAGTGTGCCAACATTAATTTGTTATTCTAGAACTTGCATCGATTATACATGTTGAGACCACATTATTGATTTGAGATACAGAGATGATAAAGGCACCTAGGATTTAACCCACTTACTCCACTAAAAAGCCTACCTTCATAATTAACCCCTAGTGAACCCCGTTGATCCTAACAACCCTTTTTATTGACTTGCCTACTAATATTAACCCAAAACCTTTCGTTTTTGTTAACACCATTTCTTTTGACTACCCTTATATCGATATTTGATTTGATCAAGTTATCTAGTTATCTTATTTTTAGTTATGAATTTATCTTTTATTGTGTTCTTAAAAAAAAGAAACGAAGAATATTCAAGTATTAGTAGTATGAAAAATGAGCTTGTAAGTCTAAATTTCACATTATTGAAAAAGAAACTCGTATTAGTATTATAAGATTTTCGATTGATGTAATTATTATTTCCAGTAATGTAATTACTTAGAATTAGTTTATTTTTCTAAAGTTAGGCAATTTGTCAATTCAATTCTCGACACTAACCTTCTAATTCAGCCTTTATCCACACCTTTAACCCTAGCCCCGTTACAACCCTTCAAAGACCTTTTGATTTGTGTATCATCTCATCTCAAGTGGTGGATATTTGATTTTCATGCAAACCTATGGGATTAGTTCTTCATGTTTGACTCCTGAGTGCTTAAATTTTTGAACCTTCAACACTTTGAGTGATTTGAGTGAATCTTTAGCTAGGATGTCAATCCCTGTCGATTTTGAATCAAAGGTAATTATTTAAACGAAGGGAAACACCTATGTTTTTGTGCTTAAATGTATGACTTATATTGTTTGAATTTTTAGGACATTATCCATGTATAAATTATCTATGAATTATGATAAGGCATTATAAATGAATATTATGATTTCAAGGAAAGTTCGTTTTAATTGTAAGTTGAGAATTTTGCTTGAGGACAAGCAAAAGCTTAAGTGTGGGGGTATTTGGTAAACCGTAAAAGTAACATATTTTAGACCCACATTTAGTATGCTTTTGGATGATTTATTCCTTAATTTATGTAAAAAGGTGCTTTTAATCCTTTCTTTTCATGTCTTATACTCAGGAAAACACCAAAGGACGAAAAGAACAAGAAATGGGCCTAAAACAGACCAAATCGGCCAAAGAGGAAATCGACACGGCCTAGACTTGAGCGCACACGGCCATGCCAAGTCAATCATCTAGAACACGGCCTAAACCCGACTCACACGGTCGTGTCTCATTAAAGAATCCGAACACGGTCTAAAGACTTTCCACACGGGCGCGTGACATGGCCGTGTCCCTGTCGTGGCAAAGATTAATTTCATTCAGATTTGGATACTTTGAGGCAAAGAAACCTATTTCAAAAGCCTATATAAACCCCCTTAGTACCATCTGAAAGGGGGGGAGTCCAGCTAGGCCAAGGAGCCAAGCCAAAAGGTTAAAATTGTGGGAATCACTCGAAGATAGCCAGTTGATTCATCTCAAGAAGCCGGAATTATACTCAAGACGGCGGAATTCTTTTTCAATTCCTTCAGGGAGTTTTAGGGATTTCTTATGTTTTGTTTTATCTTTTCTTTTGAGATGTTTTCTTTTATCATTATGAACTAATTCTTCGGATACCCGAAGGGGATGATCCCTATGATGAATCTTGTTATTTAATTATTGAATTATATGATAAATACTTAGTTTGTTCTTAATTATATAAGTTAATCCAAATTTGATGTGATTAGGTGGAGGAGGAATAGACCCTGCCTAAAAGTAGATCCGACATAATTAACCGGAGTTGATCGCACGCCTAGAGATAGGGTGACGAGATTTTGCCGGATTAGGGTGAAACCTAATATGGAAATCCACAGATCGATTTACTGTTATTCTAGGGGGTTATTATAAGAGAACGAGAGTTCCACTAATTAACCTAGGCTTAGATGTTATCCGCCTCGAGAGAGAGTTTAATATACATTAGGGAGTCTTACGATCAAACTAAGTAAATAAATCATATGGTTCAGTAATAAATAACAAGTGAAGTTTAGGTGGATTCTTCCTAAGGGTATCCTTTAATCAACTGAGTTTTTCTAAAAGTTATCTCCCCAATTTAGTCTTTTTATCTTTGTGTCTTGGCTTGATAATTAGTTAATAAACAACTAATCACTTAATATTTAGGCTAAATAATAGAAAGAAAGTGAGTATTAGTACTTTTAGTTCCTTGGAATTTGACAATCTGGTCTTGCCGAAGCTATACTACTGTTCAATAGGTGCACTTGCCTTAAATCATTGTCAGAGTTAGTTTCCAAGTTTGATCATTCTTTTTATAAATTTTAAAACTTGACAAAACAACGATCAGCTTCACTGCAAACTCAGGAAGACAAGACCTACTATCTTTAGTCTGCTCCACTGCAAACTCAGGGATGCCAGACTGGTATCTTCGATCTGCTTTACTACAAACTCAGGAAAACAAGATTTGTTATCTTCGGTCTGCTCCACTGTAAACTCAGGGACTAGTATCTTCAATCCGCTTCATTGCAATCTCAGGAAGACAAGATCTGCTATCTTCAGTCTGCTCCACTGCAAACTCAGGGATGCTAGACTGGTATCTTCGATTCGCTTTGCTGTAAAATTAGGAAGAGAAGATCTACTATCTTCGGTCTGTCTACTGCAAACTCAGGGATGCTAGACTAGTATCTTCGATCCGCTTCACTGCAATCTCAGGAAGACAAGATCTGTTATCTTCAATCTGCTCCACTGCAAACTCAGGGATGCCAGGCTGATGTTTTTAATCAGCTTCACTGTAAACTCAGGAAGACAAGATCTGCTATTTTCAGTCTGTTCCACTGCAAACTCAGGGATGTCAGACTGGTATCTTCGATCTGCTTCGCTGTAAACTCAGGAAGATAAGATCTGCTATCTTCGGTCTGCTCCACTATAAACTCAGGGATGCCAGGCTGATGTTTTTGATCCGCTTCACTGTAAACTCAGGAAGACAAGATCTGCTAATTCACCGATGTTGCGACACCGTCCTTTGGGGGACCTATCCTGTAAAATCAGTTTTATGTGTTTATGCTTATGCAAAATGGTTAAGATGCTATGATCTGAACGAATCAATTGCTTCTAACCGAATGACATATGTACGAATGCAAAATGTCATAAAGACGATTCTTTTTAATAATTAGGATGTCACCACTTGTTGCTCACCAGGGCTCTATCATTAACGTAGTACATGTCTTCCTACTCGGCTAGCATTTGACAGAAAACCTCAAAAATTTTTTACTTAACTGATTTGTCCCACTAACTTCAGGGTCCTTTCCACTGTACCTCAAGGACATAAGGCTTGTACCATTTTCAAACCATCTCACTGCGGTTCAGGATTATAGGATCTGAAACTTTTTCGATCTATTCTCACTACAATTCAAGGGTATAAGACTTGTATCTTTTTCAATTCATCCTACTAAAACTTTGGGGTATAGGATCTGTAACTTGTTCCATCCACTGATCACTCCCCAATGACTCGACCAGATGTGTATGCATGATATTCGCATGGATGCAGAATGTCATTTTTTCTTTTCGAGAATGATTCCTTCTACGCTTGGGTTGTCATTGCTTATTTTCTGTAGAATTTGTATCACCGACACAATATCTAGTATTTTGATCAACTAATGTCCTTGACAGAAAATCTGAAGAGATAAACTCACATTGGGCTCAAATATTTCCAACCCTTAAGCTTGGTGAGTTTTAAATAATAGTCCTGTTTCAGGTTCTTATACTATTTAAAAGCTTCCAGAGTAATATGCGAAACTCTTTTTATGGAAGTATTATTAGTCCATTAATCGTTATTTCAATATAAAATGCTTGAAAAGATCACAACAATAGACGAGAAAGAAATTAATCAGGAGCATAGCTCAAAACAAATAAGTTAATCAAAGATAACTAAGATAATAAAAGAAAATTGATTGGGGTGTATCTTGAAAAGAATAAAGTATCAAAAATAACCAAGGTCATAAAAGAAAATTGATTGGGGTGTATCTTGAAATGAATAAAGTAATCAAAAATAGCAAATTCAAAATGGGTAAGATAGAAGCTAGGTGCCCCAAATATCACAGCCTAAGCTTCTCTGTACAAACTTCTTGAGGACCATTTTGAGCTCAATACGTGTTTAGAGGATCCAAAGCACTTTGTCAATACCCTAAGACATAGCATACTTCCTCATTGTTAATTCAGGCATAGCAAGGCTACCACATGCCCTATCTTTGATCAAAATTTAAGCCGCCCTTTTTGGGTTTTTGGCTCAAAACCCCTTTAGTCTCAAAGCGCCCTTTGCGGGTTTTCGCCTTGGCCTCTCCTTTTTTTTTTTGAATTTCATCTCAATGCGCCCTTTGCGGATTTTCATATTGGCATTTCCCCTTTCAGGTAAAATACTTCTTGACTGAACCTGAATTTTTCGAATTGGGCAAATCTTCGCCATTCGTCTCGGTCAATATCAATGCTCCTTTAGAATAGACCATTTTTTACTACATAAGGTCCTTCTCAGTTTGGCACCTGCTTTCCTCTGAAATCCTTTTGTATAAGAAAGATCTTTTTCAACATCAGGAACCTTTTAATTGAAGAAATTCACGTTTTACAGCTTGTTTCGGTGTGGCGTGTGCCACACATGAGCAATCCACACGGTCGTGTGCAATTGGGGAATTAGGGTTTTTGATAATTTTTGTGCCACATGGCCGTGTGGGTACTATTTAGGAATTTTTTCGATTTTCACACAAGCGTGTGCCTTGGTCACACGGGAGTGTGCAGCTTACACACGGGCGTGTAGACCATCACACGGGCGTGTAGACCTCCACACGGCCTAGGCATTTCCACACAAACGGGGTATACAGTCATGTGGCCTTGTTTCGCAGATTTTTGTTCTGTGTTGCAATTTGACCCGTTTCAATTCCTATGTAGTCTAACATTTGTTGAGGCCTCTGTAAATGTGTAGGGACTCTGCTTTCTGCTTAGATTCGAATGTGTGTCCTATCTTATGTGTGTTTTTTGTGTGTATGGTGTTGATTGAATAGACGTGTGCTCTTTAAAGCACTTACCGAATGTGTTTTGTACTCTTATCTAGAAGGGATCAAATGTAAGTAACCCCTAACTAAGGCGAGCCATGCTTAACTAACTTTGTAAATGCCTTCATGGGTGACCAACTAAGTAAGGGTTAGGAATAATTGGTGTTGGTCGAATGCTTATGTGCTCTTGTTGATGTTAGGTGAATGTGAAATTGTGCTTATTACTATGTTGCCGAATACTCTTATGAGCATTGGTTCTGTTAGTCTATATGTGCTATTAGCATGTTATTTATTTATTTATATCTATATATAAATAAGTATGCCTGATTTGAGCATGCATAATTGTCTTATGCCATTTCCATAAAATTAGTGTTTTTGGTTGCGAAGAGAAAGAAGACTATTTTAGGCAGTTTTAATTGCGATACTTCTGTACAACGGTTTACCGCACTGTACTATACTTATGCTACCTCAGTTGCATATTGTTATTTCAGTGCCATAGCTCCACATTACTTAGTGTGTAGAGTGGGTGAGCCCATTATGGTTCTATGTGGTGTGCAAGGTGAACAGGCTTTCTATAGCCCATATGTGGTGTGCAGGGTGGACGAAATAGTGTCTAATTGGTGGGGTGGGTTTTGTTTTTGACTTGTTGCATCTATTCCGCATCTGAATATACGTCTATTTGTGTAAATATTTGATTATTACATATGGTTGAGACGTCGTTTCTGTGATTTGGCATTGTATATTGACTTACCGATGTAAGATTTTTGTAAGCAATCTCTATACAAATATTCATTGTATTATCCCGTCTTTTTCCAACTGTTATGTTTCAGACTCAACTGAGTTCGCATAGCTCACCCCTTTAATTTTTTTCCTTTCAAGTAAATTCCGCATATCGAAGTTGGACTCGACAACCGTAGGTCTCAGATGGATAAGATTTTAACTAATTAAATAAAGTATTTCGTTTCAATTCTTAGGCTTTCAAACTGTTTTGGACTGTAAGTATTAATAAGGATTGTGGTATAAATTTTATTTTAAATTTTCATAAATTGCTATTCGGACTGAACTTTAGGGACTGTGGATTTTATTTCTGAATTTTTTTACGCCAATTAAACACTGTTTCAAAACGTAGCTAAGCATTATTTAATCACTTAGAGTTGAAGCGAGCAAAAGATTTTCTCGTTGAAATAAAGTTTTTGTTTTCGCCACTTTTAGTGGCCAATGTAATCCTCCAGAATTCGATCTAAACTTCTAGGCCGAATTTTAGAGTGTTACAGGAATTTTACTTTGTGTAAATTATATATGAAATCTCTCTCAAACAAATAAATTTTTATTTTTAAAAAAATCTTTCACCACTGTTCTGACAAATTTTCTTATTTTCTTTTAACATTCTTTGTACTGTTGTTTGTATTGGTGGAGCAAAAATTACTTGGAAGAAATGGGTTTGACATTTTGGTCAATTAATATTAAAAAGCTACAAAATGATCATTAATAAATTATTTGAAAGTTTTATTTTTAAGTCATTGGGTTGTTAAAATCATTGTTATATGGCCTTCATTGTTTGCCCGCTTACACCAATAAAAAACTCTTCTACCTCTGCTTTTCTATAGTTTAGGTTTTTTTTTTTTTATGAAATAACTTTAAATGTCATGTATCTACGAATCAAAAGCCAAACAATTTTCTTCTCTATTCTTCGACATCCACTATTAGATTGACTTGATCTAATATATGTTCTTTTACTCATCCATGAGTATTGATCCATCGTACTGTTTATCGAATTGCACTTTAACCTCGCTAGTCGAACTTTAAAAAAAAATATAATAATTCAATGACTTAAATAAAAACTTTTGAATAGATCAGTAGCTTAAATGAAAATCTTCAAATAGTTTAATGATCATTTTATAGTTTTTTAAATTAAATGATCAAAATGTATATTTATTAATAATTTAATAACCTTGAATATAATTTACCCAAATAATTATCCTTTTCCTTTAGGTTTTATCCTGTCAACTATGAGCAGTGACTGTTGAATCTGCATATAGTTATTATTTGGAAGAAATTAGTTGAGAGTTGGCCTATTAATGTCAGTAATAATAACTTCACCTTATTGTTTGGAAGATATGAGTTGTGGATTGTACTACTAATGTCAGTGATAATAACTTCATCTTATTATTTGGAAGATATGAGGATGAGGGTTGGCCTAGTAATGTCAGTGATAATAACTTCCCCTTACCTTTTCTTAACATGCCATTTTACTTTTGCATGCCTTACAATGTGGAAATTCAAAACAACTTTTGCTTTCAATTTGGAAATTCAATTTGGTATAAATGAGTTTATTTACGAGAAAAATAATGAATGAATGGAGTAAATTATACCTAATGTCACTAAACTATTGGTCAGTTTACGTTTTTCTCAATTAACTTTAAAAAGTTATATATAAAATGGTTACTAGACTATTTGAAAATTTTCATTTAAGTCACTAAATTATTAAAATCACTTTTATATAACACTTATCGTTCACACCGCCTACACCAATAGAAAACTATTTTGCCCTTGCTCTTCTATAGTTTAGGGTTTTTTTTTTTTTTTAAAAAATTTTAAAACAACTTTAAATGATATGTATCTACGAACCAAAATTCATATAATTTTCTTCTCCGTTCTTCGACACAGACCTTCATATTGACTTGATCTAATATATATTCTTCTACTAATCAATGAGTATCGATCCATTGTACTGTTCATCGAATTGTTGCTTGGACCTTGTTAGCCAGACTTTTTAAAAAAAAACTTAATAGTCCAATGACTTAAATAAAAAACTTTTGAATAGCTAATAATTTAAATGAAAGCTTTTGAACAATTAAATAATTATTTTGTAAAATTTTAAAGTTAAATAACTAAAAAGTAAAGTTATTATAGTTTAGTGACGTTGAATTAAATTACCGGCCCAAATAATTCAATTATGGGCAATGACTGTTGGGTGTTCAAATAGTTAGTATTTGGAAGAAATGAATTGAGGGTTGGCCTGCCAACGTGAGTGATCATAACTTTTCTTCGCATGTCATTTTATGTTATTGATTTTGTATCTCAAATTAAGTTTTAAATTTGAAAACAATAAAATAAAAGAATACATAAATGTGGATATTTAATGTCTGTTTCCTACAACTTTATTGCACGCCAATCCAATGTGGAATTACGGAATATTTTTTATAAATTTAATGTTAAATTTTAATTTACATATAATTTTATTACTAAATAAATGATAATTAAAATTGTTAGAATTTTATAACTCTATTTTATATAAATAAAATTAACATAATTCTTTTAAATAAAAATAAAAAAATATTTTTATAATAATGTCAAATTTAAATTATAATCATTTTTAACTGATAGTTAATTAAGTGATAATTGGATGACGACGGATCCGATGAGTGCATTAAAAAGCTAATTTGTTTGAGGAATCTCAGCTTATAGGATGAAGCATGCGAGGGGATTAAAATTATTTGTTCTGTAAATGGATTTCCTCAACTTAATTCTCTTTACAAAGTGATCTAAAGGAATAGAGGAGTGAGAGATAAAAAAAGACGCAATACCACATCCAACAACTTTTTATTTTATCAATTTAATCGAATTTTTTAAAATAGATGAACCCTGCCAACACATTATTTTAATAATAAGATTGAAGTCTTATAAATTTTGAAATTTTAAGTTTAAGTTTGAATCTTATTTTATGTAAATTATGTATGTATCCTCCTCAAATAAATAAATTTCTCTTCTTAAAAAATCACCATTAAAACTCAAACATCATTGATTGTTTTATTTTCTTTCACTCATCAATTTTTTCTCAATTTTCTCTTATTTTCTTTCAACATTCTTTGTACTACCGGTTTCTAAGTGGTCTTTTCATTCTTGATAAAATTTTTTATTATAAAAAATAACACTAGAAATAATAA
Source organism: Gossypium bickii (assembly GCA_025503065.1). Taxonomy (NCBI): domain Eukaryota; kingdom Viridiplantae; phylum Streptophyta; class Magnoliopsida; order Malvales; family Malvaceae; genus Gossypium; species Gossypium bickii. Next base: position 125,425,983 of record CP106713.1, on the reverse strand, counting down.
ATAATTGGAGTAAATTACTCCAAAGGTCACTAAACTACTAATAAGTTTACGTTTTGGTCAATTAACTTCAGAAAGTTACAAAATAATCACTAAACTATTGAGTGTTTTTATTTTTTTTTTATTTTTTGGTAAACTAAAACAAAGGATTACATAGAGTGAATCATACGGGAATTGTCAACAAAATTGTCATCCTGTAAGATTTCTTTAATCCTCAAAGGGGGTTCCTCGACGCAAAGATTCGACGCTCGACATAGCCATTTTTGCTAAGGCATCAGCTACTCGATTGGTCTCTCTGGTAACATAACTCAAGAACCAACTCTCGTCAAAGGCCAAAATTTGTAGAATCCTCCTTACCAGTGAATTTTTTGAACCACCAGACTTGCTTTCCCTGATAGAAATCACATTCTCGAGATTGTCCGATCGAATAATAACCTCCTTGTATCCTTGTTTCTGAAAGATAAGTAATCCATAAGCAGTCTTTGCTAAGCATTTCCCTAAAAAGCGATTATAGCCTAGAATACACTCCCCTTTGCTATTACATATCACACCACCTGCAGCAGAGAAACCATACACAGAGTAAACAACACCATCAGTATTAAGAAATACATACATACCTGAGTTTTGACAAACTGAGAACTGCTTCAACTATAAATCCATCACTTTATTATACGTGTAGAGAAAGTGTTTTTCCCAACTGTAGGAGACATTAACAATATCCTTCGGACTCATACCATTTCCCTAAAAAATAATCAAATTTCGATTCTTTCAAATGCACCAAAGGATGATCCCAAAGAGGCAAGCCCAGGATGAAACAATTTGCTTGTTTGTAGAAAGAAATTGCAAATTTGAGATAAGCCACTCCGAAATGTTACCAGAAAAGAAATTCCTAAGATGATTAGTAGGGATGATCTAATGCCAAATTTCCTTTGCAAAAGAGCAAACTCTAAGAGTATGAAGAACATCTTCCGTAATATGGCCACAGAGATGACACGATGCGTCTTGCGCAATACCTCATAACTCTCTCCGAATTAATTAAAAGTCTTTGTTTAAAAATTAACCAGACGAAATGTTTCACATGATGCGGCCCTAGAATTTTTCAAATCATGCTCCAACTCATCTCCTTCGGATAGCAAGACTCCTCCTTTAACAAATAGTAAGCACTCCTTACAGAAAAGACCCCAGTCATCGTTCTAGACTAATAAAGGATATCAGGTCTAGCTTGGTCTAAGGGAGGAGGAATGCTAATGATACGTTCAACCACTTCTTCAAGCAGCCACAATCTGAAAAAGGTCGAGATCCCAATCACCATTAGGTAAAACCATCTCACTAAATGTGGTCTCAGAATCAATGCTACCATGCCCCGAAACATAATGTTTAAGGGATCCTTTATTAGGAACCCAATTGTCCTCCCAACATCGAGGAGTCTTACCATTACCAATGGACCAAATCATATTACTACACAATAAAGGCCAAGCTTTGGCAACTGCTCTCCACATATAAGAAAAACTACTCCTCATTATAGAGTCCGGCATACTTTCACTCACTCCATATTTAGCTCTAAGAACTTGAACCCATAGAGTTTCAGTCTTAGTAATAAGATTGTAGCCAATTTTCAACATGAAAGCATTATTCTGATCCCCTAAACGATGAAAACCAAGGCCTCCATGAATCTTAAGCTGATAGATATCTTCCCACCCTACTTTTTTATAACTTTTATATTTTTAAAATTTTTATATTTAAAAAATTAATTAATTACTAACGTAGTATCCATATGGCAATCTATCTATGTTTATGCTATATCAGTAAACTTTTATATCTATTTTGAGGTGATTTGATAAATAATATAAGTTAAAAAGTTTAAAAACGAAAAAATAAACAAATGACTAAAATACATTTTTTTTAAAGTTAAAAAATTAAATAAATCATTATGCATTTATTTCTTTATCTATTTATAGTATGTGAATGTAACATCTGTAATTTCATAGAAGAAAGAGAACAGCATCGCTTCTTTTCTTTTCAAGGTGGCTTTTTGGTCGCACTAGTGCCTTTCATTTCTTTAAACTTTAAACATACACTATCAAAATTTCATAATAATCCTCTGCTAAAGGCGAAACCCAGAAAGATATACATAATTCGTCTGCCTTTTTTCTTGCTTTTTATTGTTTCCTTGTTGGCTGCAATTGACAGACCATACAGCAGCAATTGTTTCCTTTCATTTTCTCTCTTCCTATTGTTCATTGATCCCTCCTCCTGACATGGATGAAAATTTAAGAAAGGCTGCTCGTGCAGGAAAGGTTAACGAATTATATGGACTAATTCAAAGAAATGGAAATGTTTTGAGGCGTGTTGATGAGGTGGAGTTTATCGACACTCCATTACACATAGCTGCAGAAGAAGGGTGCATCGAGTTTGCAATGGAGATGATGAACTTAAGGCCATCATTTGCTCGGAAGCTAAACCACCAAGGTTTGAGCCCACTTCACATTGCAGTTAGAAAAGGGCATAAAAAGATGGCGCTCTGCTTCTTGGAGATTGATAAAGATCTTGTTCGTGTCAGAGGAAAGAAAGGTAAGACTTCATTGCACTATTATGTAAAGTTGGAAACCAGCTTGGTCTGTTGGATACATTTCTGGAAGCTTCTCCTGATTGTATCCAAGATGTTACAACTGAGAATCGCACTGCTTTGCATATTGCAATCCAAAACAATAGACTAGACGTTCTCCAACTCCTAATTCGAACGCTTAAGAGGAAAGACTATTATTGGGAAGTGGTGAACCGGAAAGACAAAGATGGCGACACTGCACTTCACATAGCCGTTATCCATAATCAACCCAAGGTTCAACTCAATTGCTTTGATAGTAATTCATATTACATAGATTCTTCTTCTTACTTCATAGACATGATTAATTGATTCTAGCCTTTTTATATCCTAAACTATCAATTGAACAGGTGCTTAAACTACTATTAAATTGCAAGGCTGATAAGCATGCTACCAATCAAGTTGGTTTGACCGCACTGGGTGTTGCACAACAACATAATAACAGAGAAAACATTGCTATTCTGAAAGGCTGCTTTATTCCAGTAGTTTCAAACTTTAAACGCAAGTTGGAGAAACAAGTTGTCAAGTACGTGACAAAAGCATCACTACTAATTTTTCAAAATATGGACAATATATCAGCCGATGACCGCAATGCCTTGCTAGTCATTTTAGGACTGCTTCTAACTGCAACCTACCAAGCCACTCTAAGCCCACCTGGTGGCGTTTGGCAAGGTGAAAATACTTCAAGGTCCAAAGGATCATTTGATAAATGGGTAATAGGGAAATCAGTCATGAATGAATCGGAGTTTCTTTTTTTCTATATTCCAACCTATCTAGTGTTCCTCGTAACATTATTCCTAACACTAGCTCTACTCAAAACTTTTCCCCATGAGTTTAGGACTGCACTTCAAGTACTATTAGCGTTTCTTGTAGTGTCCTTCGATGAATCAATATTTTACAGAGCCCCCACCAATTTAACATATGCAATTCTTAATATATTTTCAGCAATTCTTTTCCTTCTAATGTTGTCCATGTGTATCGTAAATCGGGTGTCAAAAATTAGTGTTTCAATAGTGGGATGTTGGATATTCCCTTCAATCTTAAGTAATTTAGGAAATGGATTAAGCATGGGTGTAGCTCAAGGATTATTGTTATTCCCTATTTTATATGATGAATTCTGGAAAGGAACCATTTTAGTTGTCTGCTATTGTTTAGTTATAAGTGTTGAAGTTTTCGAGTATGGTATTGACTTTACGTACTTTGCTGCACTCATAGGATGTTGGCTATTCCTTAGTCTAGGTCGATTATGCATAATGCGGTGTACTCAATTTTTTAACACCCATTTATAATATCTCAATGTAACATCTCCTTTATTTTATTCTAGTTTTTTGTTGTTATTTTTTTGAATGGGTTTATTTCATTTATAATTAAATTAGATATATAAATGGATTAGAATCTTTCCCACGTGAAAAATTGTAAAAAAAATTACAAAAAATTTCTTTAAAATACCAAAAAGTTGTAAACTTTTTTCATAAAAGTCTAAAATTTTCTAAAAGACCCTAAAATACACAATGGTCTCTAAAAAAAATTTCATGTAAATAAATTTTATTTTAAAGATAATTATTTGATATATAGATAATAGAAATTTTTTTAACTCCACAGTTGAGATTTAAATAAATATAGTAATAATATTTATTATTTTTTATAAGGTTTATATATTGCTGTAATTCCTTTTTTTTCTCCTTTCTTGCATTTAAATCGATTTCCTTTTCTTTCTTTCTTTTTTCTTCTTGTTGATGTATAATATATGTTTATCAAATTTAAATTTATCAAATTATCACTGCTGGCATGACATTTCTATAGATAATTTTTTAAAAAAAATTATCATTATAATTTAAATTATTGAAGAGATAATAGTTAACTTTTAATATAATTGCTAAGTTTCCATAACAAATTAAATAGTAAAAGAAAGCATCTTTTAGTTTATATGTTAAAGAGATATTTTTTAAGACTTGTAAATTAAGTTTTTATATAATAATATATAAATTTTTTCTAAATTAAAAAGTGTTTCTACCCCGTGCCTCTCTTGAAAAAAAAAATCGTGCTATATCAAATAATAATCCAAGTAAACATTCCCTTTGCTTTTTCACTTTACCTTCATAGCCATGAAGGTTCTTTCTTCTTCTTCTTCTTCAAATTTTCTTCACATATGACATGCCTAAGAACTTTATCTAATTGTCTAGTTGGGTCAATCATTCTTTAACTATTAGCCTTTTCAATAAAATAATAATGATTTCCTTTCATGATATCAAGGTGGCTTCCTCGTTCACACCACGGGGCCATTTTCTTTAAACTTTTGACTATCGACATATCAATGGCATAATCGAATTAATACCAAATGATTAAAACTAAAATCCATGGAAGAAGCATTTCTTTCAACCTTCACCACTACCAATAATATATACTTAATTTGCCTGCCTTTTCTTGCTTTATATTGTTTCCTAGTCGACCGGCTTGACGGACCATTCCGGTCTTTATAAAGCAGTTCTCCTTGCCATTTTGTCTCCTTCTACTGTCAATCGGTCCGTCCCTCACAGCTGCTCGTACAGGAAAGGCTATTGAAATTGTATAGATTAATCTAAGGTGATGGAAATATTTTGAGTCCACGTTGATGAGGTAGAGTTTTTTGAACTCTTGGTCATTAATTTAACTTTTTTTAAGGATTAATGATAAATTTTAATTTAAAAAAAGTTAAATTCACCATATTCAGCTGATTAATACTCACTCTATATAAATAATATATACAAATACTAACTCTAAAATTAAAAAATAGTGCTTTAGTTGGTTGAATCTTAATTCTACTAGCATCAATCTTGTTGCAAATGTAAGAGGACACGAGCTTAATTGACATCCTCTTATTTAAAAGGATGGTTAAAATTCTTGTCACATTCATTTAATAAAATATTTGTAGACAACCTCTTTACTTAAGCCTAACTCGACCCAAAATATATACTTCCCATTTTATCCTATCCAAATTTAGTCTATATAAATTTAAAAGAATTCATACTTAAATCAATTCTCCGTATTTTCTTTATCTTTTTTTTTTCTCAAAACTTAAATAATACAAAACGTATTAAAAAATTTAACCATTAATAATATATGTTATACTAATTAAAATTATAAAATAATAGTAACACACCATTTTTTTAAAAAAAAATAACATAAACCACTTAATCTAAACTTAAGATGAACTTTACCAATGGAATAAACTTGATTTTATTTGTCGATGACCATCACCAATACAAACCCGAAAACTTCGTTACGGTTTCGGAGTTTAGATTAGACGGACCCACTAAACTGGAACATACATAAAAACCATGTAGCCAATGTCAACGATCAGTACGAGGAAGAAGAATTTTGGTTTGGTAATGTTTACCCTCCTGCAAACATAAAACATGGTCTGGTATTCTACAAGGAAAACCAGCAATATTGAGAAACTAATATTACAAACGGAGGCTACATCATATAATAAGTGTCTGTTTTTATTGGAAAACTCGAATGAATGTTCCCATGACCATGGGGAAACATCAAATAAATTCATGTAAAATCTCCCAAAGAAGGCAAGTGTTAGAAGAATCAAGGAAGAGAATAAATGAGGTGGTAGGAGAAGTGCTGTTAAAAACACTGCTGCCTGAAATGTCAAAGTGTTGTCAAACCAAAACGAGGAGGTTTCAAATGTCCAATCATCTTCTTCGGAAAAGTCCATTGCGGAGGGACTGGGTATGGGTGCAGAGTTGATGTCGGTTTTTAGCAAAAATGTGTGGGAATTGAGAGGCTGGTCTTGACTTAAAAGAGACTTGGTATTTCATTGATGGACTGTTATCAGCAGGGATTTAAATTTAGGTTGCAGTCGTATTTTTAGTCGCGTTGCGTTTATCGCGATTGCGGACATAACGGATGGTATTGCGGTCACGAATATCGCGGTCGTGAATTTTTTTTTAAAATTTGCACAACTTATTATAAAACATAATAATTATAATTATAATTATAAAAAGTTACTTTTAATGATTTTTAGCTATGAAGCATGGACACAGACACGCAATACGAGTACGACACGATACGGACACGGCGATACGGTAATTTTTAAAAAATGAGGACACTGATACAATAGGATACAACAATAAAAAATATTTTATATAGTTTTTATGTTAAAATACTTAAATGAAAATATTGATATTTTATTTGACTTTTTTTTAATAAAAAAAGTCAAATAAAGCCCAAAATAAAACAGTCATAAAAGGTCCGAAAACAAGCTTATATCCAGCTAAGTAATAGAGGGTGCTCTAGAAACTTCCTAATTTCAGCCGAAAAAATCTAAAGGTTAAGCTCTTAAAAAGTAACAAGTTCTTGGAAAAACCCCTCTGTGCTTATCTCTTTTTAATTTCCAAGTTTTCAATAGACCCTTCGACTACCTCAGTCTCTTCCTCTCCCCAAAACTTACACATCCATCTAGAGACTCAAACTCAGGGAAACCATGTTGTAAACACTACTGTTCTCTGACCTTCAAGCCCTCAAAAGCCAACGTTTCATCAAAATTTCAGCTGTCATCCATCAACCACCATCTACTTTTCCTGCATCTATCACATGTCCGTTTTTAGACACCTATTGTAAAATTACGAGAATAGCGGCCTATTATTGCCGCAATTGGTCGTTACCTGTTAAATTGCGACTGCGATCTACTGTTATTGGTGTGACTGCTTCACACTGCTATTTTCAACAGTAGCGATTTCGGACGGTGCTGCTATCGCTATATAACGTTCACTATTCCACTACTCAACCGCTATTTAAATCCCTAGTCATCAGGCTTCTTTGGAAGGTTTAAAGAGGTATCGTAAATGTGTTACACATCTCATGCGGTATACCCTTCTTTTCTAGACCTGCTATTATTGCCCATTTTTTATACCGTGACATCTTTTTTTTATTAAAGATTCGATGCGGAATGAAGAGATAGAGGTATTGGGAAGCAAGGAAGAGGAAGCACTCAAACCTCCTGCTTTGTTGAGCATATCTACAATCCTATCCACTTACCTTTCATTCCATGGCTATTGTGATTGTTCTAGAGCTGTCAATCCCTCCAAATTTTTGGTATTGATTTCGTCTCGCGCATGTGCTCCAGCAATACTGTTGAAGTTGGCCTGCATGCAATACATGAAGCATCCAAGGAGCAGACCATGCAGCTCAAGTCATGCGGATGAAGAATTGAAGATTAAGCTTAAAGATCAAGCTACTATAATATTTTTGGATGACGTGCATGCAGCTACTGAAGTTGATGCAGTTGTTGAATTTCTGTCTCATGTTGATACTATAAGTAATGTTTTGTAACTTTGTCAGATTTGAACTAAGTAGGTAACATATTTAATAGAATTAGGTAGTGTTTGAGCTGTTAAATCAGCTTTTATAAAGTGTGCAAATTTAGTTTAATAAGTTTCAATGTAATTAATGGTAGTAGGTATTTGTTTAGGTGAAATTTGTTTTTGTTGTCCAGTTGTATTTTTGATATATGTATTGGCATTATGCCACAAAAAAGGATGGTGATGAATGAAAATAAGTAATTCATTCCAAAAACTCTCTTTTCTTTGCTTTTATTTTTTGCTCTTCAAGTCCTATTCTGTTTATTTTCTCCAGCAAACATACAGCATTGTTGCTCAAGCTTCTGTTAACCTTCATTCATCTTTGTCTAAAATTCCAACAATTGGTATATAGAGCTCATTTCATAATGGACCTGTTATATTTCAATCCTTAAATCCATGTCTTCAATAGAGAAGACATGCACATTTGGGTAGGCATTTGACTTATGGGAGGTTGTCAACTCAGATGTTGAACTAGCACCTCTAAGTGCCAATTCAATAGTGGCTCAGATCAGGCAATATGCTGATGAAAGAACCAAAAGGCATAAAGCTATGTCTTGCATTCAAAACAGTGTGTCAGATGTGATTTTTACAAGGATTATGGCCTGTGAATCACCAAAACAGGCCTTGGACAAGCTGAAAGAGGAATTCCAAAGAACTGAAAGAACAAGGCAGCATCAGTTACTGAATTTGAGAAGATCTTTTGAAAAATTAAAGATGAAGGAGGAAGAAACAGTGAAGCAATATTCAGATAGAATCATGGCTGTTGTAAATAGCATTAGACTGCTTAGAGAACAGTTCAGTGAAGCAAGAATTGTGGAGAAGGTGATCTCAACCTTGCCTGAAAGGTATGAGGCAAGATATCATCCCTTGAAGACTCGAGGGATCTGACCAGCATCTCATTGACAGAGTTGATCAATGCTCTTTATGCTCAAGAGCAAAAGAGCCCTAGCAGATTGGAAGAGCATCAAGAAGGTACCTTCCAAGCCAGGAGTAAACCTTCCTCGAGCTCCTCAGCCTACAAAGGAAAGAAGACTTGGTCAAACAAGCCTAGAGCAGATGGTGAAAGAAGATATCCACACTGCCCGCACTGTAGAAGGCTATGTCATCAGGGTAAAGTTTGTTGGTTTAGGCCTGATGTGCAGTGCAAATTCTACAAAAAGATGGGCCATGCTGAGAAAGTCTGCAGATACAAAGGCAAGCAAAGAAGAGCAACTCTTTGTAGTCTCTTGCTCATCTGCCAAAAGAAAAGCGGCTAATAGATGGCTAATTGACAGTGATTGCACAAACCACATGACTCCTGATGCTGCTATATTCAAGTCAATTGATAGAAGCTTCAAAACTAAGGTGAAGGTTGGAAATGGACTCTTCATAAAGTTGAAGGTAAAGGAGATGTGCTGAGACACTGCTAAAGGTACCAAACTTGTTTCAAATGTCTTGTTTGTGCCTGAAATTGATAGAAACCTACTTAGCATAGCTCAGCTACTCGAAAAAGGCTATTCAATGGTGCTCAAAGGCAAGGAATACCTGATCAGTGATCCAAGTAGATCCAAGCTTATGTCAGTGGCCATGACTGATAGAAGCTTTGTTGTAGACTGAAGTAAAAGCTCAGATAGTGCCTACACAGCTGTTTCAGATGAATCCAAGCTGTGGCACAAAAGGCTTGGCCATGCTAACTACAAGTCAATGGCTCAGCTAACCAAAGAAGAACTGGTTGAAAACTTTGTTGATTCAGTTGAGAAAGAGGAGGTTTGTGAAGTATGTCTGCTAGGAAAGCAAGTTAGACTTCCATTCTCTTCAAACAAAGCCTGGAAAGCTTCTGAAAGATTGCAGCTAGTCCACACTGATGTGCATGGTCCCATGAAAACACTGTCTTTGAATGACAGTAGATATTTCATCTTATTTATTGGTGATTACTCAAGGCATTGTTAGATCTACTTCATCCAATACAAGTATGAAGTAGCCTCTGTGTTTAGAAGTTCAAGGCTGCAACAGATGCAAGCTCAATACTCTGAGGTCTGATAATGGAACTGAGTACACCTCAACTCAGTTTCAAGCACCAGCTCACCAAAACCTACACACTTCAACAAAATGGTGTTAGGGAAAAGAAAAATAGAAGCCTGATGGATATAGCTAAATGCTTGTTATTTGAGAAGAATTTTCCCAAAACTTTGTAGGCTAAGGCAGTTAATAGTGTTGTATACCTCCAAAACAGGCTCCTAACCAAGGCTTTGGCTCAAAAAACTCCATTCGAGGCCTGGTTTGGGTTCAAACAATCATTGGCTCACCTGGGGATCTTTGGCTACATCTGTTATGCACATGTTCCTGCAGTCAAGAGGGACAAGTTGGCTAAGAAAGCTTAACCTGGTATCCTAGTGGGCTATAGCAGTGCCAAGAAAAGCTATAGGATCTTAGATCCTTCATCCAACAAGGTCCTTGTGAGTAGGGATGTTGTATTCGATGAAAACTTAGCCTAAAATTGGGACAAGAATGAGCCAGAGGTTGCTGCTAAAGATCTTGTAACAAACCAGATTAATGCTGATCAAAATAGTCCTGAATTGGACATAGATGATGAAACAGTCAGAGGTACTAGACCATTGGCTGAGATTTATGAAAGAGCTCAAGTGGCTGCAGTTGACCAAGAAGCTTTAAAGAGGTTGAAGCTCAACAAGGTTGGAAGTAGGCAATGGCTGATGAAATCAGTATGATTGAGGAGAATCAGACCTAGCAGCTAGTGGATAGACCAGCAAACAGAAAGGTCATTGGGGTGAAATAAGTGTTTTGAGCCAAGCATAATGCTGATGGAAGCTTAAATAAACTAAAAATAAGGCTGGTTGTAAAAGGATTCAGCCAAAAGTATGACATTGACTACTTTGAGACCTTTGCACCAGTAGCTAGGCTTGACATCATAAGGCTGCTAGTTGCCTTATCAGCATAAATATAGTGGAAAATTCATCAGCTTGATGTAAAATCAATATTCCTCAATAGTTTTCTTGATGATGAGATCTATGTTGAACAGCCTGAAAGTTTCAAAGTTACTGGTGAAGAAGAAAAGGTGTACAAACTGAAGAAAGCCTTGTATGCCTTGAAATAAGCACCAAGAGCCTAGTATAGCAGGATCGATGGCTATCTAGCTAGCCTTAGATTTGAAAGAAGCATCAGTGAACCTACCTTGTATGTGAAGAAGCAAGGTAGAGAAACTCAACTGATAGTGTCTCTATATGTTGATGACATGCTAGTAACAGGAGGAGATCAAGCAATGCTGACAGACTTCAAATGAAAAATGGAGCAAATGTTTAAGATGTCTGATTTGGGAAAGATAACTTACTTTCTTGGCATGGAAGTGTCACAAACTCAGCATGGAATCTTCCTAAGTCAGAAGGCTTTTTCCTCAAAGTTTCTAAGCAAATTCTCCGTGCTGAATTACAAGGCGACAAGCACACCAGTTGCCATTAGAGAGAAACTATCGAGCCAATATGACTTTGAGAAAGTTAGTGAATCTGTCTATAGGAGCCTGGTAGGTTGTTTGCTATATCTAACTACCACTAGACCAGACATCATGTTTGTTGTGAGTCTGCTATCAAGATTCATGCATTGCTACAATGAGAAGCATTTTCAAACTGCCAAAAGAGTTCTTAGGTAAATTAAAGGTATATTAAGCTATGGAATGCTATTTAGCAAAGCTGAAAGGCATGAAATCGGTTGGTTATGCTGATAGTGATTAGACTGGTTCGATAGATGACATGAAGAGTACCTCCGGGTATGTTTTTACTCTTGGATCAATCATCTTTTGCTGGAGTTCGAAGAAGCAAAATGTTGTTACTTAGTCAACTGCTGAAGCAGAGTATATGGCAGCGGCAGGAGCTATCAACCAAGCCATACGGCTAAAGAAAATCATGGCTGATTTAAATCAACACCAAAAGGAAGCAACAGAGATTATGTGCGACAACCAATCTGCTGTTGCAATTGCAAAGAATCTAGTGTTCTATGGAAAAACAAAGCATTTTAGGATCAAGTTTCATTTTTTATAGAGATGGAGCAAACTCAAGAGGTGAAATTGATTCATTGCAGTTCTGAAGATCAAGTTGCTGGCATTTTGACTAAGCCTCTTAGTGTGTCAAGATTTGAAGATTTAAGAGCAAAAATAGAGTTTACAGCATGCAAGCCAAGGAGGAGTGTTGAAGTTGGCTTGCATGCAGCACATGAAGTAGCCAAGGAGTAGACCATGCAGCAAAAGTCATGTGGATGAAGTATTGAAGATCAAGATTAAAGATCAAGCAACTGTAATATTTTCAGATGAAGTGCATGCAGCTGCTGAAGTCGATACAACTGTTGAATTTCAGTTTCATTTTGATACTATAAGTAATGTTTTGTAACTTAGTCACACTTGAACTAAGTAGGTAACATATTTATTATAATTAGGTAGTGTTTGAGCTGTTAAATCAACTTTGATAAAGTGTGCAAGTTTAGTTTAACAACTTTCAGTGTAATTAGTGCTAGTAGGTAGTTGTTTAGGTGGAATTTGTTTATGTTGATATATGTATTGGCGTTATGCCATAAAAAAGGATGATGATGAATGAAAATAAGTAATTCATTGCAAAAACTCTCTTTTTCCTTTGCTTTCATTTTTTGCTCTCTAAGTCCGATTCTGTATATTTTCTCCAGCAAACATACAACATTATTGCTCAAGTTTCTATTAACCTTCATTCATCTTTGTCCAAAATCCCAACAAATACGTTTACCACCTATTTATTAGAATATTCATATAAGTAATCCTTTTATCATGCATAATACACATCAATAACTGACTTAATGACAAAAATTAGCATATACCAAAGCTCTGTTTCTGATAGCCACAATGTGTAGTATAGTGTTGCCATCAATATCTACCCAACTCAGTAGTTCTTTCTCCCAACGTTGCGCAGACTCATGTGGGCTTCTTATAAGCCACCCCACCAAGACTTGGAAAGCTTCAGACATGTCGTTTTTCACAGCAAGATGGAATATCATCTCATCTCAAACAGTCACATCTTCAATAGCCTCAGGACAAACCTTAAGTAACTTGATCAAAAGATCAACATTTCCAGTTTGAACCACATGGTGCAGAGAGGTGAGGTCCTCCCTCCCTTTGACATTAACAAGGCCTTCATCAAACCTGATGAATCGAAGCACTGTTTAAGTTCTATCATTTTGCAGAGCCAAGTGCATAGGGCTAAACCCAGCTTGGTTTAGCTTTCTTGCAAATGTTGGCTTTAATTTGATCATCTCCATCATAAACTTAATATGCCCAGAAGAGGCTGCTACATGCAATGGAGTCTGAAAAAAGGCACATTATTGATACGCTGTAAAACATATGGATCATTCAGAATCAACTCATACAAAAGGTTAATATCTCCTGTTTGGGCAGCCTCTATCATCCTCTCACCCATAGCTTTTTTCGGGGGGTACTAAATTATGCAGTAAATTTTCAGATTAGTGAAAGCTGATGAAATTTGCTACAAAACACAAAGAAGAAAGAACCAGAAGAGAATGTAGAAAAGGAGATAGAACTTTTATTTTGCAAAAACACAAGAATTTGAGCAAAATTTATACATAACTCTGTTAGAGTAATTAATGAATCTATTAAAGCTGTTAGTCGTTAGTTAACAGTTAGTTATCTGTTAGTAATCTGTTAGCTTATATTGTTATATAAAGATCTGAGCAGTCAATGTATTCAAGAAGCTTGAGAAATGTATTCTTCTTGAGTAATGCAATTTCAGTCATTTTGGTAACTTCTTGTTATAGTCTAACATGGTATCAGATGTCTATTCTTTTCTGAAATTCTTTTCTATGATTTCTTGCTGCTTTCATGAATCTTCAGTCTAGCCCGTCTACTGTGTAGTCTAATTCACCAGTGATGGCTTCCGATGTTACTAACGGGGTTGTTGACAATCAGTTCTTCTCTACAAAGAAAATCAGTGTGCTTTTTGATGATAATAATTATCTGCTATGGCGTCAACAGGTTCCTTTGGAAATCAAAACATATAAGCTTCAGAGCTTCTTGGACTCCCGAACGATTCCTCCTACTCAGCTTGTTTCTGATGAAAATGATGTGCTTCACGAGAATCTGGAGTTTGTGTGCTTTGAACAGCAAGACAGTGCTCTTGTGTCGTGGCTTCTTTCGTCTGTCAGCCAAGCAGTTCTCCCTCGTCTTATTGGTATGGATACAAGCGCTCAAATTTGGAATGCACTTGTAAACTTGTATGGCAGTAAAACTACTTCTAGGTTGATGTTCTATTGAAGGGCCTTACACTCTCAATGCAAGAGTGAGCTTTGCATGAAAGAATTTTTAATGAGGATTAAAGGGTACTGTGATAGTCTTGCTAGTTGCGGAGAGGTTATCAGTGAACACGAACATGTTACTGCAATCCTTAATAGTCTCTCGTCAGAATATGAGTCTATAATTACTATTATCACAGCAAGTCAAGTACCATACTACGTGCAAGGTGTCACTACCATGCTTCTTGATGCTAAAGCTCGTCAGCAGGTTGCAATTTGTTATGCACCTAGTTCTGCTAATATGGTCTCCTATCAACCTCCAGATCATAGTGTTAACAGTGACTCTACACCAGCTTATCGTCCCTCATCCACTGCTCGGGGTCGTGGGCATGGTCGCTCTTTTGCATCGCATATTCAATGTCAGTTGTGCGGAAAAGCTGGTCACCTTGTCGATCGCTGCTACTATCGATTTGATGCCTCCTACAAAAATGCAAGCTATAGGCCTCCCCAACAAGTGTATTCAATGTCAGTCCTAGCCAATTGTGTGTCTAAGCTATTATGGGTTAAACAGTTATTGGACAAAGTTGGTATGTCAAAATCCCAATTGCCAACAGTTTGGAGTGACAATACTTCTACAGTATCAATGGCTGCAAATCCCACACATCATGCCAGGATGAAGCATGTTGAGATAGATCATCATTTTGTTCGTGAGAAAGTTCTTGCTGGATTGCTTCAGGTCAATTTTGTTCCATCCACTAAACAGATAGTTGATGTCCTCACAAAGCCTATTACACCTAAGCAGTTTGCATTCTTTCGACGTAATCTTCAAGTTCTTTCTCTTAGTGAACTCAGTGATCAAAAGTCAAAGGAACTAGGGGAATGTTAGAGTAATTAATGAATCTGTTAAAGCTGTTAATCGTTAGTAATAGTTAGTTATCTGTTAGTAATTTGTTAGCTTACTTTGCTATATAAAGATCTGAGCAGTCAGTGTATTCAAGAAACTTGAGAAATGTATTCTTCTTGAGTAATACAATTTCAGTCATTTTGCTATGTTCTTGTTATAGTCTAACAGACTCGAACACTCTTGTCTCAAAAAGCAAATATCTTCCAAGGTTGATGGAAACTTCCAAGTACCCCAAAGCCATAGAAAATAGACAACCAATCCAAATCAAATGCAACTCAAGTTGAATAAAAGTTTTGATTTTATAGGTGATTAAAACGCACTAATTTGAGAAAATAAAACACCTTGAAAGGTCAAAGAATATTTCCAAGTAAGAAATCTTAGATCAAACAAAAAACAAGCTAAATGAGTGGCGGAAGGAGTGATGAAAGATGATTTAGCAGATTATATGAATAACCATAGGTTAAAATATGTCATCATAAGTCTCATTACTTTTAAAAAATTTAAACTTTTATTTATATATTTTATTTTTAATAATTTAATTCTTTTATTTTCATATTTCAAAATTCAGAATCTAACTCCTAATAATTTTTTTTGTTAACAGTTAAATTTGCCACAAAGAGAAACATTGTATATAACTGGCTATCTGCTATTATACCACGAGAGCTAGTATAGATGACAAGCAGTAATTAACACTGCTGAATAGGATAAGGGTGCAGCAGTTTGAAGATAATAAAGATACGCAAGCGTGAGTGTCCATATGTTAACAGCAACTAAAAGCGTGTAACAGGTCCCAAATAAGGACGACACGATTGGACCACTCTCTCCGTTTTTCCCATTGTAGGGCGGAACCTAATGGGTAGCGAAGAACCACTCAAACTCCTGCTTTGCTTAGCATATCTTTAATGGAGTCCCGATTATCCACTTGCTCTTCATCCGGTGGGCATTCTGGTAACTCTGATTTGATATCTAGAGCAGGAATTTTTGGCATTGATTTGATGTCGACACAAATGTTCCAACAATACTTTTATCACCTGTTAGTTAAAATAAATCACATATATAACCCAATTATATGTATATTCAATAACTGAATTAACTAATAAAATTAGCATAAGGGGCGAAGTCAGAACAATCTTTTAGGGGCGGCGAATGAAATTTTAAATTTTTATAGTCTATATCTTTATAAATTTTAAAGGATTAAATCAAATTTTTATAATTTTAGGGACTAAAATACAATTTTACATTTGTTAATTTAAAATTTTTAAAAAATTTTGAAGGCTTAAATAACAAATTTACATTTTAGGAGGCCGAGGCACATGCAGCCCCCTCTAAATTCGCCACTGATTAACATACCTGAGGTGAGTTTCTGAAAGCTGCAACGTCCAGAACAGTATTGCCATCATGTCTGGCCAACTAAGTAGTACTTCTTTCTCCCAACGTTTGGCAGTTTCATGTCGGCTTCTTATAAGCCACGCACCAAGAGTTCAAAAGCTTAAAACATGCTGGTTTTTACGGCAAGATGGAAAACCATTTCATCTCGAACAGCCACATCTTCAATAGCCTCAGGACAAACCTCGAGAAACTTGAACAAAAGATCAACCTTTCCAGTTTGAACAACTTGGTGCAGAGAAGTGAGGCCGTCCCTCCATTTCACACGAACAAGGCCTTTGTCAAACTTAAGGAGTCGAAGCACCGCTTGAGTTTTGTCATTTTGAGGAGCCAAGTGCAGAGGGCTAAGCCCAGCTTGGTTTAACTTTCTTGCAATCATATTGCGAAGTGACCATTCATCCAGTGGTGAATTTTTTCGGCAAAGCTATGAGCTCAACTAGAAAAAGTGCGAGCTCATCAAGTGTGAGCTATTAAAGTTTTTGGTGAACCAATGCTTGTAGGGTTCACATATGCTGATATAGATGTTAAAGCATTGTGGATCGGAACCTCGAGGTGCAATCCAACGTAGAATTGTTACCTAGTGACAACTTGGTCTTTCTTTCGATTTTATTTTGTTTTTACTGGTTTGTTTTAAGGCCTGAAATAAACTCAACATCTTTAAAAGAAGATAGAATTTTTTCACCCACGTTTTATATTAGGTTGATTATTTGATTGTGTAAAATTATAAAATAAAAAATTGAATGTTAAAATATACTTTAACTCCTTATACACTTTTGTATATTTGAAATTTAATTAGTCCATCTATTTTTATTTTTAGGATTTAATCTTTCTATTTTTTAAATTTAAAAAATCAAATTTAATTATTAGCATCATTAACATTCTTTCTATTAATTTTTTTAGCGTGAAGTTCAATGATTTAATCTATTAACATCAATAATGTTATCAATGCAAATCCTCCTATCTATTTAGAATTAAAAGTAGAACATACAAATCTCGTATGGTCCAAGCCATAGAAATCTAAGACAAAAAGAAGAAAAGGAAAAGTACTAGCACTTTTTATTGTTTTTTTTTTTTTAATTTCTTTTTGCCCAATCCAAAGAATTGGTACTTAGAGGTAAAAGTTTCTTCAATGGTCCCATCTGACCTTAAGACGCTATACTAGTCTTAATTAAACACGACAATCAATAATCAATATGTCGGTATTATATTAATATATTTTTATATCATAATTTAAAGTATAATATATAATATAGAGTTTAATTTATCAATAGTTTAAGTTATTTGTCAATTGAATTTTAATTTAACTAGTATCGATATTACTATTAGTGTAAAGAAAACATAAATTTAAGGTATTGTATAAAAAATTTTGTTAATTAAATTTTGTTTTTGCTTGTGTTTTTTTAAAGCTAAAAATAAAATCAATACTCTTAAAAAAAGATATTGTATGTTAAAATAATTTAATCATTGCTTTTAATTATTTCAAAATATTTTAAATTTAATATATTAGAATGATGTTTTAGTCTATCACATTTAAGTATTTAACAGATTTGAGCAAGATAGATGATATATATATATATATCTATATAACAACTCTAAAACTTAAACTTCTTTTATCAATGGAATGAAATGGTACATTCACCAAATTAACTTGATTTTATTTATAGATGACCATCACATCACTAAGCTAACCAAACAGAAAAACCATGCAGCCAATGACAACGACTAGTAGGAGGAAGAAGAATTTTGGTTTGGTAATGTTTACCCTAGTGCAAACATAAAATATTGTCTGGTATGATACAAGGAAAACTAGCAACGTTGAGAAGAAAACATTACAACAGGAGGCTACAACATATAATAAGTGTGCGTTTTCATTGGAATGCTCATATGAATATCCCCATGACCACGCGGAAACATCAAATAAATTCGTGTAAGATCTCCCAAAGAAGGAAAGTGTTAAGAGAATCAAGGAAGAGAATGAATGAGGTGGTAGGAGAAGTGCTGTTAAGAACACTGCTACCCAAAAGGTGAACGTGTTGCAAAACAAAAATGAGGAGTATTTAAATGTCCAATCATCTAGATCCAAAACGTCAATTGCGGAGGGACTGGGTATGGGAGCAGTATTGAAGTCGGTTTTATGCAAAAATCTGTGGGAATTGAGAGGCTCATCTTGACTTGAAGAGACTTGGTATTTCATGGATGGACTGTCATCAGGCTTCTTTGGAGGGTTTAAAGAGGCTTCGTAAGTGGTTGTTATAATTAGCACTGTCACTACTAGAAATGTGTTGCGCATCTCATGTGCCATACCCTTCTTTCCTCGACCTGCTCTTGTTGCCCAATTTTGAGACCGTGACATCTTGTCTTTTAAAGATTCGATGTGGAATGAAGAGATGGAGGTATTGGGAAGCAAGGAAGAGAAACCACTCAAACCTCCAGCTTTGCTTAGCATATCTATAATCCTGTCCGCTTGCCTTTCATTCCATGGGTATTGTGATTGGATATCTAGTGCTGTCAGTCCCTCCAAATTTTTGGCATTGATTTGGTCTCGCCTCATGTGTTCCAGCAATACTTTTACCACCTGTTAATAAAATATTCATATAAGTAACCCTTCTATCATACATATATACTCATCAATAACTGACTTAATGACAAAAATTAGCATATACCCGAGGTCTGTTTCTGATAGCTGCAATGTGTAAAACAGTGTTGCCATCAATGTCTGGCCAACTCAGTAGTTCTTTCTCCCATCGGGGAGACTCATACCAGCTTCTCATAAGCCACCCCACCAAGACTTGGAAAGCTTCGAACATGTCGTTTTTCACAGCAAGATGGAAAACCGTCTCATCTCGA
Organism: Gossypium bickii; assembly: GCA_025503065.1. Taxonomy (NCBI): domain Eukaryota; kingdom Viridiplantae; phylum Streptophyta; class Magnoliopsida; order Malvales; family Malvaceae; genus Gossypium; species Gossypium bickii. The sequence goes on along the minus strand of CP106713.1, from coordinate 125,406,641 downwards.
ACAGTCATATCTTGAATAGCCTCAGGACAAACCTCAAGAAACTTTTTCAAAAGATTCAAGTTTTCATTTTGAACCACATGATGCAGAGGAGTGAGGTCCTCCCTACCTTTGACACGGACAAGGCCTTCATCAAACCTGAGGAGTCGAAGCACTGCATGAGTTCTGTGATTTTGCAGAGCCAAGTGCATGGGGCTAAACCCAGCTTGGTTTAGCTTTCTTGCAAACGTTGGCTTTAATTTGATCATCTCCATCATAAACTCAATATGCCCAGCAGAGGCAGCTACATGCAATGGAGTATTAAAGAAAGGCACATCATCAATACGCTCTAAAACATATGGGTCATTCAGAATCAACTCATACAAGAGGTTAATATCTCCTGTTTGGGCAGCCTCTATCATCCTCTCATCCATAGCTTTTCTTTTGGGGGTAATAAATTGAGCAGTAAATTTTCAGATAATTGAAAAATAAAAACTAAGGAAATTTGCAACAAAACACAGAAAAAAGAACCAGAAGAGAATATAGGAAAGGAAATAGAACTTATATTTTGAAAAACACTGGAATCTGACCAAAATTTATACATGTTTCGAACACTCTTGTCTCAAAAAACAAATTTCATCCAAAGTTGAAGGAAACTTCTAGGTACTAAGCCATAGAAAATACACATCCATTCAAATCACATGCAACTCAAGTGGATTAAATATTTTGATCTTATAGGTGAGTAAAACACACTAATTTGAGAAAATAAAACGTCTTGAAAGGTCTAGGGAAATTTCGAAGTAGGAAATCTTAGATCAAACAAAAAACAAGCTAAGTGGAGAAGGGAGTGATGACAGAATAATCTAGTGGACTATGATTAACACTGCTGCCCAAAAGGTCAAAGTGTTGTAAAACCAAAACGAGGAGGGCTCAAATGTCCAATCATCTTGTTCCAAAACGTCCATTGCAGGGGGACTGGAAACTACCAAAAAAGAAAGAGGTTTCCAGTTTGAACCACATGGTGCAGAGGAGTCAGGTCCTCCCTCCCTCTGACACAAACAAGTCCTTTGTCAAACCTGAGGAGTCGACGCACTGCTTGAGTTCTATCATTTTGCAAAGCCAATTGCATGGGGCTAAACCCATCTTGGTTTAGGTTTCTTGCAAACCACGGCTTTAAGTTGATCATCTCCATCAGAAACTCAATTTTCCCTGCAGAGGCTGCAACATGCACTGGAGTATCAAGAAAAGGCACACAATCAATACGCTGTAAAACATATGGATCATTTTTAATTAACTCATACAAGACATTAATATCTCCTGTTTGCGCAGCCTCTATTATCCTCTCATCCGTAGCTTTTAAATTTTTTTTTTTTTTTTTTTTTGGGGGTAATAAATTATGCAGTAAAGTTTCAGATTACTGAAAGCTGATGAAATTTGCAACACAACACAAAGAAGAAAGAACCAGAATACAATAGAAAAGGAATTAGAACCTACATTTCGCAAAAACACAGGTGGCTAACCACAATTTATACATGAATTGAAAACTCTAGTTTGAGTAAACAAAATTTCTTCCAATGTCCAAGGAAATTTCCGAGTACCAAAGCCATAGAAAGAAGGTATCCACTCCATATAAAATACACATTAAATGTAAAGGTTGAGTTTATAAATGATATAAATGCACTAATTTGAGAAAATAAACATCTTTAAAGGTCGGAGGGAACTTCAAAGTACAAAATCTTCGGCCATACAAAAAGCAAACCGGAGTAGTAATAAAAAGAATGATGAAAGAAAATTTTATTTAGTGTTTGTTAGCTCTTAGATTTGATAATTATTCTCGTATTAGGAGTTTGAACTGTTTTTTTATTCAAGTTAGTTCCTAATATTTCCTTGAAAAAACAAGTTACACCTAAAAAATAGTTTAGGTCCCAATGTGGAAACAATTACCAAGTTTAGGGACTAATTTGTACTAAAAAAAGTTCAAACCCTAAAATGACAACAATTACCAAATTCATAGATTAACTTGGAAAAAAAGTTCAGAACATATGTGAACCAGTGCCGAGTTGAGGCCCAAAAAATGGATTAACTCTTTTTTCTTTAGGGTAAACTTTATACTTGGTCATCTAAGTACTAGTGTGTTTCTGATTTTGTAATCCAACTTCAAAAATTTTTCAATTTCATCAACAATGTTATCAACATTAAATTTTTGAGTGGTTCAAGTTCAAGTTCAGTTTGGTTGTTCCATAAAAATGCTTTAGAGTGACTGGGGGGAAGTATCGATCTCTATCGAATGAGCTCTTTCAGCTTGGCATCCAACATAGGGTCACGTGCCCTCATACATCAGAACAGAACGGTGTTGCTGCAAGAAAGCATAGACAGATAGTTGACTTGGGACTCACCCTGTTGGCTCAGTCATCTATACCTCTGGAGTTTTGGTCATATGCCTTTGCTCATGCTGTTCATTTGATCAACAAATTACCCACTCCTGTTCTACAAAAGAGTAGTCCCCATAAGAAGCTTTACAAAGCTAAACCGCTTATTACCAACTAAAGGTTTTTGGCTGTGCCTGTTTTCCTTATTTCAGGCCTTTTCATTAACACAAACTTAGTTTTGATCCAAACGATGTGTCTTTCTTGGAGTTGGTACTAATAAAAAAGGCTATAAGTGCCTTGATGAAAATGTTCGAATTTTTGTCTCTCGGCATGTTATGTTTGATGAATCATAGTTTCCCTTTCAGAATGGTTTCTCTTAGCATTCTAACTTTGCTCCATCAAGTCTTTCCATCAAAAGTCAACATATTCCTATGGTTGTGGCCAGTGCACCTCCAGATGATACCTCCACTTCTTCATCAAGGTCAACCAGGACTTTTCCTATGACAGGTTCACTTCAGGCTTCTTCCAACATAAGTTCTTCTTCCAGTTCAGCTGTTGTTGCTCGACCATATTCTACAAGTCAACATGCAGCATCATCAGTAGTAGCTTGTGTGCCTACCTTCTATGATCAATCTGACCATCATGAAAGATCTACTTCCTTTGTGAATTCACATCCCATACAAACTCGGTCAAAGAGTGGCATTTTCAAACCTAAAGTGTTCTTATCTATCCTGACTGAGAAGGAGCCCATATCTACTGCAGAAGCATTTCAAAGTCCTGCTTGGAAAGCAGTTGCACAAACAAAATATGATTCCTTGTTCTCCAATCACACTTGGGATCTTATGCCCTTACCTGCAGGTCGTAGGGCCTTAGGTTGCAAATGTATTTTTAAAGTAAAAAGAAATGTTGATGGCTCAGTGGCCAGATACAAAGGCAGTCTGGTGGTTAAGAGTTATTTCTAAGTGGCAGATATTGATTTTTAGGAGACATTTAGTCTTGTGGTCAAAGCAACGACGATTAGAGTGGTTTTGGCACTGGCTGTTTCCTTGGGCTGGTCTCTCAGACAAGTGGACATTAATAATGCCTTCTTGAATGATGATTTGCATGAGGAAATTTACATGATGCAACCACCAGGTTTTGAACAACAAGGGAGCAATGGCCAGCAACTGGTATGCAAGTTAAGAAAGGCCTTGTATGGCCTTAAGCAAGCACCTCGGGCTTGGTTTCACAAGCTGAAGGAATTTCTTTTAACTACCAAATTTGAAGTATCAAAAGATGACAACTCTCTTTTTATTCATCATTCGGGGTCTTAGTTGCTCTATGTTTTGGTATACGTAGATGACATTATTGTTACTAGGACTGACTCGCGTGCCATCAATTAGTTTGTTAATGAACTCGATGTTCAATTCTCTTTGAAAGACTTAGGGAAGTTAAGTTACTTCCTAGGCATTGAAGTCAGCTACACTCAAGGTGGTTTTTTTCTTAGCCAAAAGAAATACATTCTTGATCTACTTCGAAGGGCCTCCATGGACGGATCGAATAGCTCTCCTACACCAATGGTAACCACTTGTCATTTATTAGCTCATGCAGGCAGTCTTGTTGAAGATGAACATCTTTACATAAGCATAGTTGGTACTCTACAATATGTTGTAATTACCAGACCAGACATTGCCTTCTCTATGAACAAATTATGTCAGTTTATCCACAAGCTATTGGATCTCCACTTTAAAGCTGTTAAAAGAATCTTAGATTATTTGCAAGGGACTTTGGATCATGGATTGAGGTTCACTTGAACTTCGAAGTTTTTGCTCAAAGGATATTCAGATGCCAGTTGGGGGTCAGATATTGATGATCGCCAGTAGACGTCAAGCTATTACGTGTTTCTTGGAGGGAATCCAGTTTCCTGGAGTTCTAGAAAATAGCAAGTGGTCTCCAGGTCTATAGCTAAAGCAGAATACAGAAGTCTTGCTTATGTCACTGCAGAAATGGTCTGGATTCAGTCCCTGTTATCCGAACTATATGTTCTAGTTAAAAGCAAGGCATTGGTGTGGTGTGATAGTTCAGCCGCTATTGCAGTAGCAGGGAATCCTGTTATGCACTCTAAATTCAAACATGTTGAGTTGGATTTATTTTTTGTGAAGGAGAAAGCTGCAAGAGGATCCCTTCAAGTGGGTCATGTACCGAGTCAAGATCAGATCGAAGACATCTTGGCGAAACCATTATCAGCATGATTGTTCAATAAGTTCAGGAGCCAGCTTAAAGTTCTTACCAACGATCATGAAGTTACAGGAGGGAGAGAACGTCAAGGAGCATAGGGCATGTTACGAGTATTTCACCAGTTACTATTATTGTTGAAGTTAGTTAAAAGGAGTTAGTTAGTCGTTAAACAAAGTAGTTAGTTGTTAGTTATTATCTGGTTGTACTAAATATTCTGTCAATTACTCTCAAGAGGTTAATGAAGTTAATCAGCTTCTTTATCATTGATTCTGACATTTGAACACTCTAGATTGAGGAAACAAATTTGTTACAAGGTGGAAGGAAATTTCCAAGTACTAAAGCCCAGAAAATAGGTATCCAGTCCACATGAAATACACATTAAATAAAAAAGGTTGATTTTATATATGCCATAAATGCACTAATTTGAGAAAATAAACATCTTTAAAGATCCGAGGGAATTTCAAACTATAAAACCTTGGACCAAACAAAAAGCAAGTTGAAGGAATGGTAAAAATTCTTATTTATGGAGTGTAAATATTAGTTGTTTATTGTGAAGTTTCCTAGAATCCCAAAGTTGGCAAACTTTACCTCTAGATTGAAAATTTTAAAATGAGTTAGTGGAATCTTTTTGTCTTTAATTTTTAAACTGTAGAAGGATAATTTATTTAATTAAATAAATATAAATAAGCTGATTATAATTATGTCTATGGTTTAATATAAATAAACTTCATTAAAGAATATCCACAAATATGGCATAGATGATCATATTAGCAAATTCGAAATTCCTATTTATATATTCTTTTAAAGGTTTATTACACAAGAATTTATCACTTCTTTACAAAAATAATCATAATTTCATTTGAATTATTAAAATTACGCTAATTTTCTGACTATTTTTATGTTAGAACCTCATTCATGTAAAGAGCAATAGAAAGGTGGGTATTGACACGATTTATATATGGAAACCCTAAAAATGACCCAGTTTTAAATCAAAACAAGGAGAAATCCTCGTTGATGAAACTGCACAATGTGGGATTCCCCTTTGTTAGTATTTTGTACAAACATGTTGAGCTTAGAAGGGAAAATTGTTGAAGCAATTATAAGAATAGAAGCTACAGCTGCATTTGGCATTGGGTAGATTATAACCTAATATATATTCTATAGCTAGATTTTTAACCAATAAGAAATTGGCATAGTTCATTTTATGGTAATTGGCAACATTTTATTCACCAATATAAATTCTTCTTAATTATGTAAACAAATTTTTTTAAGAAAAATTAATAATCAGAAAATGGTTAGCAATTTACGTAACCTCCCAAACCCGGCCTAGACATTATGGCTAGATTGAGAAGGCTACATTAGCCACCGAAATGGCTAAGCTAACTTACGCTACTTTTTAAGACTTTAAATGAACTCATTTTAGAGAAAACCGTAGTTGTACTTTGAGTTAGCTTAAAAGCATTCATTCATTAGGTCGTGTATGCTTAGGATTCATCTTATTGTTGACAGTGTTGTTTTAAAGCTTAAAAGCATTCATTCATTAGGTCGTGTATGCTTAGGATTCATCTTATTATTGACAGTGTTGTTTTAGAAAAACTGTTTGCTTGTCGCTCTTCTTTTAAAAAAAATCTCGAAGTTAAACTAATATAGCGGAAAAACCATTTTTCAAGTCATTTTGGAAAATTTGCCTTATTGATTTGTTTTTCAAAAACAGTTCCTTTGCAATGTAGTGGAAACTAGGGAATAGTATCAAATTTTACTTAAGCTCGATATCATGCATTATCCGGTTATTATGCTTGAGTAATTCATGCATACAAAAATCCCCCCAAGAAAAGTTACCAAGCCACAGACCAAAAATAATTAAAAATTACAAGCCAAAACCAATAAAGACTTAATAATACTTAATTAAAAAAAAAACAATCCGAGGTCCAAGTTGATTCTCCAAATGCCTAGTCCGGTCCTAATTTTGATATTTACCTGAAAAGTTAAACACTATTGGGGGTGAGCTTATGAAAAGCTCAATGTGAGTCGAATAATTATTTAAATAGGCAAAAACATCAAATACAATGAAACTATTAGCATTAACAGAAGAAAACAAAACCATCATAGGAATTTCATGTCATTACATAGTCATTATCAAATTGATGTCAAACAGTGTATGAGCATATGTCATCATTCATTTGAGTAACAATCATTAATTTCGATAACATTCAATACAAAAAAATACAATGCATAGCATAAATCAATAACATTTGAGTATGTCGTGCACATGATGCAATGCAAAAAGGTTCCTACCCATACCATCCGCTACACACCACGAGTTCCCTAGAACCCGTCTGCCAAACTCCAAAACATTACGAGCATAGCTCGATGTGGTAAAACCACCAAATAATCAATAATGCAAAAAATCTACCGGATATCAAATAGTGCGATACAATCACCAATAATATATAATATGTTATAAAATCGCCAATCCCCTCGATACTTCAGGCGCAGTGCACTGACTACAAATAACGCTGACTTAATATGCCGCCGGTACCCCACGAAACTCCTCCGTCAACCACAAAATCCCAACCCAATGCATATGCATTATGTCACACAATCTCATACATAATCACATACTTTCAATAAATGAAAACAGTGTTCCAATCTTTCAAATTACCATTGAGTTGGTATCAATCAATATCGTTCAATTTCACATACTGTACATATTTTCATTGTGCATAAATAGCACCCTTTTCAATACACATTATAACAAATATCTCATGCATTTAAATCATAAAAAAACTTAATATCTCAACACATTATATCATTCAGTCAAATATTCTCATATCTCATAACTCAAATTTGCAATTACAAACTCATTCAAACATCCATACTATCAAACTAGCAATTTTGCCAACATGTCAATCTTTTAAGGCTCGAAACATACCTGTTCGGCCACTCAAAAAATAAATAATTTGGATATTAAGCCAATCCAATCAGCAAGCTAATTTATCAAATATAACATGATATTTAACATTTTCAAACAATTTTATGAGTTTAGGACCCACACTTTATTTTTTGCTTCCTCGTAGCACACTAGCAGTCTTCCAATTTTCCTTAATAATTCCTTAAACGAATCTAAACCAAAATTCAGTATGAATTCAATAAATTTACCATTAAACCAGCCCCCCAAACACCCACTTATGAGTTCAAACCAATCGTTGAAATTATAACTATTTTATGAATCCAAACTAGTTAGATTCCTTACATTGTATCGATGCAAACCGTACGTACAATCATTCTTCACATTTACGGATGATTTGGGGCATTTAGGTCAGCACCTAATTCAATAATATACTAGAAAATCAGTAGCTAATTAATGATTAAATTCTTTCATTTAATCAAATCATAACTTTTACCCAACAACTATATTGAAATAACAAACTAGTTACCCTTAATTGCACTTACGCTTCACGATTTGTGGGATCTGAATGGCCAATCGATCAAGAACATCTTTCCCTAATTGAAATGGGTTTAAAACCTTATTAGGAGGGTTCCAATTGACAGATGTTGGCTTAAGCTTAACCCATTTCAATGATCAAGAACATTGTAAGTGGGCTTAAGCTCTTTCAAATTTTCTTTTGTCAATTGGTCTTCCACCTCACATTGATGAAAGGTTGAGAACAGCAGCTCATACAGGAAATGTTACTGATTTGTACAATTTAATTCAAAGAGATGGAAATGTTTTGATCCACTTTGATGAGGTGAAGCTTGTCGACACTTCTTTACACATTGCTGCAGAAGAAGGATGCATTATGTTTGCAATGGAAATGATGAACTTAAAGCCAGCATTTGCTAGGAAGCTAAACCAACAGGGTTTGAGCCCACTTCACATTGCAATTAAACAAGGGCATAAAGAGATGGCTCTACGTTTCTTGGAAATTGATAAAGATCTTGTTCGTGTCAAATGAAAGGACGGTAAGACTCCCTTGCACTTCATAAGTCAAGCTAGAAATCATGATGGCATGTTGGATAGAACTTTAGAGATCTGTCCTTAATGTATACAAGATGTTACAATTGAAAATCGCAATTCTTTGTATATTGATGTAGAAAACAACAGAATGGATGTTCTCCAAGTCCTAATTTGAACATTTTGGAAGACAGACTATTATCGGGAAGTTGTGAACCAAATAGATTGTTAAAAAAATAATGATTCAAAATGTTATTTACTACTATAATTAGTATATGTTTTTATCTTTATCAATTAGTGGGTATTAAGAAAATCTTATTTTGATTTAGTTGTTTAGTTGTTAGTTTTATCTGGCACCAAATCTGATCATGGGTTAGTGTTCCTAATTTTTAGCTTTTCTTAGTTACCACTAGCATTATTTAAACCATATACTCTATTCTTTTTCATTGGGAAATAAATAGTGCATTTTATATTCTATCATTTACTCTTCTCTGAGCATTCTTTCTTAGTTGTTTTACAAATATTTGTGGTATCAAAGCATTAGGTTTCGATCCCAAATTGAGTGCTTAATTCTTGGTTTGATATTTCTAGATTATTAATTTGTGTTTGGTGTGCTTAAATCGGTGGTTGAATAAACCATATTTAAAAGTAAATATTGTGTAATTAAGTAGAGTTGAATATATTTTAGACAACAAAGATATACACAACAATCCCGCAACAACTATTATTGCTACAACAAAATTTTAGTAACAATTTTTAGCATCAGTAATACCCATTTGTTTTTTAGTGCAACCAACTTATGGGGCAACAATAACTCAAAATCAACATATCCCCATGGCCACCGAGCATCAATGATGTGAAGCTTTGTATCCTAGCTATCCAAATCAACCCTATATGACGATGAAATCCCTAGATTTGAACAAAACTCAGTGGAATTACAAGCTCATTATATCATTCAGTCAAACATTCTCATATCTCATAACTCAAATATGTAATTACAAACTCATTCAAACATCCATACTATCAAACTAGCAATTTTGCCAACATGTCAATCTTTTAATGCTCGAAACATACCTGGTTCGGCCACTCACAAAATCAATAAGTTGGCTATTAAGCTAATCCAATTAGCAAGCTAATTTATCAAATATAACATGATATTTAATATTTTCAAACAATTTTATGAGTTTAGGACCCATACCTTATTTTTTGCTTCCTGGTAGCACACTAGCGAATCTTCCAATTTTCCTTAATAATTCCTTAAACAAACCTAAACCAAAATTCAGTATGAATTCAATCAATTTACCATTAAACCAGCCCCCAAATACCCACTTATGAGTTCAAACCAATCGTTGAAATTATAACTATTTTATGAATCCAAATTAGTTAGATTCCTTACACTGTATCGATGCAAACTGTACGTACAATCGTTATTCGCCATTACGGGTGATTTGGGGCCTTTGGGTCAGCACCTAATTCAATAATATACTGGAAAATCAGTAGCTAATTAATGATTAAATTCCTTCATTTAATCAAATCATAACCTTTACCCAACAACTATATCGAAATAACAAACTAGTTACCTTTAATTGCACTTACACTTCACGATTTGTGGGATCCGAATGGCCAATCGATCAAGAACATTTTTCCCTAGTTGAAATGGGTTTAAAAGATTATTAGGAAGGTTCAAGAACTCAAATTAATTCCGGAAAAATATAGGCAAGAACCAAGAAACAAAACAGCCCCATTTCTTGCACATAGGCGCACGCACCACCACCCATGGTGGCTAAAATTGGGGCTGAATTTTAAAACGGTTTGAGATCTCTTTAAATTTAGGAAAAATACCTTTGAAATCATTTAAAATCCCCAAAATTCTAGATTTTTAAATTTTGATTTTTAATGGACGAAATTAATTAAGAAATTGAAGAGAGAAGAGACCTTACCCAAGCTAGTCGAGAGAAACGACAATTGCACTTTCTTGGCAATGTTTGGGATCGATCTTGGAGTTCAAGATTTTAGATTTGGGGCTGATTTTAAAGAGGAAAAATGACATTAATATGATGGAGAATATGTTAAAAAATCTTGTGGCAAAAAGAAAAAGAAGAAAGAGATGGTAAAACTAGGTGAGGCAACGACAACAATGGGAGAAAGAAAGAAAATTGGAGAGAAAAGGGATTTGAACTTAGGTTTCAAGGAACATTTCACTAACACTTAACCAACAAACCAATACCTCATTTATTTCCTAAAAATGCATAGATAATCTTAAAAATTAAGGCATGACCACTCTCTCTCGATTCCCAAACCTGATTCTACTAACCCTCGATTTCGGGATGTTACAATTTAATGCTTAACATTTCAGAATAAATTTAAAAAAAATAAATTTATTTTAGAATGCCTAAAATTATAGATTTTAATTGTAATTAGATTACAAATTATAGATTTTAATTGTAATTAGATTACATCTTTTGTGCAAATCAAAATCAACTTACCTTTAATCTTAAAGGGTATTTAACTAAATTATTGCAATTAGTGATTTTTTTTAAAATAATAACCGGCAACCTTTTTATTGGATTAAAAAAACAATAGCAAACGTCATTGGGCCTTCTGGTATTATGATCCATCAAGCCTTTAGATAAACCAAATTGAAAAATTGACAAAAACTTCCTAGGAAATAAAATGAATTATTGCTATGAAAAAGGAAATCTAGGTTATTAATTACTGTCGATTCATTTACAGCTGGGCAACATTTCTCTTTTGTCTTTTCATTTTTAGCATTTCCCATCTGCGTCAGGCGATAGCTTCTCCGCACTTCTCATTTGCTATCCGTTCGTCTTCTCCTTCACTATATCAACTCAGTCTGGCCTCTGTCTCCATCTTCCTTCCAGGTTTGCTTGAGGAATATGGCTCTCGTCTCCTTCCAGGTACGGTACTGCATCCCTTTTAAACGCTTCATCTACTACTTTGTGGGCCAACACATTTTCATTTCTGTGAATGAATTGAAATCTGACTTCTTGAAACTGCTTCGATTCTTCTTGTATATCTCTAATAATTGCACTAATAACAGATTTGTCCTTCTCTTTTGTTTTGCATTTCTGTATCACCGAGCTTGAGTCCCCTTTTATCGTGACTGAGCGAATCCTCATTGAAATGCCTAATCTGACCGCATGAAGCCCAGCATATGCTTCTGCTGCAAAAGAGGAAGGAACATTTGAGTTCAAAACTGACTTTCTGTTTATTATTTCTCCCATTCTATCAATGACCACTAGACCAGCCATCGATTTGGCTTCTCTGCAACTAAAAGTTGCGTCGAAGTAGGTTGTCACCCCTGAAGTTGGATCTCGCAGATTTGTGCTTCTGCATGTGTTTAAGGTACTCTTCTTTTCTTCTAAGCCCTCGATCTCAGCCAAATATCTTCTTACTTTTGATGCTAAATCCCTTGCCGAATCTGATTTTCCTTCGTGTATGAACCTATTTCTCGACCCCACATGAGCCAGATTGTGCAGCAAAACACCCGGTTTTTTGTAGTTGCTATTCGCGAAGACCCAGATAATCCAATCCCTAAAATTCTAATTCATCAGATCATTAATCCAGGGGATATCTAACAACTGCCATATCCCTCTTGTAACAGGACAAAGCCGAAACACATGGCCAATATCCTCTTTCCAGTTCTACATCTAGGGCAAACAGTATTATCTGCTATTCTTTTTTTATCTTAGATTAACTAGGGTAGGCAAGTAATTCCACGAAGCTCTTCAAATTGTAATCAAGATCTTTGATAGGAGCTGAATATTCCAGAGTTTTTTTAAAAAAAAAATTTAGATCAGCCTGTATTAATAGGTGACTAAGATCCAAGCTAGCACTCTGTAATAATTTGTAAGCACTTCTGACTGAGAATTCACCAGAAAGCTCTTCCTTTCATACCTGAAAGTCCTCTCCTGGGTTTTTCGCCAGTGGAATTCGCAGAATCTTTAGTGCAGTGTCCGTTGAGAAGATATAATTCACCAAATTTGTTTTCCACATATTATTAGAAGTATTAATTAGTTCGGATACTAACTCAATTTAATTATTGTTTCTGTCTCTTCTTTCTTCCACCATCTGTCCTGGTATTCAGTGATCTTCCCAAACTCGAATTCCAATCCCCCGTCTCACTCTCCAACCCATTCCACTATGAAGCAGACCCTTGGCAGCCCAGATACTCCTCCAGGTAAGTGAAGGTGAGTTGCCTAACTGAACACTAAAAAAATCTGAATGTCGAAAATACTTAGCTTTAAGAACTCTCACCAGTAAAGAACTTGGATAACTAATCAATCGCCACCCCTGTTTAGCAAACATAGCAATATTGAATTGGCTCATGTTACGGAAACCAAGACGACCACATTCCTTTAAAATACATAACTTTTTCCACGCACACCAGTGTATACCCTTTTTCCCCTGTCCTTTTTGCTACCAGAATTTGGCCATGATATTTTCAAATTCATCACATAGTGTTTTAGATAACAGAAAGCATGCCATTGAATAAGTTGGAATGGCTTGCAAAATGGATTTAATAAAAACTTCTTTTCCTCCCTGCGATAAATATCTTATACTCCAATGATCTATTCGTTGCTTAATTCGATCTTTCAGTGCCTGGAACGATTCCTTCTTCTTCCTTCCTACCATGTAATCCTATGTAACACTCTGGATCAGTCGAACATCTGACGCCTAAAATTCTGACCACCAAATTTCTGTCAAAATCTGAGGTGTTCTTGAAAAAATAGTTGATTTATCAAAATTGACGCATTGCCTTGAACACCTTCTATATTTTCTCAGTATCTCCTTTAAAACAGTAGCTCCCCTTTCAGATGCCTCACTGAACAAAATACAATCATCTACAAATAATAGATGTGATACTTGCGGCCCACTCCTGCTGGCTTTAACCCTCTTAACAGCCCTTCCTGCATTGCAAGGCGCATGAGGCTATATAAACCCTCCCCACACAATAGAAATATGAACGGACTAAGCGGATCTTCTTGACGTAAGCCCATTTTTGGATGAAAAATCTCTCCTTTGCAGCCATTTACAATCACCGAATACCTGACAAAGTTTAAACACTTCATGATGGTTTCTACCCAGCTAGAAGTAAAACCTATTCGAATCATGATGTCTTCAACAAAATTCCACTCAACTCTATCGTAGGCCTTGCTCATATCGAGCTTCACAGCCATAAATTCTTTCCTACCTATTCTTTTTTATTTTAATATGTGAAGAAGTTCATAAGCGAGCATTACATTATCTAGAATCAACCTTCCAGGTACAAAAGTACTCTGAGCCATGTTGATGCACTTCCCAATGACTCTTCTTAGCCTATTTGCTATGGCCTTCGCCATGATTTTATATAAAACATTACAAAGACTGATTGGTCTGAATTGTTTCATGTTAACTGGATTTGTAACTTTTGGAATAAGAACTATGTTTGTAGCATTTACCTGCTTAAATTCTTTTCCTTCATTCAGAGTTTGTAGACAGAATTTGCTAACTGCATCACCAACAATGTGCTAGCATTTTTGGTAGAATAATGCCAGTAAACCATCTTCACCCAGAGCTTTTGTAGGACCCATCTCAAATGTTGCTGCTCTAATCTCTTCCTTTGTATACGGCGCTGTAAGCTGATGATTGTCCTCCTCTGTTATATAATTCTCAATTCTTGACAACAAATGCTTACTTCTTCCCCTTTCTTTAGATCGAAATAGCTTTTGAAAATAAGCTCTCGCAATGTCTTCTATGTCCTGACTGATTTATGTCTTCCGCTCGCATCTTGCAGCCTGTGAATCATATTCCTTCATCGTCGCTGTGTGGCTTCGTAGTGAAAGAAAGCAGTATTTCGGTCACCATATTTTAGCCAGTTTATGCGCGCTCTTTGTTCCCAATAACGTTCGTCCTTGTCAATTTCCAGATTCAATTGAATTTTAGTATCAATCAACTCAGCCAGATTGTTGTCATCTCTTTCCACATCTAGAAAATCTGCTAATCTGTCAGCTAGAAAAACCTTTCTCTTTTTTCGATCGGCTTGAATTTGACTAGCCCATCTTCTCAACCCGTTTTTTAGCTCATCTAGTTTCAACAACAAATTACCTGAAGATGATTCCCAAATAATCTTGACTTCTTCCTCAAATGATTCCTCCATCGTCCACCAGGCTTCGAATCTGAATGCTACCTCATTTGCCTTCTGTTCTACCTTTTCTGTGCTTACTAAAAGTGGACAATGATTGGAAAAAGAGTGAGTTAAGTGTTGGATGGAAACATCAGGAAACCGTGCCACTCAATCCCCATTTGCAACTCCTTTGTCAAGTCGCTCTCGTATGTTTGTCTCAGGTAAGTTTCCTCTTTCCCATGTGAACCATCTCTCAGAAAAACCCATATCTATGAGACCACAATCTGATATAGCCTTTTGGAATGCCTCCATTCTTCTTTCATCTTTAGGAACCCCTCCTTTTTTCTCGAACCTGTACATAATCTCATTGAAATCTTCACAAACTAACCATGGAACCCTCTCTTCTATGTATAAGTTCTTTATATCAGCCCATGAATTATTTCTATCATGTTCATATAGAGATCCATAAAAACCAGTAAAGCTCCATTTTCCCCTTGCGTCATTTTCATCAATCTCCACATCAATACATCTTTTTGAGAACTGTCGAAGTTTAACACTCACCTCTTGCTTCCATGCCGAACATAATCCACCTCTTGTACCCTCTGGGTCAACCTTAATCCCATTAGCATATCCACAACTAAGGCGAATTCTTTCCATTTTACTTTTACTAACTTTTGTCTCCATAAAGAAGACCACTTGGGGGGTTTTGTATCTTCAGCATATGCCGAAGTCTATTAACTGATAGTGGATCCCCCAATCCGCGAACATTCCTGCTTAACAGTTTCATTGCGTCCTATCGGCTTGCCTCTTGGCAGCCACCGATATAAAGTGGGTACCTTCCAAATCCCTCATGTTCCTCCCTACCGGGTTATTCTCCTTCTCTAAAGCTATCATCCCCTCCACCTCCCCTCTCACTCGCTTCTTTCCTTCCTCATCGATCAAGACCTTATCCTCCAGATCATGCTCCATATCAAAAAGACTTGAATCTAAATTTTGAATGACCCCCATATGAGTTCCCAAAATCTTTCGGCCATCCAAACTAAACCCCAACACTGGATCAACGGACTTTCCATAGCTCCCTGTTTTATTTTCCCTGGTCCATGCACTATTTCGTTTATATGAGTATCAGCACCATCAGCTTTCCACTTCCCATCCTCTTCCTCTCTCAGCCATAGACTATTCGGTATTACCACCCTTCGTGGTTGAGCCCGTAGTGATAGATCCCATCCCATCTCATTGACTTCCACCCCTAGCATCATTTTTGCTTCACAAAAAGAGTCATTATGTCCCAAACGCCCACAGAAAAAACAAAAAAGAGATAGTCGTTTGTAGCGAAACTTGACATATGAGTGCTTCCCGCAAAACATAATTTGTTTTCTCCTTTTCAACGGACGTCTTACATTGAACTTGGCTCTTATCCGCATGTAATTTCTATTTTCTTTACCCAGATATAACCCATCATATTCCGTAAATTCTCCTATAAAATTCCCCAATTGAACTGCCAAGTTTTCTGAAAATAGACCAATGGGGATTTCATGTATTTGAACACAAAAAGGTGCCATGAATAAAGGACTATTTAAGGGATCTTCCCCCCATTTCAACTTGTGTAAGACTAGCAGATGATTATTAAACGTCCATGGAGATCCTTTCATCACCCTTTCTAAGTCCATAATGTGATAAAATTGAAACAGAAATCTCTTCTCACCCAGATCCCGAATATTTACCCCTCTTACAGGATGCCACAGATTTGCCATAGTGTTTTTCATAGCAGGAAAATGGATAACACTAGCAGTTAAAAAACACCCTAGTGACCCGAATACTTCTTCTTTCCCTTCGTCGTTCTGATTAACTTGGATCTGTAAAATTTCATCCTTTTCAGCGGTTGATAAACTTGCTAACTCGTCTTCCGTTTTTTTCAAGTGGAGCCTCCAAATGAAGAAATCGAGATCTACAGAAATGTTTCACTCTTTCAGCCAAAACGATCAGAAAAATCAAGAAAACCTAGAAAAAATAGCGTGCCAAAAAGCAAACCAGATATGTGCCAGAGAAGGCAGACTCGTTTTTCCTTTTTTTTTTTTTGCAATTAATGATATTAACCTATGCACACATCCAGTATTTTCGATTTGATTTATTAATTATCTTTTTGAAATCTCTCAATATACATTCATTTTAAAACTTTTTTTAAAATATTTATGCTTATTTTCTTTAAAGTAAGAGTTATTTTTTTTAACTTCATCAATTATTTATTTATTTTATTATTTTTTACATGTAATTATTTTATTGGGTTATCCAAGTAATAAATTATATCTCATTAAAAATATTTCACATATGAAATTCCGTTATCTTCTTTTAATGATTCTTTTATTAAATATGTTAAAAAAACTTAAATATACAATTAAAACTATTTTAACAAAACATATAAATGTTAAATAATCAAATTTACCAATAAACTTTTAAAAAAAAAAACCCTAAAGATATTCCATTGACCCATAAACGTGTCA
The DNA here is from genome assembly GCA_025503065.1 of Gossypium bickii. Classification (NCBI taxonomy): domain Eukaryota; kingdom Viridiplantae; phylum Streptophyta; class Magnoliopsida; order Malvales; family Malvaceae; genus Gossypium; species Gossypium bickii. The sequence continues at coordinate 125,389,496 of CP106713.1, read as the reverse complement.
TGTTCACATTCTCAAATATGGAAACTTAATAAATAAAATTTTCCAACTTTATTTCACAGTCGAGAGTCAACCAAAAATTGAAAACCATTACAAATACGTCATTCTAACATAAAAAATCACATCACCGGTACTGCTAATTTGATACTTCTGTTTTCTTCTACTGTGATAACCAATTGCTGCATTATATTTCAAAATCTTGATTTACATAATCATTGTATCTCAGGTCTGGAAAAAAGAAAGTCCTCTCCTAAAGGATGCAGATTGGAGTTTTCTACTGAACAAGATGTTTGTTGCCACGAAGCATCAATGCTTGGAAAGTAGGTTCTGTTAGTATCACATATACTTAAATTTTTGTATTATGTTCAATAGATTTTCTTTCTGAATAATATTCTTATGTCATTTTATAGCTTTTTTTTATTTAATTTTTTTTCTTAATTTCTGATTACAAACATATGTCTTACATGCTATAATTGTAAAAAGATTGTCGAGGATATTCCATACAAGTAATGCTTAATAAAATTTTAAAATATCTACCTTCAAAATTGTGATATTTGAATTATTTGTACAAACAATTTTATTGATTGAGTCTTAGTTTGATTGATTTAGATATTGTTGTCAACGTAGAAGAATGTGTGTTCAAGTGCGGTGAAGCGCATTATCTATCCTCTTATTTATAGGTTGGGAGAGGCTATGAATAATTCTAAACATTGTATAAAAAAGAGCAGATATGAAATTGTTTTAAAAAAAAAAGTTTTATCAATTTTTAAAATTAAGTTCTTAGAGGAAGAAATTAAGGGATAGATCTTGATTTTACGTGTAAAAGTGCAATTTTTACACCGATATGTGATACGACTTAAATCACTGTTTTACCAGATTAAATATAGTGGGGTTTTCTTTTTCTTTTTTTTTCTTTTTGAATAAAATCGATTGGACTTATAATTATTAAAAGAAAATGAATCAAACAAAGTTTGGGTCAATTGGACCCCAATACTAAAAAGACAATAAAATAACGGCCCAGTAAATTAGCCCTATCCTAAAAAACTGTAAAGCAAAAAGAGAACAGGAAACTTAAAATTTTAAAAATCAAACCTAATCCTATCAGATCTATCCAATCGACGTCAGAAAGGCTGACAACCATTAAATTTTCTGATTCTCCATTTCCCCAGACCAGCTATTCGTTGATAGCTTATTCAATACGCATTCAATTCATTGCTATCTCTTCCATCCTTGATTCTTCAGATTCATCCATTCCCCTCCCTTTCCATCTGGTTCTCTCTCTGTCCATTCCCCTCCCTATCCATTTGATGCATCCTCTGTCCATTCCCCTCCCTATCCATCTGGTGTTCTCGATGATCAGTCCCTTCCCTTCCCATCTGAGTTTCTCGTCGCCCACTCCCCTCCCTTTCCAACTGAAGGCTAATGAAGGCTGCACTTTCCAGGTATGATTCTACTCCCGATCTTAAGGCTTCAATCGCAAGATGACGGGCAACTTCATTTTCATGTCTGCTTACAAACTGATAATGAGTTTCTTGGAACTCCTGTTTAAATCTTTGTATATCTCTGATAATCGCTTCTAACACTGATTTGTCTGTTGTTGCTGAGTTACATTTTTTTATAACAGATCTGGAATCCCCTATAATTGTTATGGACTGAAACCCCATAAGAATTCCTAGTTTTGTTGCTCAGAACCTCGCTTGCTGTATTCGCCAGAATGGTGAAGAAATATCAGAATGGAGAACTATTTTGGATGCGAACCATTCATTCAACCCCCCCACACCACTAAACCCGAGGCCGATTTAAAGTTTTTGCTGTCAAAGGCAGCATCAAAGAAGATAGTGGCCTCTGTTTCCATTCTCACCTGGCTCCGATGAGGTGTTCGTTCGGAGGTATGGGTTTGTTCATTCAATCTGTCAAGTTCTACTAAATAATTCCTTACTCGTTGAATTAAGCCTTCCCCTGTTATTATTTTGCCTTCATGTATATGCTGGTTTCTGGAGGACCATATCATCCATACCGCGCAATAGATAGTTCGACATTCATTGCTGCTTCCACTTCTAAAGACCCAGGTAAACCAACTCCACAGATCTGAAATATTCGAATTGGTAAACCATGAAAGGATAAGATTCTGCCATAACTCTTTTGATGTAGGACACTTCCTAAGGACATGATTGCTATCTTCTTCAGCGTTTCGGCACCTGGGACAGACACTATCATGGAGAACTCGCCTTGTTTTTAAATTCCTAAGAGTGGGAATGAAGTTCCATGTGAATCGCCAAACTGTAATGCGAACTTTTAAGGGGAGCTGTAAACTCCATAGTTTCCTATAGAAATCTTTTGATTCGGTCTGTAATAATAAATCATTAGGATCCGTAGTGACCTTTTGTAATAGTTGATAGGCGCTCCTTACTGTAAATTCACCTGAGTGTTCTCCTCGCCACACTTGGAAGTCTTCGTGTTCAACTACTATTAGGGGAATTTGGAAAATCTTCTGTGCGATGCGTTCTGGAAAAGTAATCGCGATTAAATCTCTTTTCCACAATCTCGTTGTTGAATCAATTAACTCCAAAACTGACTCTAACTCTGAAATATTAGTCCTATTTCTGATTTCATTGGTATCAACCCCTAGAATCCAGCAGTTATTCCAAATTGAGACATGATCCCCTTTCCCGATGCGCTAGCATAAACCATCCTTCAATAATTTCTTTGCCGCCCAGATACTTCTCCAGGTAAGAGAAGGTGAGTTCCCCAACTGTGCCTGTAAGAAATCAGAATTCGGATAATATTTTTCTTTAAGAACCTGTGATAATAATGAATCGGGATAATTAATGAGACGCCAACCCTGTTTGGCTAATAATGCAATATTAAACAGATCAAGACTTTGAAAACCCAATCCGCCATTTTCCTTCGGAATGCATAAATCCCTCCACGCGCACCAATGAATTCCCCTCTTACCATGACCTTTCCTCCATCAGAATATTGCGATAATGTTTCCAAGTTCCGAACATAACGTTTTAGGTAACAGAAAACATGCCATTGTGTACGTCGGAATAGCCTGTAAAATAACATTAATGAAGACTTCTTTCCCCCCTGCGAAAGGTATCTAATACTCCAACTGTCGATTTTCTTCCGGAAGCGATCCTTCAAAATTTGAAATGCCTCTTTTCTCCTTCTGCCCACTATGTTTGGTAAACCAAGATACCGTTCTGGATCATTTGAACTGCGCACACCCAATATCCGAGTAACCAGAGCTTTTCCTTCTGCTATTGTATTCAAGCTAAAAAATACTGTAGATTTATCAAGATTAACCTGCTGCCCGGAACATAACCTATACTCATGTAGCACCCTTTTAAGTAGGTTAGCCCCTCGTTCCGTTGCCTCACCAAATAAGAAATAATCATCAGCAAATAATAAATGCGAAATTTGTGGCCCGCTTCTGCTCGCTTTTACACCTCTGAAATTACCTTCGCGTTGAACCAACCTCATTAAACTAGACAAGCTCTCCCCACAAATTAAAAAGAGAAACGGACTTAATGGGTCTCCTTGTCTTAGTCCTCTTGAAGGAAAGAAATTCCTCCCAATTTCTCCATTCAATACAACTGCATAGGAAACCGTGGAGATACACATCATAATTAGGTTAACCCACCGCTGGTCAAAGCCCATTTTCACTATCATTTCTTTTTAAAAAGACCATTCCACTCTATCATAAGCTTTACTCATATCTAGTTTAACTGCCATCAACCCTTTCCTCCCTATTCTTTTCTACTTGATGGTATTTAAAATTTCATAAGCTATAGGTGCATTATCAGATATTAATCTTCCCGGCACGAAAGCACTTTGTGCTTTATCAATGCACTTTTCCAAGACACATCGAAAACGATTAGCAATAGCCTTTGCCATTAGTTTGTAAATGACATTGCATAAACTGATCGGTCGAAAGTGTGAAAGGTTGGTAGGATGTACCTTTTTTGGAATAAGGACTATGTGAGTGGTATTCAATCGACTATCCTCCATCCCCCCATTGAGCTGTTGAATGCAAAAAGATGATACCGCATTACCAATTATATGCCACAATTTCTGAAAGAAAAGAGCTGGGAGCCCGTCTTCACCCGGAGCTTTTGTTGATCCCATACTTGTCAATGCTTCCGAAATCTCTTCTTTTCTAAAAGGCCTTACAAGCCATCTATTGTCATCATCAGAAATACATCGTTCAACTCCTGAGAGAATATGCTCTGTTTGACCCATTTGCTCTGCTTGAAAAAGGCTCTGAAAGTAGTTTCTTTTTATTTTTTTCCCTTGAATTATGCTATTTTGGTTCCTAATTATATCATTTATACTTATATTTTATTTATTATGAATTTTGGGAATATTTGGAATAAAATAAGTTTAAAGTATATTTTTTATAAGTTTTTTCAGTTTGGACTTTTAATATAGTCCCGTTTCAATATTTCAGCTATAACTAAAATATATTTTAACTTATAATATACTGATTTGGAGGGAACGAAAGATCTAGCCAAAGTTATTTACAATTGAAGCCCAAAAGCATCAGGAAAGTACCTAAAAATGTCTTGGAAGTTTGAGGGCAAATTTATTGGAAAATCTAGAAAAATTCTGTTTAATGAAATTATGGGCACATTTGTATTTTCTATATTATTTTGCCTTATAAATAGACGTTATTAAGTTAATATAGGGGAGATGGGGACTTATTTGTAATGATGTTAGGCAGTCAATTGGACCACTCTCCCATTGTCGACGGGGACCTCATGGGTCCGATCCAACATTATCTACTGACAAGTTGGTCTATTTTGTCAAATTTATGTTGTTTTTGCTTCTCTTTTTTAAGGTTTGAAATAGAATGTTTTTCGATTTGTGAAAAATTATAAAATAAATATTTAAATGTTAAAATATGTTTTAAGTCTTTACATATTTTATATATTTAAAATCTAATTTTTTTATTTTTTACTTTTCGAAATTAATCTTTCTATTTTTCGAATTTAAAGATTCCATTTCACTTTATTAACATTATTCTATTAGAATTTTTTTATGTGATATTTTGAAATTTTAAAAAATAATACTTTGAAAATATAAATTAGTCATTTCTTTTATTCATATCAAAATATTTTAAATTAAATATCTTAAAATGATGTTTTCATCGATCACATTTAAGAATTTAACATACATATTTGGACTTGATATTTATATAGAGAGAAAGAGAGATGATATATCAATCAATATTAATAATCTCTCTCTATAACATATATATCAACTCTAAAATTGAAAAATAGTAACTTGTATGGAGTGGTGGTTAAAATTTTTATCAGACACCCGTTTAACAAAGTATTTATAAACAACCTATTTATCAGACACCACTTTTTACCAAGCCCGATTGGACTCGAGATATGTGCTTCCCATCTTACCCCAATCTAGCCTGTATAAAATTAAAAGAATTCGGGCTAGGCTCAATCCTCTCATATTTACTTTATTATTTTTTCCTCAAAACTTAAATAAAACAATAGGTATTTAATAATGGGAATAAATTATAGGGTAAACTACCAAAATAGTCACTTTTGTTTCTTTCATGTTACATTTTAGTTATTTATGTTTGAAATGTTACGTTTTAGTCACTTATGTTATTGTGTTATAATATTTTAGTCACTTAGCTTTTAACTTCCGTTAACGGTGTAACGGTAAGCTGACGTGACAACACATTAAATCACCATTTCAAGCTAAAATTTTAGGTTAAATTGTATATTTGGTCCCTATATTTTTTTCATTTTGAGCAATTTAATTTTTTTTTATGTTCTTTTAACTTTCTTCTTTTTTCATTCTCTTCTGCTTCTCTCTCTATTTTTCTCCTTTCTTCATTTTTTAAACGTAGTTTTTTTATATATTTCATTTGTTAAAACTAATCCACAAGCTATGTTAAAAGAAATGGAGAAGGGAGGAAAATAAAGGGAGAAGCAGAAAAGAATGAAAGACAAAAGAAAGTTAAAAGAAAAAAATATGCTCAAAATATGTTTTTGGTTCCACTGCATATTATCATGTAAAAGAATCGAAATTAGACCCAAGAGCAAAGAAAGCATTATTCTTCGGTATAACTGGTGGAGTAAAAGGATACCGTCTATGGTGTCTTGATACAAGGAAGATTGTCTTCAGCAGAGATGTGACTTTTGATGAATCAACCATGTTAAAGTACAAGGATTCACAAAAAGATGACAAAACCAGTAGTACTTTACAGCAGGTGGAGCTTGAAAAGGTTAATGATGATCCAGCTAATATTGGAAGGACAAATGATGAAGAAGTTTTGACCCAAGAACCTCTGCGGCAGCAAGATTCAATTGCATATAGGAGGTCAAGAAGAGAGATCCGTAAGCCTGCTCGCTTTGATGATATAGTGGCCTATGCGCTTCCAATTGCAGATGATTATGTTCCGTCTACTTACACAGAAGCAATAAGTAACCTTGATGGTGTAAAGTGGAAGCAAGCCATGAATTAAGAAATGTAGTCTCTTCATAAAAATAGGACTTGGGAGTTGGTGACACTGCCCAAGGGAAAGAAGGCAATTGGATGCAAATGGGTATATGCAAAGAAGGAAGGATTTCCAGGTAAAAATGAAATTCGGTACAAGGCTAGATTGGTAGCAAAGAGTTACGCTCAGAAAGAAGGAATAGACTTCAATAAAGTGTTTTCTCTAGTTATGAAGCATTCGCCTATTCAGATTTTACTAGCCTTGGTTGCGCAATACGATCTTGAACTAGTTCAGCTTGATGTGAAGACTGCATTTTACACGGTGATTTGGAAAAGGAAATCTATATGACTCAGCTAGATGGATTTAAAAACTGACAAAGTCACTTTATGGATTGAAGCAATCTCTGAGGTAGTGGTACAAGCGATTTGATCAGCTCATGAAAGGGAAAAGGTACACAAGAAGTAAATTTGATCATTGCGTGTATTTCCAGAAGCTACAAGAAGGAATTTTCACATACTTGCTCTTATATGTTGATGATATGCTGATAGCATCTAAGAGCAAAGTTGAAATTGAGAGATTGAAGACTCAACTCAATCTTGAGTTTGAGATGAAAGATCTAGGTGAAGCTAAGAAGATTCTTGGCATGGAAATATGTAGAGATGGAGCTCATGGCAGAGTTAGCTTGTCTTAAAAGCAGTATTTGAAGAAGGTATTGCAGCAATTTGGCATGAACAAGCAGACAAAACCTGTAAATACCCCGTTGGCTTCTCATTTCAAGCTTTCTGCACAACTATCTCCTTCGACAAATACAGAACGAGAATACGTATAATGTAGTGGGTAGCTTGATGTATGCAATGGTGTGTACAAGATCCGACATTTCACAGGCAGTTGGTATAGTAAGCAGGTATATGCATAATCCTGGAAAAGGACATTGGCAAGCTGTGAAATGGATTCTACGGTATATTCAGAAAACTGTGGATGTTGGATTACTGTTCAAGCAGGATAATACACTTGGTAAAGGTGTTATTGGGTACGTTGATTCTGACTATGTCGGTGATTTGGACAAACGAAGATCAACCACCGGTTATGTGTTTACACTTGCTGGAGGACCAATAAGTTGGAAGTCTACACTACGATCTCTGATTGCATTGTCAACCACGAAGTTTAATACATGGTCAGTAACAGAGGCTGTAAAGAAAGCTATTTGGTTACAAGGTATGGCTAAAACCTTGGGATTGGTTCAGAAGCATATTAATGTGTATTGTGATAGTCAAAGTGCTATTCATTTAGCAAAGAATAAAGTCTATCATGCACGTACAAAGCATATCGACGTACGATTCCATTTTATGCGAGAAATTATTGATGAGGGAAAAATTTATCTTCAGAAGATTAAAACAGCAGATAATCCCGCAGATATGATGACCAAGGTGGTAATAGCAACCAAGTTCGAACATTGTTCGAACTTGATCAATATCCTGCAAGTTTAACAGTTGGAGAATGCACTATCAAGCATTGTTGGCAAAGGCAGAAAGAATTGTGTGAAGATAAGATTATCCTAATCAAATCTTCAAGGTGGAGATTATTAGCAGCAACCCATCTTTGAAAAGTCAAAGATAATAAGTGTTAGAAAGTTGGCACCGAAAATAGGAGCATTTAAGGCACCGAAATTTGGTTTGAAATTTGGCATGGGATAATTGCAATTTTGGTCTCTATTTGTATAGGTACTTTGCAAGTTGATCCCTGAACCTCAACTATAAATAGGCCTAACCATTTCTCATTTTCTTCATCCCAAAATTTGCCATTCTCTACTTAAGGCATTGTTCTCTCTCCCTATTTGTAAATTTTCACTTGTAATTTTGGAGTGAAATATATTTGGTAGTGCCCGAGGACGTAGGAAAAATTTGCCGAACCTCGTTAAAATTTTGGTGTTTTTTATTATTTATTTTTCATATTTTGTAAGTGTGATTCTAGTAATTTATTGTGCTATTAAATTACAATAGAGGGATATTCTGGCTAGGAAAGACCTAGTACTTAAGTGATCTCTTTCCTGGGAATTAAACTTAGTGTGATTTTTCAGTACAATAATTTTACTCTTTTACACGCTTCCGCACAACAATTGGTATCTAAATTATATTAGGATGATCCTAAAAAATATAGTCATTAGGCACCAATAAAATAGTGTCATATCATTAAAATTTTAAAGATAATAAATTATTATCATACACTCATGCATATCTAATATCTTCTCCAACTTAATATAAATTTAAATAAAGTACTTCCAATAATTAGTTTTTTAAATTATAAACAATTAACATCTTTTCTTCTTCTTTTTTTAATACAAATTTTAATCATTTTTTTTCTTTCATAAGTTAATATTTTTTTATTTTTGTGCAACCAATTTTAAAAAATATTTAATTTTTTTGCAATTTTTCCATGTCATTGGCACATAATTTTGGTAATTATTTTACCTTAAACCCCGAACCTCGAGGTCCAAGGTTTGGGTTCAAAATTTAAGGTTTAGGATTTAGGTTTGGATTTGAGGTTTAAGGTTCAAGTTAAGGGTTTAACGATTTGGGGTTTAGGGTTCAAATTCAAGATTCAAGGGTTCAAGGTTTGGATTCAAGGTTTAAGGATTTGGGATTTAAAATTTGGGTTTGGGGTTCAAGATTCTAGATTTAAGGTTCAGATTAAAAAATTATCAAATTTATATGTCAATTATGTGAAAAAAATTGTTGAAAGGGACCATGAATAATATGGTGCAAATGATCCATAAAATAATTTCTCTATATATGAGTGTAAAATAATAATTTAATATATTTAAAATTTGATAATGTGACCAAAAATTTTATTGATGCCTAAAAACTTTATTTTTTAGGATCCCAATGTAAGTTATTCTCTTTAATAATATATATTATGCTATTAGAATTATAAAATAATATTAACACACTAAATTTGAATATATATATATATATATATACCACTTAATCTGAACTTGATTTTATTAATTTGTGGATGACCATCACCAATACAAACCCGAAAACTTCGTTACATAAAAACCATGTAGCCAATGTTAACGATTAGTAAGAGGAAGAAGAATTTTGGCTTGGTAATGTTACCCTCCTGCAAACATAAAATATTGTCTGGTATGATACATGGAAAACTAGCAACGTTGAGAAGTGAACATTACAAAAGGGGGCTACATCATATAATAAGGGTGCGTTTTTATTGGAAAAACACACGTACACACAAAGGATAACTTCTCCTTTTTATGTTCACCAATACGAAGATTCAAAAGGTGTAATATTTAGAGGTTAATATTTTATTGAATCAGGTAAAAAAATTAAATTAATCGAGTAGATGAGTTTTATTTTAAATTCCATCATAGTCATATTTTTATTAATTTTTTTTGCAAAAAATATTAAAATACATTTAAATAATATTACTTATTTTAATTACAGAAAGCTATTTTAATATTTCTCCAATTGAATTGGTGTCCAATTGACTTGTGACATCAATTCAATTAGAACATGCTGAGGCAAACCTTCTTCATCTAAAACCTGCTTGATTTAGACCGGGAGAATCGTACGATTTTATGAAACCATGTGTATATGGCTCGAATCCGTAGTCAATCCTCTTTCCAATAGGAGCAGTTGACAATTGAATCCAACTTTTTCCATTATTTTCGTATCCGTAATAGTGCGAAAGGAAAGCCTAGCTCCAGGTTGTTCAAGAATAGTGGCGTTGTTGAGTTTCTCGATCCTTTGACTTAGTATTAGTCAGTTCTATTGCACAAAAGAGATTTTTATTTTTGAATTTAATTTTTATGTTATGACTTCAACAATGTTGAACGAAAATTTATTATTTTACTTTCTTTAATGATAAATCCTTAAAAGAAATTATTGACAAATTATATAACTTGATGAAATTAAATAACTAAAATCATTATAATCTTAATATTTATACTAAAAAACTTTAGATGGTAAAAGGAACAAGATTTTGGACGGATCCTTTTTCTCCCCCCATCGATTCTTTTTTTTTTCTTTCTTCTTTTCATTCACTCAATATGTCTTCTCCCTTTTCAATTTGTAGATATATTTTGTGGGTATTTTATTGTCTTCACAAGTTGTGATGGACAGATGGCGGTGTCTGTCGTTCGCTAAAACTCCATTGGCCACCAATAATTTTTCTAGGAAAGTGGGTTGCACTTCGTCAGCTTCTTAATCTATTTATGTTTTGAGAGTGTTTAAGCATAATAAATGATTTCACGAGTCAATTTGGATTCGTGCTATCTTAAGTTTTATATGTTTTTTGTTTGTTTTTCCATTGTTTAATAAGTCTTTAATTTTAGAAGTTTTTTTTTGCTCTTATAGCACATTTTCTAGTCTTCCTTATTCATGTAATCTTCCTTTTGTAAGTGATTCTAGGGATGATTTTATTATCGTCTTCTTTAATTTGGCGAATGCTCGATTCTTTTGTCGATTTTTGCTCCCTGCTTTCGACCATCCAGGGCTGATTTTCTTATCATATTAAATGTTTGCAATCACTTACAGATATGTCGTGCTTGAGTTGTGACAATGTCAATTGTCAATGTATTATAATATTCTACTACTGCTCGGTCTAAAGCCTTTGTTGTGTTGATTTGTCTTTGTTGTATTGACTATATTTTTTTTTTAAATTTAGCAAGTCATAGTAAACAATTATTACATATTTCATTATTATTTTTAAATATATCTTGCGAAATTTAAAAATTTATAATATATGTAAAAGCATGGGGTTAGAAAAAAATTTTGAATCGACTAAAATACCCTTTAGATATTCATTTAATTACTAAAATGACATTAAGTAAATAAGTTTTTTTTTTAAATAATAGAGTTTTTATTCATTTTAACTATACAATTAGGAACAATAGATAAATTTTGTTGTTATTTTTAGATCCCAAATTCAGTACAAATGATTTTGCAATTCGAGAGTAATGTCTTTACATGTGTTTGATTGGTTTGATGTAATTGCTTATTGCTGTTTTCTTTTTTCCTAAAAAAAAAATTAGATAAAATTTTCTATAAAAGTAATAGGTAACATCATATCAATTTTTTTTTTTTGTATAATAGAACTTTTATTGATTTAAACTACATAATTTGAGTATATTAATTATTAATAATATATAATAAATTATTAAGTGAGTCGGATGAATAAGTAGTATTTGTTTTACTTACAAATCCAAATAATACAGGAGAAGAAAAAGCGAAGAAAACAAAATACCTGTTAAGCAGGCAATTGATCCATCACCATTGCCTCCCAATTGGATATTCCTTAGTGCTTTGCTCTTTCCTTCATTATTGTAGGCAATTCCACCATGTAAGGATTACGAGTGTGAGTGCAATACTTAAAAGAAAACTTAAATATTAAAAAAGTTAAGATTATGCATACACCACCTATGGATACGCATGAATTGTGTGTATTAAAATAAAAATGTATAAAATATAATAAAATAAAGTTTTAATTGGTTGGGTATTCCTTAGTGTTTTTCTCTTTCCTTCATTATTGTAGCCAGTCCCACCAGGTGAGGAGTAACCCATTCTCAACTTTCTTAATTATGTACCATTATTATTATCAATTTTTTTATTTATCATATAAAAGATAAAGATATCCTCATAAAATATATTTTTTATTTATCATATAAGGAGCCACATGGCGAAGACAATTCCCACACGGGCTAAGCACACGCCCGTGTGAGCCACACAGGCTGGCCACACGACCATGTGGCAGTCCGTGTCGATATCGCTCCCTGTTTCCCAAACACGCAGAAAAAAGCTAATCTTGAGGGTTTTTGAGCATTCTAAAGTCTATAAATGCACACTAGAATAGGACCTAAGAAAAGACTAGAAGAACGCCAACGGATTCAACTCGGAAGCAAGACCTCTTTTAAGACTGAAGATCTCCATTCAATTTCTCTCAAAATTTTTAAATTTTTTTATGTTTTGTTATTTTTCTAATTTTAAGATGTTTTCCTCCAAAGTATTATGCATATTATAAATATTTTATAGTACTAAATCTTCAATTAAACAAATCCATCTTCTTCTTTTTTATAATCATGACTCTAATGCTTGATCCATTACCACTGACAGTAAATAGTATGTGTAGGGTATACCATCGCCTCCCAATTATTGGATATTCCTTAGTGCTTCATTATTACGAGTGTGAGTGCAATACTTAAAAGAAAACCTAAATATTAAAAAGTTCAGATTCTGCATACACCACTTATGGTTACGCACGAATTGTTCGTATTAAAATAAAATGTATAAAATATAATTGTAAAGCTCAAATTTTACTAGGGCCCAAGCAAAACAAAAACAAAATAATAAAGAATTAAGTCCATTTATTAACAGTCCCATTACAAGTCTAAAATTTAAACTACAACCAACAAAAACTAAACAGACCCTAAATCCAAAACAACCCAAATTTTTAAACCCAATCCAAAACCCAAACCTCAAACCCAAATTACTAAAACCAAACAGGCCCAATTACAATCCCGAAGCCCAACTAAATCACCAGTTCCAACCCAACTGACCCAATAGTCAAACTAGGGTTTCATAAAAGCTGAAACCCTAGCTAGCCTTCGGTGCACCTGCCCACTGCCTCCTCTGCCATCAACCACCCCTCCACTTGCACCGCCACCTGCAGGGAAAAAAAGAAAAGACAACAAAAATAAATAATGATATTGTAAATTTTCGATATAAGCCAAGCAAAAATCCATTGTAGCTTCGGTTTTTCGGACATTGAATAGAAAAACAGATTCAAGCATATAAAAAAAACAATAACAAAGCATATCGAAGAGAGAAACAAATTCAAAAAGTGCCAAGGTCATTTTATTTTTGCTATTTTTTTCTTTTATTTTCATTTTTCGAAACTATTATATACACCTATATACATCTTTTTATTTTCTTTTCTTCAAGACTAATATATATACATATATATTAAAAGAGTTTAAAAAAGAAAGAAAACTCACTATTTTTGACACCGTCTGAAAAAGGCCAACTTTTTCCCTACCTGCCGGAAAACTCAAATTTGTAATTACAAACTCATTCAAACATCCATACTATCAAACAAGCAATTTTGCCAACATGTTAATCTTTTAAGGCTCAAAACATACCTGGTTCGACCACTCACAATATCAATAATTTGGCTATTAAGCCAATCCAATTAGCAAGCTAATTTATCAAATATAACATGATATTTAACATTTTCAAAAAATTTTATGAGTTTAGGACCCACACCTTATTTTTTGCTTCCTCGTAGCACACTAGCGAATCTTCCAATTTTCTTTAATAATTCCTTAAACGAACCGAAACAAAAATTCAATATGAATTCAATCAATTTACCATTAAACCAGCCCCCAAACACTCACTTATGAGTTCAAACCAATCGTTGAAATTATAACTATTTTATGAATCCAAATTAGTTAGATTCCTTACACTGTATCGATGCAAACCGTACGTACAATTTTTCTTCGCCTTTACGGATGATTTGGGGTGTTTGGGTCAGTACCTAATTCAATAGTATACTAGAAAATCAGTAGCTAATTAATGATTAAATTCCTTCATTTAAACAAATCATAACCTTTACCCAACAACTATATCGAAATAACAAACTAGTTACCCTTAATTACACTTACGCTTCACGATTTGTGGGATCCGAATGGCCAATCGATCAAGAACATTTTTCCCAATTAATAGATGTTGGCTTAATTTTAACCCATTTCAATGATCAAGAACATTGTAAGTGGGCTTAAGCTCTTTCAATTTTTCTTCTGCCAATTGGTCCATCCACCTCACATGGATGAAAGGTTGAAAACAGCAGCTCATACAGGAAATGTTACTGATTTGTACAATTTAATTCAAAGAGATGGAAATGTTTTGATGCACTTTGATGAGGTGGAGCTTGTCGACACTCCTTTACACATTGCTGTAGAAGAAGGATGCATTAGGTTTTCAATGGAAATGATGAACTTAAAGCCAACATTTGCTAGAAAGCTAAACCAACAGGGCTTGAGCCCACTTAAAATTGCAGTTAAACAAGGGCATAAAGAAATGGCTCTACGTTTCTTGGAAATTGATAAAGATCTTGTTCATGTCAAAATAAAGAATGGTAAGACTCCCTTGCACTTCATAAGTGAAGTTGGAAATCATGATGGCATGTTGGATAGAATTTTAGAGATCTGTCCTCAATGTATACAAGATGTTACAATTGAGAATCGCAATGCTTTGTATATTGATGTAGAAAACAATAGAATAGATGTTCTTCAAGTACTAATTCGAACACTTTGGAAAACAGACTATTATTGGGAAGTGGTGAACCAAATAGATTGTTGAAAAGATAATGATTCAAAATGTTATTTATTGCTATAATTAGTATATGTTTTTATCTTTATCAGTTAGTCGGTATTAATAAAATCTTATTCTGATTTAGTTGTTTAGTTGTTAGTTTTATCTGGCACCAAATCTGATCATAGGTTAGTGTTCCTAATTTTTAGCTTTTTTCAGTTACCACTAGCATTATTTAAACCATGTACTCTGTTCTTTTTCATTGAGAAATAAACAATGCATTTTCTATTCTGTCATTTACTCTTCTCTGAGCATTCTTTCTTGGTTGTTTTACAATCATTTGTGGTATCAGAGCATCAGGTTTCGATCCTAAATTGAGCGCTTAATTCTTGGTTTGATATTTCTAGATTATTAATTTGGGTGTGATATGCTTAAATCGGTGGTTGAATAGACCATATTTAAGAGTAAATATTGTGTAATTAAGTAGAGTTGCATATATTTTAGACAACAAAGATATACATAACAATCTCGCAACAACTTTTATTGCTACAATAAAATTTTAGTAACAATTTTTAGCAGCGGTAATACCCATTTTTTTAGTGCAACCAACTTATGGGGCAGCAATAAACTCAAAATCAACATATGCCCATGGCCACCGAACATCAATGACGTGAAGCTTTGTATCCTAGCTATCCAAATCGACCCTATATGACGATGAAATCCCTAGATTTGAACAAAACTCAGTGGAATTACAAACTCATTATATTATTCAGTCAAACATTCTCATACCTCATAACTCAAATATGCAATTACAAACTCATTCAAACATCCATACTATCAAACTAGCAATGTTGCCGACATGTCAATTTTTTAAGGCTCGAAACATACCTGGTTCGGCCACTCACAAAATCAATAATTTGGCTATTAAGCCAATCCAGTTAGCAAGCTAATTTATCAAATATAACATGATATTTAACATTTTTTAAACAATTTTACGAGTTTAGGACTCACACCTTATTTTTTGCTTCCTCGTAGCACACTAGCGAATCTTCCAATTTTCCTTAATAATTCCTTAAACGAACCTAAACCAAAATTCAGTATGAATTCAATCAATTTACCATTAAACCAGCCCCCAAACACCCACTTATGAGTTCAAACCAATCGTTGAAATTATAACTATTTTATGAATCCAAACTAGTTAGATTCCGTACACTGTATCGATATAAACAGTACATACAATTGTTCTTCGCCATTATGGGTGATTTGGGGCATTTGGGTCAGAACCTAATTCAATAATATACTGGAAAATCAATACCTAATTAATGATTAAATTCCTTCATTTAATCAAATCATAACCTTTGCCCAACAACTATATCGAAATAACAAACTAGTTACCCTTAATTGCACTTACGCTTCACGATTTGTGGGATCCGAATGGTCAATCGATCAAGAACATCTTTGCCTAATTTAAATGGGTTTAAAAGCTTATTAGGATGGTTCAAGAGCTCAAATTAATTCTGGAAAAATATAGGCAAGAACCAAGAAACAAAACAGCCCCCTTTCTTGCACATGAGGCGCACGCATCACCACCCATGGTGGCCAAAATTAGGGCTAAAACGGTTTGAGATCTCATTAAATTCTGGAAAAATACCTTTGAAATCATTTAAAATCCCCCAAATTCTAGATTTGGAAATTTTGATTTTTAATGGACAAGATTAATTAAGAAATTGAAGAGAGAAGAGACCTTACCCAAGCTAGTCAAGAGAAATGACAATTGCACTTTCTTGGCAATGTTCGGGGATCGATCTTGGAGTTCAAGATTTCTGATTTGGGGCTGATTTTAATGAGAAAAAATGACTGCAATATGATGGAGAATATGTTAACAAAACTAGGTGTAGGCGACGACAACAATGGGAGAAAGAAAGAAAATTGAAGAGAAAAGGGATTTGAACTTAGGTTTCAAGGAACATTTCACTAACTCTTAACCAACAAATCAATACCTCATTTATTTCCTAAAAATGCATAGATATTCTTAAAAATTAAGGCATAACCACTCTCTCTCGATTCTCAAACCTGATTCTACTAACCCCCAATTTCAGGATGTTACAATTTAATGCTTAACACTTCAAAATAAATTTAAAAAATTCAATTTATTTTAGAATACCTAAAATCATAAATTTTAATTGTAATTAGATTACATCTTTTGTGCAAATCAAAATCAACTTACCTTTAATCTTAAAGGGTATTTAACTAAATTATTGCAATTAGTGATATTAACCTATGCACACCTCCAGTATTTTCGATTAGATTTATTAATTATTTTTTTGAAATCTCTCAATATGCATTCATTTTAAAACTTTTTTTTAAAATAATTATGTTTATTTTCTTTAAATTAAGAGTTATTTTTTTAACTTAATTAATTATTTATTTTATTATTTTTCACATATAATCATCTTATTGGGTTATCTAAGTAATAAATTATATCTCATTAAAAATATTTCACATATGAAATTTCGTTATCTTCTTTTAATGATACTTTCATCAAATCTATTTAAAAAAACATAAATATGCAATTAAAACTATTTTAACAAAACATATAAATGTTAAATGATCAAATTTACCATTAAACTTAAAAAAAAAAAAAAAAAAAAACCTAAAGATATTCCATTGACCCATAAACGTGTCATGTTCACATTCTCAAATATGGAAACTTAATGAACCCCATGTGTTGCCTCAACAGTTAAGGGTGTTCACCGTCCCAAGTGTGGCTTGGGTTCGAGTCGCGCTAGTCGCCTTTGTTGTAAGGGCTTTGCCCTGTTATTATAATTCACCAAAAAAAAAAATGGAAACTTAATAAATAAAATTTTCCAACTTTATTTGACAGTCGAGAGTCAACCAAAAATTGAAAACCATTACAAATACGTCATTCTAACATAAAAAATCACATCACTAGTACTGCTAATTTGAAACTTCTGTTTTCTTCAGGTCTGGAAAAAAGAAAGTCCTCTCCTAAAGGATGCAGGTTGGAGTTTTCTACTGAACAAGATTTTTGTTGCCACGAAGCACCAATGCTTGGAAAGTAGGTTCTGTTAGTATCACATGTACTTATATTTTTGTATTATGCTCAATAGATTTTCTTTCTGAATTATGTTCTTATGTCATTTTATAGCTTGTTTTTTTATTTAATGTTTTTTTTCTTAATTTCTGATTACAAACATATGTCTTACGTGCTATAATTGTAAAAAGACTGTCGAGGATATTCCATACAAGTAATGCTTAACAAAATTTTAAAATATCTACCTTCAAAATTGTGATATTTGAATTATTTGTACAAATAATTTTATTGATTGAGTCTTAGTTTGATTGATTTAGGTATTGTTGTCAATGTAAAAGAATGTGTGTTCAAGTACACTGAAGTGCATTATCCTCCTATTTATAGGTTGAGAGGGGCTATGAATAATTTTAAGCATTGTATAAAAAAAAGATATGAAATTATTTAAAAAAAGTTTTATCAATTTTTAAAATTAAATTTTTAGAGAGAGAACTTAGTGGAGAGATCTTGATTTTACGTGTAAAAATGCAATTATTATACTGATATGTGATACGACTTAAATCACGGTTTTACCAAATTAAATATAGTGAGGTTTTCCTTTTTGCTAGGCAATTCTTAGAAACTAAATTGCGTAAATAATTGGTAAGTACGTAATTTTTCAATTATTTATGATATATTTTTCCTTGAGTTATGCTATTTTGGTTCTGAATTATATTATTTATACTTATATTTTATTTATTATGAATATAGTCCAGTTTCAATATTTCGACTATAACTAAAATATATTTTTAGCTCATAATATACCTGATTTGGAGGTAACGAAAGATCTAGCCGAAGTTATTTACAATTGAAGCCCAAAAGCATCAGGAAAGTAGCTAAAAATGTCATGGAATTTGAGGATAAATTTATTGGAAAATCTAGAAAAATTCTGTTTAATGAAATTATGGGCACATTTGTATTTTCTATATTATTTTGCCTTATAAATAGACGTTATTAGGTTAATATAGGGTAGGGGAGATGGGGACTTATTTGTAATTATTTTAGGCAGCCGCTTGGTTATCAAGGACGACTCAATTGGACCACTCTCCCATTGTCGACGGGAACCTCTTGGGTCTAATCCAACATTGAATTGTTATCTGCTGACAAGTTGGTCTATTTTGTCAAATTATGTTGTTTTTGCTTCTCTTTTTTAAGGTTTGAAATAGAATGTTTTTCGATTTGTGAAAAATTATAAAATAAAAATTTAAATGTTAAAATATGTTTTAAGTCTTTATATATTTTATATATTTAAAATTTAGTCTTTTTATTTTTTTATTTTTAGGAATTAATCTTTTTATTTTTCAAATTTAAAGATTCAAGTTCAACCGTATTAACGTTCTTCTATTAAAAATTTTTATGTGATATTTTGAAATTTTTAAAAAATAATACTTTGAAAATATAAATTATTCATTTCTTTTATTCATATCAAAATATTTTAAATTAAATATCTTAAAATGATGTTTTCATCTATCACATTTAAGTAACATATTTGGACTTGATATTTATATAGAGAGAAAGATAGATGATATATCAATCAATATTAATAATCTCTCTCTATAATATATATATATATATATCAACTCTAAAATTGAAAAATAGTAACTTATATGGAGTGATGGTTAAAATTTTTATCAGACACCCATTTAACAAAGTATTTATAAACAACCTATTTGTCCAGGCCCGATTCGACTCCAGATGCTTCCCATCTTACCCAAATCTAGCCAATATAAAATTAAAAGAATTCGGGCTAGGCTCAATCCTCCCATATTTAATTTATTATTTTTTCCTCAAAACTTAAATAAAACAATTAAGTATTTAATAATAGGAATAAATTATAGGGTAAACTATCAAAATAGTCACTTTTGTTTCCTTCATGTTATATTTTAGTTACTTATGTTTGAAATGTTATACGTTTTAGTCACTTATGTTATTGTGTTATAACATTTTAGTCACTGAGCCGTTAATTTTCGTTAACGGTGTAACGGTAAGATGACGTGACAACACATTAAATCACCATTTCAAGCGAAAATTTTAGGTTAAATTCTATAATCGGTCCCTATATATTTTTCGTTTTGAGCAATTTAATTTTTTTATGTTCTTTTAACTTTCTTCTTTTTTCATTCTCTTCTGCTTCTCCCTCTATTTTTCTCCTTTCTTCATTTTTTAAACATAGTTTTTCTATATTTTCTATTTGTTAAAACTAGTCCACAAGCTTGCTTTACTCGAAAAAAATAAATTGTTCAAAAAAGATAAAAGTATAGGGACTAATTTTAATAAATGAAAAATATAAAAAAAGCTATGTTAAAAGAAATGGAGAAGGGAGGAAAATAAAGAACACACAGAAATTTTCCACTCCTCGCTCACTTTAGAATTGTTGACAGAAGCGACTAGAAGTTCATCATCGCTATAGTTTTCTACAACATTAGCTTCACCAGAATGTTCTAGTTGTTTTCCCTTTTGATTCGCAGCCTCCCTTTTAATCTTGTTCTATAGCTTATAGCACTTCAGATTTAATGTGCCCTTTCTTCTTGCAGAAGTTACAAGTTTTACCTCTGTTTGAAGGCTTTGATATACCCTTAGATTTACCGCGAGGATTTCGTTCCTGTGTCCTTTCACGATCATCATCAGCATTCCGGTCTTGTCTCCCACGAACAATGAGACTCTCTCCTTGAGAATTGGGTTTAACCACAATATGCTTCATCTTATCATACGAGGTCAAAGAATCATAAACCTCATCAACTGTGAGAGACTCGCGGCTATATAAAATCGTGTCTCTGAAGGTTGAATAAGACGGGGGCAACGAACAAAGTAGAATTAACCCTAGATATTCCTTATCATACTGAACATCCATGGCCTCCAAGTTTGAGAGAATTTCTTTAAACATTGTTAAGTGTTCGTGCATAGACGCACCTTCCTCTAAACGGTGAGCATAAAGACGCTGCTTCATATGCAGCTTGCTCGTTAGAGTTTTTGACATACATATTTGTTTCAGCCTCTTCCATAATGCAGCGGCGGTCTTCTCCTTCATCATATCCTGCAAAATTTCGTTAGACAAATGCAGATGTAACTGTGTTAACTCTTTTCAATCCTTGCGCTTCTTCTCTTCCTCCGTCAATGTCGAAGGCATCTTATCTACCCCTAGCAGGGCTCCCTCTAAATCTATCTGTGTAAGAATTGCTTGCATCTTTATCTGCCACAATGCGAATCTGGTGTTGTGATCCAACAGCCGAATTTCATACTTTAAAGACGCCATTACCGTGATCGAGATGAAAAACCCGAAAGCTCTGATACCAATTTATGAAAAGTATAACGTTGGTAATGACAATATATCGCAAAAAAACAAGAGAAATAAAAATTAAAGAACACAAAGATTTTACGTGGAAACCCTTTTGGGGAAAAAAATCACGGGCAGAGGAGAAGAAAATTCACTATGTCGAATTCA
The DNA here is from genome assembly GCA_025503065.1 of Gossypium bickii. Classification (NCBI taxonomy): domain Eukaryota; kingdom Viridiplantae; phylum Streptophyta; class Magnoliopsida; order Malvales; family Malvaceae; genus Gossypium; species Gossypium bickii. The sequence continues at coordinate 125,368,176 of CP106713.1, read as the reverse complement.
AAATTTTACAAGAGTAATAGACTATGTTTATTTATAGGCTTGTAAAACCATATTCTAATAGGAGTGTAGTAAGATTGAAACACCTTATTCTCATCAATATCAAATAGATGGAGTTTAATAAGGTTTAAAAGACCTTATTTAAAATAAAATAAAAGAAGTGTAGTTCTATAGGGATTCTTCTTTTATTTTGTTTTACCATTGTATTTTATTTAAATAAAGATTCGGGTCACTTTATTCTAACAGTTAATGTCGTGAAAAAAATTGTTGAAAGGGACCATAAATAATATGGTACAAATGATCCATAATAATAATTTAATATATTTAAATTTTAATAATGTGACCAAATTTTATTGATGCGTAAAAAATTTAATTTTTAGGATCCCAATGTAAGTTATTCCCTTTAATAATATATATTATGCTATTAGAATTATAAAATAATATTAACACACTAAATTTTAATATATATATATACCACTTAATCTGAACCTGATTTTATTTGTCGATGACCATCACCAATACAAACTTGAAACCTTCGTTACATAAAAACTATGTAGCCAATGTTAACGATTAGTAAGAGGAAGAAGAATTTTGGGTTGGTAATGGTTACACTCCGGCAAACATAAAACATTGTCTGGTATGATACAAGGAAAACTAGCAATGTTGAGAAGAGAACATTACAAAAGGGGGCTACATCATATAATAAGTGTGCGTTTTTATTGGAAAACTCATATGAATGTTTCCATGACCATGAGGAAACATCAAATAAATTCATGTAAGATCTCAAAAAGAAGGAAAGTGTCAGAACCAACGAAGAGAATGAATGAGGTGATAGGAGAAGTGCTGTTAAAAACAGTGCTGCCCAAAAGGCCACAGTGTTGTAAAACCAAAACGAGGAGTATTCAAATATCCAATCATCTTTTTTGGAAACGTCCACTGTGGAGGGACCGAGTATGGGTTCAGTATTGATGTCGGCTTTATGCAAAAATATGTGGGAAGTGAGAGGCTGATCTTGACATAAAGAGACTTGGAATTTCATGGATGGACTTTCAGATATCAGGCTTCTTTGGAGGGTTTAGAGAGGCTTCGTAAGTGGTTGTTATAATTAGCACTGTCGCTACTACAAATGTGTTACGCATCTCATGTGCCATACCCTTCTCATCTTGACCTGGTCTTGTTGCCCATTTTTGAGACCGTGACATTTTGTCTTTTAAAGATTCGATGTGGAATGAAGAGATGGAGGTATTGGGAAGCGAGGAAGAGGAACCACTCAAACCTCCTGCTTTGCTTAGCATATCTATAATCCTATCCGCTTACCTTTCATTCCATGGGTATAGTGATTGGATATCTAGTGCTGTCAATCCCTCCAAATTTTTGGCATTGATTTGGTCTCGGCATGTGTTCCAGCAATTCTTTTACCACCTATCAATTAGAATATTCCTATAAGTAACCCTTGTATCATGCATATATATATGGACATTAATAACTGGCTTAATGACAATAATTAGCATATACCCGAGGTCTGTTTCTAATTGCTGCAATGTGTCAAACAGTGTTGCCATCGATGTCTGGCCAACTCAGCAGTTCTTTCTTCCAATGGGCAGGCTCATGGCGGCTTCTCATAAGCCACCCCAGCAAGACTTGGAAAGCTTCAAACATGTCGTTTTTCACAGCAAGATGGAATATCGACTCATCTCGAACAGTCACATCTGCAAAAGATCAACATTTCCAGTTTGAAAACTTTTAACAGTTTTGCAAAAATGATACATAGTTTAGCTAACTCAAGTCTCACGATCTCAAAAATACAAAATTTATAAGAAAAAAAAACTTAAAATTATTTACCAATTGAAGGGCTAAAGTTGAAAGCTCTAAAACCCTAGAAACTGTGAAGAAGAAGATGGAGAGAAAAATGTTTTATTTTTCTTTTAATTTGAAGTTTTATACTTTAATTAAACTTGGCTAATCATAATTAATTTATTTAATTAAAACAAGTTGTTGCTAAAAACACATTATAATAAAAAAAAAACAAAAATCATCGCAATATATAATTAAAAATGACTTTAATTTGTAAAATCGTTACATATACTTTAGATGATGAAGATATACGCAAAATCACGACTTTTATTGTTACAATAAAATTTTAGCAACAATAATACAATATTTAGTAACAACGATTTTATCATTATCTAATACCATATGATGAATTAAAATGGATTATTTATCATTTTGGCCCTTTAGCAAATTAAAAATTTATAGTGATTGGATTTTTACAATTTAGACCTTATACCTTGATTAATCATCAATTTAGTAAAATTACTAGACCAAAATTTATTATATTACTATATCAATCTAGTAAATATTAATATGTAATATTTATGGACTTAAGTTACGAAAATGAAGTTCTGAAACCGTATTTTTTAACACCATTGAATTTTTGGTCGTTACAAAAACAATTTTACACCAATAAATTAAGTTGTTGCTAAAAACACATTTTATTTGAAAACAAAAAAAATGTGATTGAAATATATATAATTAAAAATGATTTTTTTATTTCTCAAAGTATTTATTGGAGCGAGTCCGGTAATTAATCTTCCTTATTCTGTAAGCTTATGCTGGCCACGAATTTTAAAAACAACTTTTTTAATTTGTAAAATCGTGATTTTGCATGTAAAAGTGCAATTTTTATGCCGATATGTGATACGACTTAAATCATTGTTTTACCAAATTAAATATAGTGGGGTTTTCTTTTTAGCTAGGCAAGGCCTAGAAACTAAATTGCGTAAATAATTGGTAAGTGCAAAAGTTTTCAATTATTTATGATATTTTTTCCTTGAATTATGCTATTTTGGTTGTTAATTATATCATTTATACTTATATTTTATTTATTATGAATTTGGGGAATATTTGGAATAAAATGAGTTTATAGTAAATTTTTTTATAAGTTTTTTTAAGTTTGAACTTTTAATATAGCCCCGTTTCAATATTTCAGCTATAACTAAAATATATTTTTAGCCCATAATATACTAATTTGGAGGGAACGAAAGATCTAGCCGGAGTTATTTATAATTGAAGCTCAAAAGCAGCAGGGAAGTACCTAAAAATGTCATGGAAGTTTGAGGATAAATTTATTGGAAAATCTAGAAAAATTCTGTTTAATGAAATTATGGGCACATTTGTATTTTCTATATTATTTTGCCTTATAAATAGAGGTTATTAGGTTAATATAGGGGAGATGGGGACTTATTTGTAATCATGTTAGGCAGCCGCTTGGTTATCAAGGACGACTCAATTGGACCACTCTCCCATTGTCGACGGGAACCTCATGGGTCCAATCCAACATAGAATTGTTATCTACTGACAAGTTGGTCTATTTTGTCAAAGTTATGTTGTTTTTGCTTCTCTTTTTTAAGGTTTGAAATAGAATGTTTTTCGATTTGTGAAAAATTATAAAATAAAAATTTAAATGTTAAAATATGTTTTAAGTCCTTACATATTTTATTTATTTGAAATTTAGTCTTTTTATTTTTTATTTTTCAGAATTAATCTTTTTATTTTTCAAATTTAAAAATTCAAGTCTATTAGAATTTTTTATGTGATATTTTGAAATTTTAAAAAATAATACTTTGAAATATAAATTAGTCATTTCTTTTATTCATATCAAAATATTTTAAATTAGATATCTTAAAAGATGTTTTAATAGATCACATTTAAGTTTTTAACATATTTGGACTTGATATTTATATAGAGAGAAAGATAGATGATATATCAATCAATATTAATAATCTCTCTCTATAATATATGTATATATATATATATATATATATATATATATATCAACTCTAAAATTGAAAATAGTAACTTGCATGGAGTGATGATTAAAGTTTTTATCACACCCGTTTAACAAAGTATTTATAAACAACCTATTTATCCAGGCCCGATTCGACTCGAGATATGTGCTTCCCATTTTACCCCAATCTAGCCTGTATAAAATTAAAAGAATTCGGGCTAGGCTCAATCCTCCCATATTTACTTTATTATTTTTTCCTCAAAACTTAAATAAAACAATAGCTATTTAATAATGGGAATAAATTATAGAGTAAACTATCAAAATAATCACTTTTGTTTCCTTCATGTTACATTTTAGTTACTTATGTTTGAATTGTTACATTTTAGTCACTTATGTTATTGTGTTATAACATTTTAGTCACTGAGCCGTTAATTTCCGTTAACGATGTAACAGTAAGTTGACGTGATAACACATTAAATCACCATTTCAAGCGAAAATTTTAAGTTAAATTCTAAAATTGGTCCCTATATTTTTTTTCATTTTGAGTAATTTAATTTTTTTTATGTTCTTTTAACTTTCTTCTTTTTTTTCATTCTCTTCTGCTTCTCCCTCTATTTTTCTCCTTTTTTCATTTTTTTAAACGTAGATTTTCTATATTTTCTATTTGTTAAAACTAGTCCACAAGCTTGCTTTACTCGAAAAAAATAAATTGTTCAAAAAAGATAAAAGTATAGGGACTAATTTTAATAAATGAAAAATATAAAAAAGTTATGTTAAAAGAAATGGAGAAGGGAGGAAAATAAATGGAGAAGCAGAAAAGAATGAAAGAGAAAAGAAAGTTAAAAGAAAAAAATGCTTAAAACAAAAAAATATGGGGACTGATTGTATAAATTAACTAAATTTTTTGTTTAAAATGATGATTTAACGTGCCACATCAGTTTACCGTTACACCATTAATGGTAATTAATGGCTCAGTGACTAAAATGTTACACTGCAATAACATTAGTGACTAAAATGTAATATTTTAAACATAAGTGACTAAAATGTAACCTAAGATAAACAAAAGTGACTATTTTGATAGTTTATCCTAAATTATATTAGGATGATCCTAAAAAGCATAGTTTTTAGGCACCAATAAAATAGTGTCATGTCATTAAAATTTTAAAGATAATAAATTATTATCATACACTTATGTATATCTAATATCTTCTCCAACTTAATGTAAATTTAAATAAAGTACTTCCAATAATTAATTTTTTAATTATAAACAAATAACATCTTTTCTTCTTTTTTTTATACAAATTTTAATCATTTTTTTCATAAGTTAATTTTTTTTTATTTTTGTGTAACCAAATTTTAAAAATATTTAATTTTTGTGCAAATTTTTTCATGTCATTGGCGTATAATATCGGTAATTATTTTACCTTAAACCCTAAACCCCGAGGTTCATGGTTTGGGTTTAAAATTTAAGGTTTAAGATTTAGGTTTGGATTTGAAGTTTAAGGTTCAAATTGATAGTTTAAGAATTTGGGGTTTATGGTTCAAATTCAAGATTCAAGAGTTTGAGGTTTGGATTCAAGGTTTAAGGATTTTAGATTTAGAATTTGAGTTTGGAATTCAAGATTCTAGATTCAGGGTTAAGAGTAAAAAATTATCAAATTTATATGTCAATGACGTGAAAAAATTGTTGAAAGGGACCATGAATAATATGGTGCAAATGATCCATAAAATAATTTCTCTATAGACGAATATATAATAATAATTTAATATATTTAAATTTTGATAATGTGACCAAATTTTATTGATGCCTAAAAACTTTAATTTTTAGGATCCCAATGTAAGTTATTCCCTTTAATAATATATATTATGCTATTAGAATTATAAAATAATATTAACACACTTAATCTGAACTTGATTTTATTTGTGGATGACCATCACCAATACAAACCCGAAAACTTCGTTACATAAAAACCATGTAGCCAATGTTAACGATTAGTAAGAGGAAGAAGAATTTTGGTTTGGTAATGTTTACCCTCCTGCAAACATAAAACATTGTCTGGTATGATACAAGGAAAACTAGCAACGTTGAGAAGAGAACATTACAAAAGGGGGCTACATCATATAATAAGTGTGCGTTTTTATTGGAAAACTCATTTGAATGTTTCCATGACCATGAGGAAACATCAAATAAATTCATGTAAGATCTCAAAAAGAAGGAAAGTGTCAGAACCAACGAAGAGATGAATGAGGTGATAGGAGAAGTGCTGTTAAAAACAGTGCTGCCCAAAAGGCCACAGTGTTGTAAAACCAAAACGAGGAGTATTCAAATATCCAATCATCTTTTTTGGAAACGTCCACTGTGGAGGGACCGAGTATGGGTTCAGTATTGATGTCGGCTTTATGCAAAAATATGTGGGAAGTGAGAGGCTGATCTTGACTTAAAGAGATTTGGAATTTCATGGATGGACTTTCAGAAATCAGGCTTCTTTGGAGGGTTTAGAGAGGCTTCGTAAGTGGTTGTTATAATTAGCACTGTCGCTACTACAAATGTGTTTCGCATCTCATGTGCCATACCCTTCTTATCTTGACCTGGTCTTGTTGCCCATTTTTGAGACCGTGACATCTTGTCTTTTAAAGATTCGATGTGGAATGAAGAGATGGAGGTATTGGGAAGCGAGGAAGAGGAACCACTCAAACCTCCTGCTTTGCTTAGCATATCTATAATCCTATCCGCTTGCCTTTCATTCCATGGGTATAGTGATTGGATATCTAGTGCGGTCAATCCCTCCAAATTTTTGGCATTGATTTGGTCTCGCATGTGTTCCTGCAATACTTTTACCATCTATCAATTAGAATATTCCTATAAGTAACACTTTTATCATGCATATATGCACATCAATAACTGGCTTAATGACAATAATTAGGATATACCCGAGGTCTGTTTCTAATAGCTGCAATGTGTCAAAAAGTGTTGCCATCGATGTCTGGCCAACTCAGCAGTTCTTTCTTCCAATGGGCAGGTTCATGGCGTCTTCGCATAAACCACCCCACCAAGACTTGGAAAGCTTCAAACATGTCGTTTTTCACAGCAAGATGGAATATTGTCTCATCTCGAACAGTCACATCTGCAATAGCCTCAGGACAAACCTTAAGTAACTTGATCAAAAGATCAACATTTCCGGTTTGAAAACTATAACAATAGTACATAGTTTAGTTAAATCAAGTTCTCACGATCTCAAAAATATAAAATTTATTAAAAAAAAAAAACTTAAAATTATTTACCAATTGAAGGACTAAAGTTAAAAGCTCCAAAACCCTGGAAACTGGAGACGAAGATGGGGAGGAAAATGTTTTGTTTTTCTTTTTAATAATTTTTATACTTTAATTAAACTTAACTAATCATAATGAATTTATTTAATTAAATCAAGTTGTTGCTAAAAACACATTATAATAAATGATCAATGATCTGAAGCTGTCTATCCTAGCTATCAAAATCGACCCTATATGACGATGAAATCCCAAGATTTGAACAAAACTCAATGGACATCTAATTTCGTCTCTGAATTCACTTCATTCCTCCCTAAAATTTATGATAATGTTGAAAATCCCTACAATAGTACCGCTTGCATTGCTTGGGGTTATAAATCCAAGTAGCATATGGGACAAAATCCGTATTCATCCATCACTATTGACAGCAAATACTAGGAGTGTGACGGAGATTCATTGCCACCCGATTATTGGATTATATTCTCAACTCCCTTAATTATTGGGGTCCTTTTATTTATTTACAAGTGTGAGTGGAAGACTTTAGTGCCAGTTTAACGTTGTTGATGGTTAAAAAATAACTTCCAAAAAGTTGAATTTCAAGAAAAAAGATTGTGGCTTGTTAATTAAATGCATTAATATAATAGTTATATTAAAATTAAATGCATCTAGTTTTAGAGTTTTATTATCACGTCTTATCATTTATTTAATATCTAAAAAATTATTAAAAATACATATAATTATTATATATTTTTTAACAAGTGAGATTTGGTATCAAACAAAACGTCAAACATTACAACAGGAAGAAAAAAAATCGAACACTTCAATATATCCTTCTGCTAAAGCGTTCTTTCATCGATCCTTTAGCTTCCGTTTTGTGTGGTCTAAGATTTCATCAGTCCTTTCAAAAACTAAGATTCTATTTCCTTTTCTATATTGTCTTATGTTCGTGCATATTTCATCCCCTCCCCCAACACACACACCCCTCGCCAGGGATGAGACGATGAGAAATGCTATAAAATGTATATTAAATATGAATTTAATTACTAAATATAATTACTATTTCTTTCTAATAGGTGACATTCACGTGTATACGTGTAGAGGCTGACATCACATATAAATCCAAAATAATTAAGTGCTATAAAATGTCAAAACACTTCATCTGGAAAAAATAATCAAACACTTCATTTTATCCTTAACATAATCAGATCGTCTGCTAAAGCCTTTTTTACTTCACTCCATTTCTATATTGTGCAAATTTCCGCATCTTGCTATGGATGAGAGGATGATGGGGGCTGCACAAACAGGAGACATAAACATCTTGTATGAGTTAATTCTGAATGATCCATATGTTTTACAGCGTATCGATGATGTACCTTTTTTCCATACTCCTTTGCATGTAGCAGCCTCTGCAGGGCATATTGACTTTATGATGGAGATGATCAACTTAAAGCCATCGTTTGCAAGAAAGCTAAACCAATCTGGGTTTAGCCCCATGCACCTGGCTCTGCAAAATGAAAAAACTGAAGCAGTGCTTCGACTCCTCAGGTTTGATGAAGGCCTTGTTCGTGTCAAAGGGCGGGAGGGCTTCACTCCTTTGCATCATGTCGTTCAAAATGGAAATGTTGATTTTTTTATCAAGTTCCTTGAGGTTTGCCCCGAGGCTATTGAAGATGTGACTGTTCGAGATGAGACGGTTTTCCATCTTGCCGTAAAAAATGACAGGTTTGACGCTTTCCAAGTCTTGGTGGGGTGGCTTATAACGAGCTGCCATAAAGCTGCCAACCGTTGGGAGAAAGAACTACTGAGTTGGGCAGACATTGATGGCAACACTGTTTTACATGTTGCAGCTATCAGAAACAGACCTCAGGTATGATAATTTTGCTAGTGAAATTATTTATGTATATATATACTCAAAGGTTGCTTGTATGAATATTCTAATTAACAGGTGGTAAAAGTAGTGCTGGAACGCTTGTGTCGTGACCATATCAATGCCAAAAATGCGGAGGGATTGACTGCACTTGATATCCCATCACAATACCCATTGGATGAAGGGAGAGTGGACTATAAGGAGTCCATTAAAGACATGATAAGCAAAGCAGGAGGTTTGAGTGGTTCCTCTTCCTCGCTTCTCAAAGCCTCCATCTCTTCATTCCACATCGAATCTTTAAAAGGAAAGGTGTCAGTTCTTAAAAAATTTGCAACAATAGCAAGTCGTGGAAAGAAGGAAATCCCACATGAGATGCGTAACGCATTTTTAGTAGTCACAGTGCTAATTATAACAGCCACATACACTGCCACTTTGAACCCTCCAAAGCAGCATGATTCCACTTCAAATTCCCAGAATTTCCAACTCAAGTATGACGCATCTTTAGGTTCAACCAGCACTGGACCCGTATCAAGCCCTCCACCCGCTGAAGAAAAAAAATTAGAAAATATACTAGACGTGTCCGCATTTTTTTGGTTATACAACACTTTAACCTTTTGGGCAACAACTGTTTTAACAGCCTATCTCCTACCCAGCCGTTCAATCTGCTTGTTTATTCTCATAACACTTTCCTTGTTTGGGACCTGTTACATGCTTTTAGTTGCTATTTCCATGCGGACACTCGCATTTCAGTATGACTCCTATCTGACGGCTGGATCCCTTTCCGTTCATCATATCAGCATTGCTAATTACTGCTTGGCAACGGTACTAGCTCTCGTGGCATTATACAGGACATTCTATTATATGCGACACAGGTTTGTACCCAAAAAAAGGTTCTGCCTCCTCCTACAAGTCGTTTTCTTTTGCATCTTTGCTGCTATTCTTCTTCCAGCTATCGTATATTCCGCAATCGTATTGTTTATTACCGAATACGGAATATATGATGACAAAGGAAACAAGTTTAATTGAGTCAATAAGACTGTCATTGTAGGGTTGGATGCTGATATTAGTGTTTTGGATTTAGAAGTTAATAATGCTCCTGGGTTTATAGGCTGATGACCATCAGCAATAAGTGAATGTAGAGTCGGTTAAAATTGAAAAGAATAGACATTTTGGTCTGATTTCTAGTTGTTGATTGTGGGAAAGATTTGCTGATAGGGGAATGGTGGTAAGTTTTTCAAATTTCCCTTTTTGGTCAATGTTTATGGGTACTGGTTATTTTGTGGTAAACGTATATGCGTTGAACTATTTTTTCCACCGGTTATTTTTGTGTTTGAATTGAGATTTATTGATATTGTGGATTGATAAACGATTCTGGTTGCAGCATTTAAATTTAAGTTAGAATTTTATGCAATTCGGTGATTTCCAGGCTGCTCTCGTAGTAAACTTAGATCAAAGCCGGAATCCCATATAGGCCAAAAAATCTGAAACAAGATTTCCTTCTCTGTAAATTTGCTAAATTCGGATCTCCCGATCATGACCATAAAGTTCTTTCATACTATATTAAACTGATAAAAATATATTAAAATGATAAAAAATATAATTTAATTATAGTAGACGAGTCAAAACCACGTTTAAACAAACAAAAACGAATATCTTTATTTCCTAGCCTACTATCAGTCATATTAAGAGCAGAAAAAAAATTCCCTTTTCGTAATTGAACTCTCAAAGTCTAACATTTATTTAATAAAATTAAAAATAAATTTAATTCTACTTAAGCTCTTAGTAAAATATTTTTACAAAATAAAATTTAAATAAATATAATTATGGAAAATAAAATAATACTAAAATTTAGTTGTGCACCCAAACAACCAACTGATGGGGCGACAATAAACTTAAAATCATCATATCCCCAATGCCATCGAACCTTTTGAACATCAATTGCCTGAAGCTCTGTATCCTAACTATCCAAATCAACCCTAAAATTAACCACAGTAAAACCAGATTCAGAAAGCAAGAACCCACCAAAGAAAGACAGACACAGCACCAAGAACATCTGTAGAGCTGAAAACGATAATTCCAAAATACCAACATTTCAGCAGGAAAAGAAATAGCAAATAGTACGTATTGGGTATGGGAGGGGAATTCATTGCATCTCATCCTCGTGTTTTTCCCTTTGCTTCGTTATTGTAGGCAAAACCACTATGCGGAGAAGGAAGAAGTGCCCTACTTCTCTACATATTCTAAAACTAATCCCATTCTTCTAAAAAACAAATTTATTTACAATAAAACCTACAGAAGTTATTTGAACTTGGTTATTCATCCTTTTATCTCCAAATTGTGGATTATGCATCAATGAGGGAAGAGGTTAGGATGAAATAACAATGCAATATGATAGCTATTTTGTTAAGCGTATGCACATTAATTGTATTTTCGTTCCAAATAGCTTTGAGCCCCACGAAAATTTGATAATACTAGAATTTCTTTTATAAATTTTTAGTTTTAGTACTTAATTTATTTTCAACTATTTTTTTCACTTTCTACAGGTTATGTCAAACAACCACTATCCATTCAACTCAATCACGTACTTTTATTGTATTGGAATTATAATTAAGTGTGAGAATGGTTGGTTAAAGAACTAAAAGGGGATCAAAACCCTCAAGCTACCTCGACTTTTAAGCTGTTCCTAATGTTCAATTTTACTAAGTCAAGACGTTATTCGAATCATTTTATGGTGAAATAACATTTAAGAACATCTAGCCAAAGATGTTAAACAAAGATGCTCGTGGAAACTCCATGGTTAAATAATATTTATTTATTTATTCATTGCATTGCATTGTATATAGAATGCATATCTAGGTTGCATGTGAATTTGCATTTTCATGTGCATTTATGTTTATTTTGTTTGAAGGAAAGCAATTGGTCGAGTGTAAGAAGTACTCATAATTCATATATTTTAGACCCTTATTGCTTTACTTTATATCCTCTCAGGGGCGGCAAGAGGGGAGCCTAGTAGGGTTTCTATCCTTCCCTTTAAAATATGAAATTCAAATTTTAACTTTTAAATTAAGTTTATAAAATTTTAAGTTAATAAATGGTAAAATTGTACTTTAACCCTAAAAATGATAAAATATTGATTTAGTCCTTTAAAAATTGTAAAGATATAAGCTACTGAAATGGTGAAATTGTATTTTAACTATCATAAAAATATACAACTTAATTTCGTCTCCAAAAAAAAAATTCTAGTTTCACCTTAACCCCTCTCCAACCTTTAAATAGAAAGAAAAATTACACATGAACATACTTGAACCCACGCCATATTACATTGATAACATATAAATACCGACTGTGTTAAGACTCAAATTAACAATTTTACATCATATATTATGTTTTACTTTTTTTTTATCTATAGTAAAAATTATTTGATATAAATGTTAGACGTAACAATATTAATTTATACCAGTTCAAATAGTAACTTTAATTGGATTTTAAATTTCAATAATCTTTATTTTAGTTTCTACCAAAGAAGGGGAAAAAAAACCTTGTTTTGACATAATTAGCCACAGAATAAAATGAGACGAAAGACAGAAGAGGATGACTTTTCCTTTTGTGATCAACAATAGAAAGATTCCAAAAGGTCTATTATTAGGGCAAAATATCCAAATATACCAAAAAAAAAAATTTTAATTACGGAAAAAGGCCCGTTTTTTTACAATTTACGGAAAAGGGTCATTTCCCCACAAAACGCGTCCATGTCAACGCGTTTTGTGGGGATGCAGCAGGAAAGCGCGCCCTTGGGGGAACACTTTTGCCACATCAGCACAAAGTGCGCTACGAGGATGCGCTTTGATGATGTGGCAAAAGTGCTCTCCCAAGGGCGCGCTTTAGCCCTCCAACGGTCCAAATTTTTTGACCGTTGGGCCTCCAACGGTCCAAAAAATTCCCTATAAAAACCCCCAACCCTTTTATTTTTTTCACACTTTAGTCCTTACTCAACATTCTCTCAACTTTCGCTCAAATTCCTCTCAAATTTCTCTTTAAGTCATTGAAACTTCCTCTCAAATTTCAAAATAGTCCTTTAATATTTATAAAAAAAACCCTTTTTAATTTTTTAATATATTTTCTTGGAAAATTTTTAAATTTTTGATCGTATTACGAATGGCCGAGGAATTAATTCATCTAGACAACAAGCACATCTCCGTCAATCAAATGCTAATTTTAATTTTTCAATATTATTTAATATTTTTTAGGTTTATGCAATTTTAATTAATTTTTATTTTATAATTTTTTAAACAGTTTGTAGATCGAGTGTTGCAATGTTATATTCGCAATATGCATGGTCCCCCATCACCGTTGATCGAGAATTACTTGCAGGAAGCAGGTTTTTGGCACGTGGCCATGGTAGGCCGGGGGTTCAAGTTGGAGCCGAACTTGATCAGTGCGTTGATAGAGAGGTGGAGACCCTAGACGCACACTTTCCATCTTCCATGCGGAGAGTGTACCATCACTCTGGAAGATGTGCAGTTGCAATTGGGATTGCCGGTGGACGGGTCGGTAATCACCGGGTTCGCAACTTCTACCGATTGGATGGCCGTATGCTACGAGCTTCTTGGTGCCATTCTGGATAACATTCATGGAGGTCGGATCGAGATGGCCTGGTTACGAGACACATTCTCAGAGCCAAATGATGGTTCGACCGAAATAGAAAGAATACGGTATGCTTGGGCATACATTCTTGAGATAATTGGAGGCTATCTGATGCCGGACCTGTCTAGAAACCTCGTACACTTGATATGGCTATTGAAACTTGTTGATTTTAGAGCAACCGGTGAATTGAGTTGGGGGTCTGCCGTGCTGTCAAAGTTGCATCGGGAGATGTGCGGGGCGACGTGGCCGAGTAAAGTAAAAATTGGAGTTTGCCTACCACTACTGCAGTCATGGGCACGGTTTCGATTTCCATTTTTACGTCCTCGACTCGACCACCCATATTCATTCCCACTGATAACGATGTAAATTTAATGTTATATTTTACAATTATTAAATAGATTTAAAGTATAATTGTATGCTAAAAATTTATTTAATTAGGTGGAACCATTCGGCGAGTTATGTTGGAATACCTACCTTGCTTGAAGATATACGGCTTCTATTGGACCAACGGCCGGAATCATAAGTAAGTTTCGAATTTCATATTTATAATTTAGTATTTCGTACTTAGTGTTTAGTATTATGTATATAACTAATATTTTGGTCATGTTAATATAGTTTCAATGGACACTGTACGAGGATTCGGCAATTCGGGCAGTAATTTTGGAGGAGTTCTTGCAAAATCAAAACATTTGGCACGTGAAGGTCCCATTGATCAACTATGTGACCGTGGAGATGCACCAGTCATATCGGATTTTGCGACAATTTAGATTTCGACAACCGATTCCCGTGCCACCTGAGGTGCTCGATGATGAGCACAAAGTCGACTAACGGCAGTTGCACAAGGATTGGCCAAGATTTTGGTCAGTATTTATCGAGATTTGGAGAACCGGTATGACTATTTACCTATCCAGGAACCGATCATCATTTCTGAGTCAGCGTGCGTGCCGGAATACATGCCATGGTTTAGGATCCATGGTAAGCCGTATTTGTTGCCGGAAGAAGAGAGGCAACGGCAACCTCGTGAACAAAGAGAACGACGGGCCCCTTTAAATCCAAGAAGAATGGGTGATGAGACGAGACCATCAACAGCGCCGACACAGTCACTGGGCCCATCAACAGCGCCACACAGTCACCGGGCCCATCATTTCAACCGACAACACTGACATCACAGCCTTTGGCCTTTATGCCAGGTGCGTACCCTAGCCCTTATCTGTATCCTAACCCATATATGTTTTCTTTTCCCAGTCCCACCCCAGGTTGGAGTGCATGGCCCGGTTCGAGTCCGTTCCCGACTACTCCGACTGGCAAGACGATCTTGAGGCCGCCGTCGCGTAGGGGAACACAGGAGGCGCCGTCAGGGAGCACTTCTTTTTACTAGTCTCCTTCATCGTACGGGATTCAGACACCCCCGCCGTGGTTTATGCAAACACCTCCGCAGTCGTTATTTTATCAAGGTGGGTCATCCTCCCAACACCTACAACCAGGCCCACTACCGGAGGAACCAGAATCCCCGCCCGAGGTTCCACAACCCCCGCCGGAAGCTAGAAGAAGGAGGAATCCAGCGCGTAACCGCCGACCACCCCTGTGTGGCACTAATTCTGACTAGCATCAACATTGATTCGGACAGGCTTTTTTATTGTTTAATTGTAATATTTTTTTTATATTTTTAATAAAATAAAAGTTGTTTTTATTTGTGTTTGTAATTTAATTTTAACATATTCAATAAAATAGAAGTTGTTTATTTATATATATAAAATTTAATTTTAATTTTTTAATAAAATAAAAAGTTATTTTTCATTTTTTGTAATTTAGTTTTAATATATTTAATAAAATAATAGTTGTTTAATTTTTTTTTTGCAATTTAATTTTAATATATTTAATAAAATAGAAGTTGTTTATTTTTTATTGTAATTTAATTTTAATATCTTTAATAAAATAGAAATTGTTTAATTTTTTATTGTAATTTAATTGTAATATATGTAATATAATAAAATAAGAAGTTATTTTTATTTTTGTAATTTAGTTTTAATATATTTAATAAAATAAAAAGTTATTTTTATTTTTATTTTTTGCAATTTAGTTTTAATATATTTAATAAAATAAAAATTGTTTTTATTTTTATTTTTTATAATTTAGTTTTAATATATTTAATAAATTAAATAGTTGTTTTTATTTTTATTTTTTTGTAATTTAGTTTTAATATATTTAATAAATTAAAAAGTTGTTTTTATTTTTATTTTTTGTAATTTAGTTTTAATATATTTAATAAATTAAAAAAGTTGTTTTTTATTTTTTTGTAATTTAATTTTAATACTTTAATAAAATAGAATTTGTTTAATTTTTATTGAAATTTAATGTTAAAAATAAAAGTCCAATATTTGTAATTTTATTGTAACTTAAAGGTTTTTTTTCCAAATTAGTCCTTCTAAAAAAGTTCACCGTTTTCATCAATAAATAAATAGATTTTACATAGACACCAAGAGACAAAAAAAGTTAAGAAGAATGTCAACTATTCCGATTTGGACACGAGCGAGATGTATGGCCTGGGTTCCTACACCATCCGCACAACCTACGTTGATTGCTTATTTCTCGGATATCCATATTATTGCGTATTCTACTCCAGCAAGGTCGACCTTTTGGTTTGCGCCTCAATTGTCTATCCAACAATAGCTTATACGGTGCAAGCGATACTGACGGCCACTTACGTTCGTCTGGGACTGGTGGGAATACGTGTCTCTACACGTTGTACATGTTTTCTAATTTATACACTTTGTCGACATAGCTCATGGGATCAAGAAGGAGATTCTGACAAGCCGCAAGTACATGAGCGCATGGGTAACAAAGTGCATCAAATATCCCACAGTCGTAGGTCTTATTTCTCAAGTGTACACGATACTTCCTGCCAACAATACCTTGGTTTGGTCTGTCAAACTCCGTCACATGAAACCATAAGTTGTCACGATCGTGACACACTGTGTGCATGGTGTTGGCCCGTGCCTTCCCCCTGTTAATTTCTCGCAAGACCTTCGCGCTCCATACATGACCTCCTTGTATTTGGCCTTTATAACTCGTTGCTCGTTTCGAAAACAGTGTCGCTAAATAAAAATATATCTCTCACACAACTGATGTTATCGACAGATGACGCGTTCCTTTTAGAACAGAATTTATGCATTCTGCCAGGTTTGAGGTCATATAACCATATCGTAGGCCACCGTCGAATGATTGTGTCCACTGTTTGAAAGGAATATTGCACAGGTAGTTTGGCCTTCTTCGTTATCTGATCGCAAACTCGCCAACATCTCCTGAAAATGGTCCTTATTGATCTCGTACCCTACCAATATACGTTGATAGCGAATATTACATACCACTCTTCAATTGAGAATAAATTGAATATTACAAACGAAATTATATTAATAGATATTACATACCCATATTGGTCACTTGCCATCGCTGACTTTTAGATCGATATTGCCCGTAGTAGTTGGATGCAACATGCTTTAGGCAATATCGATGGTGTGAGCGATGCCACAGGCTTCCCTGGCACTTTATTACGGCTAGTATTCCAGGGCCCCGATCCGATATAATGCATATATTAGGTTGGGGGAAGACATGCCTCCTTAACCTAGATAGGAAGAAATCCCAGTCATTAGCTGACTCCCTGGTGTTATTACGAACGCAATTGGAAGGATTCTCCCACTACGGTCCTGTGCCACAGCTAGCAATAGTCGATGCGTATATCTACCATACATAAAGGTACCGTCAAATTGTATCAATGGCTTGTAGTATATAAATGCATCTCAACATTGCTTAAATGTCCAGAAAAAACACTTGAACACTGCGCATCCATGGAGCAAACGATCATTGTAGTACGCCGGTTCCATTTCAAGGTCTGTTATACTGCTTAGGACATATCTCTCCAGCACCTAACACCACTGCCACACTTCATTATATGAAGCATCCCACTGACCATTCAACTTTTCCAACGCCTTCTGCTTGGCTATCCAAGCCTTCCTGTAAGAGGGCGTGTACCCTAATTGGCTACGAATATTGCCAATTAAGGCCGACGCTATAGTCTTGGAATCGACCTTCACCGTCGGTATTATTAAGTAAGCCAACATATCTGAATCCATTTTCGGATGATCTAGTGTAACACCTGTCAACGAAGAACGTTAAATAATGCAACATTACATAATATTAGTGTCATAACCAGTTTTTTTAAAACAGGAATCGACTTGGGTTTTGGAAACGAAAATAAAAATGGGAGTCGCCACCGATCTTTATTTGGTGTGATCGGATCACCTTTGTTTTAGTTTACTAAAACAGTGTTTTTGGTCCACGAAATTTTGAGAAGTCGAGTTCAAGAGTCGGTTACGTGCGAGGAAGGGTTAGCACCCTCGTCACGCCCAAAATTGGTACCAAATTGATTAATTAGTATCTTAATGCCAAAAATTAAAAACCGAGAGTGAATTAAAAATACAATTATTATTTATTGATGTTAATTTTTAAAACGTTTGAATGAATTGGAATAATCATCAAAAGCCATCCCACCTCGGAGTAATGAGATGCCACATCCAGTAAGTTAGGACACAACACCCCGAATCCTCAAGAATAAGCTAGGGCATAATTTGGATCATTGTCATTTTAAAAATCCTTATCTCGAGGTAACGAGATGTCACATCCAGTAAGTTAGGGCACAACACATTGTACTCTCGAGAATAAGCTTTTTATTTTAAATCATTTTAGAAATTCTTATCTCGAGGTAACGAGATGTCACACCCAGTAAGTTAGGGCACAACACTTTGTACTCTCGAGGATAAACTTCTTATTTATTTAGAACTTCTTGCGATTTAAAAGGATATCCCGTTGTTCAGATAAAATGAGAAAAATCGAAACTCAGTAAGTTAGGGCACAATTTCCTCGAATTTCTAATACAAAATATTAATTATTTTAAAAACCTAATGCATTGAGGAAAAATTAGTGAGACAAGTGATAATATGAAAATACAACAGTACATACGAAGAGAACAATAATAAAATAACGATATGAAATTCGAATAATGTGCTAATACGAATGTTACGAATAAATTAATGATAGTGGTAAAAAATGACAATATGGATAGTGATAAAATGAAAGTAATATATTAATAATAATAGCTTAAATAATAATAACACATTAATAAAAAATGATGATGGTAATAATATAAAAAGAATAAATATGTAAAATGAATAGTAATAAATCGAATGGTAGTAAAATAATAGTAATAGCAATCATGATAGTAATAACAATGATAGTAATGAGTACGATGAAATAATAGTAGTGATAAATAATAAGAATAAAATAATGGTAATAAGTGACAAAGAATAATATATAACAACGAAGATAATAATAATAAGGTGACGAAAGTAGTAATAATAATAATCAAATGGTAGTGGAAAAGGACAACAATAATGCAATGATAATGGTGGAAAATATAATAAATAATAATAGAAAGGGAATAAAAACATAAAAATATAATGATAATGTTAATGTTAATAATAATAATACTATAATTATGAAAATAAACGAAGAAGGACCAAGTTGAAATTAGAATAAAATTGATGGGTGAACTTTCAAAATCACGAAAATAGGGATAAGGGACCAGATTAAAACGCAATAGAAATCATGGTAAAATTCTGAAAAGAATGCTACTGAGACTTGATTAACAAACACCACAAAAGGGGGGACCAGGAGCGCAAATATTCCTTTTAGGTAATATACTGTAACCAAACAGTGCCATTTTGTTTATTATAAAAATCTTCTTTTATGCCTATTTTTTATTCTTTCTTCTTCCAGAAATCAAGAAAAAGAGGCAGGTCCTCTTCCTCTCCCCCACTTGTGCCTGATGGTTTGGCTTCTCCGGCTGTTCGTCGATGCCCGTCACACCACCACCACGTCCGATGGCCGACGGCGTGCAAACATGGGCCTTAACGCCCCGTTCGAAGCCACCCTTTTAAAGCCCCAACTTACTGCTCCTGAACACGAAAGGAAAGGGCCTTCGGCACCCCCTTTCTTGGCCAATCTCCGGTGACGGCGCAAGCCCTTCTACAGTGTGCCCGCGTGGATTCAGGTAAGGTTTCCCTGCCCTTTTCTTTTTAGGTTTGTTTTTGTTTTTTAAAAGTTTTTTTTTAGAAAAATATATAAAGAAAATAAAAAAAATAAGAACAGTAAATGATGAATCAAAATACCAAAAACTAAATCAACCTTTAAGCAATTATTTTCTATTGATTGTTGATATTCAAGAAAAAGGGAAGGAGCCCCCTTTGTACATTCGATTTTTTGATGGGTTCGAATCCCTTTTTTTGTTCTGATTTTTTTTATTTTTTGTTTTTGATTCTTCCCCCTTTACATCGTCTTATTTTCATGTCTATATAGCCAAAATACAAAATCATTCTATTTTGTTTGTTGTTTTCGTCCTCTGGCTATTGTGGTTCTTCCCTTTTTGTTGCTTTGCAGGTCCGGAGGAAGTCAACGGAGCATGCTGGGCCATCTCCGTGCTAAGGATGCGCAAAAGAGGGGCCTCGGGATGGGGTGCCTTGGGTAGAGGTGAGGGCACGATGCCCGAGGGGTACGGCGCGAGAAGAGGCGGGAAAGGAAACCCTAAGGTTCCCTAATGTGTTTTAGCTTTGGGCCATATTTGGCCCACAGGTTTTGGGTTTGGGTTGTTTAATGGGTTTTGGGTTGTTCTAACTGTTGGTCTTTGTTAAATTTTTTTATTTTTGGTTTAGTTTGGGTTTTATTGGGCTGGGCAAAAATTGGGCTTGTACAGCTGCCCCTCTTTACTCATTATCGTGTAACGAGAATAGAGCAAAGACTATGAAAGACCATTTTGCCTGTTCTAGCTAAAGCTTGACTTATTCGGTGTTCTTATTCTTCATGTGGCATCATTTCAG
Organism: Gossypium bickii; assembly: GCA_025503065.1. NCBI lineage: Eukaryota > Viridiplantae > Streptophyta > Magnoliopsida > Malvales > Malvaceae > Gossypium > Gossypium bickii. The sequence goes on along the minus strand of CP106713.1, from coordinate 125,347,685 downwards.
TCCACCACATCTTGTTGCTTTGACTTGCACCACCACCACTTTAGAGGGATGGGATCTGTGGTTTCAATCTGCTCTTACTATTATCAGTCTGCTCCATTACAACTTCTAGGAGATAAGACTTGTATTTTCAACTTGCTCCATCGTAACTTCAAAGAGATAAGACTTGTATCTTCAACTTGCTCTACTACAACTTCAGGGAAATAAGGTTTGTATCTTTAGCCTGCTCCATTGCAACTTCAGGGAGATAAGACTTGTAACTTCAACATGCTCTACTGCAACTTTAGGGAGGTAAGGTTTGTCATGATCTGCTCTACTGCAACTTCAGAGAGATAAGATCTTTGATCTGTTATACTACAACTTCAGGGAAATAAGACTCGCTATCTTTAGTTTGCTCTATTGCAACTTCAGGGAGATAAGACTTGGAAATTTAACCTGCCCCACTGCAACTTTAGGGAGATAAGGTTTGTTGTGATCGATCTGCTTCGCTGCAACTTTAGGAAGATAAGATCTAATTTATAGCTTCGATCTATTTCACTGCAACTTCAGAGAACTAAGACCCGCTATATTCAGTCTGCTCCACTGCAACTTCAGGGAGATAAGACTTGTAACTTTGACCTGCTCCACTGCAACTTCAGGGAAATAAGGCTGAAAATGTCTTCGATCTGCTTCCTACAACTTCAGGAAGATAAGATCTTCTGTCTTCAATCTACTCCACTGCAACTTCAGGGAGATAAGATTTGTAACCTGCTCCACTGCAACTTCAAGGAGATAAGGTTTGTCATGATCTACTCTACCGCAACTTCGGAGATATAAGATCTGTAATTCGACTTTGATCTGTTCTACTGCAACTTCAAGGAAATAAGATTCGCCATTTTTGGTCTGCTCCACATCAACTTCAGGGAGATAAAACTTGAAACTTTAACATTCTCCACTGCAACTTCAGGGAGCTAAGTTTTGATGTGATCGATCTACTTTGCTACAACTTCAGGAAGATAAGATCTAATTTATAGCTTCAATCTGTTTCACTACAACTTAAGAGAAATAAGAACCGCTATATTCAGTCTTGTAACATCCTGAAATTTAGAATTTTATGTTTTGCCTTATATCATGCAATAGGCTAGTTAAAAATATTAATTGTGTATGTTTAGGGGTTCAATGAGGGCTTGGGGTTAAATTGGGCCTTAGTATAACTTTTGTGTTTAAGCACTTTAAGGAGAGATAGTAAAAGGCATCAATGCTTAAGGAAATAAGTGTGTATTTTGTTATCATAAATGAACATATGGCAAGGAGGTTGTGGTGTCAAGTGGAGAGCATAGAGGGAAGGGGTTCAAAACCCATCTGTTGCAACTTTTGGGATTTAAATTTTTGAGCTTCTCAAGTGTTGCATGGTAAGTGTCGGTCATGGCATCAAAGGAAGGAAAGAAATAAAAGAAAAATGGAATGATGACTAAAAGATAAGGTAAGGAAGAAAACAAAGAAAGTAGACAGAAAGAAACAAAAAGAAATTATGGTATGGAGGGAAATATGGGAAGGTGGAAAGAAAGAAACAAAAAAAAATTATGGTATAGAGGGAAATATGGAAAGGTGGAAGGAATGAAACAAAAAGAAAAGGAGTAAAAAGGGGAATATGTTGGCATGTTTCATGGGTGATGTTTTAGAAAGTGTTTTTGGTCAACACTTATCCCTTTTTGGAGAAGCAACACACGGCTTGGGAAGGAGTAATTGGGTAGCCAAATTCTTCATTTGTCATTTGGCAAACTTTGGTGCTTGTTAGGCCAAATTCATTGTAGCATTACTTTGTGTCATTTTTTTTTCTTCTCCAAACTTCTTCTTCCCTAATCCATACCTCCATAGTTGAACCCCTCATCTCTTCTTTATCATTTCTTCCCATTCGTTTTGACACTCACTCCTTTGATCAATCGAGTTATAGTGGAAGGCCAAAACTTTGATTAATCCGTAGTCATAAGTTAATCGATGGAAATCGGATTCATCATCGTTTAGGTAAGGAGTTTCTTCTTGGATTTTTCATTATATCTCTACTCGGCTATGTTGCAAATCGGATCGAAGTTTTGACTAATCAATTATTTTTAGAGACGAAATCACTCGATATTCTCTACTTGTTAATCCTTCGAAAATAGTGGTAAGCCAAATCTTAGCCCTAAACAACTACTTTCTCTCATCGTGGTACTTTTCTAATCGAGTGTTAGGGTGTCATAGGTGCCGACGATCAAGAAGGTTTAGTCCTTACTGAAATCAGGTGTGTAATCTCATACCCTTCCAAATACATGTTTGAAATGGTGTGTAATCTCACACTTCTCTAAAATTTTGCATGAATGTTCTGTGATTTGGTCGAAATACCAAAGAAAATCGAAAATCGGCATCCGGGATCACTCGGGCGCGCGTAGGTTCATAGTGGTAACCATGTTTTTGTAATAAAACAGTTTTGGTCAGTGACAGTGATGTGATTTTTAAAAATCATGAAAAATAGGAGAAAGGGAATTAGAAAGTTATTAAGATATCAAATTAAGTCTTACTGTGTCTATTTTAATATGGAAGAAACGGAGAAGAAAAAGGAATTTTATATTCTGAGATATGTTAATTTTCGTGAGACTGGTTCTAAATGACTTTGTGGTTCCCTGATCTATTTTGGAAAAATCATATAAAACTATACAAAGTGAATTATGAGTTATAGATTATATTTAAAGATTCTTTAGTGAGTCTATTTTCATTAGAAATAAGTGGCAGTATTATATGAAAACCGTACAGTGAGATATTTGAAATTAAGATAAGAGAGGTCAGAGTCATTGGACAGTGAAACAAGGGAAATTTTAAGGAATAAACTATACTAAATGGCCAGGCAAAAACTTCTAGTAAAATTACAGTAAGAAGATATATGAGTCTAGTTCCAATGAAAATTTACGGATCTAGATTTCGAGTTTTCTAACTCGAGTTATGGTCAATTTAGTCAGTATGACGCAGATGGACAGTTTAAATTTGTATGCCCCAAATTACTAGTTAAGTTTTAGTTATGAGATTACAGAATTATCCTTGGAGGGTAAATTACTGAAATATCATTGGGTTGCAAAATTACGAAAATGCCCCTTATGGGCCGAATTATGAAAATGCCCCTAATGGGCCGAATTACGAAAATGCCCCTAATGGGTCGAATTGATATATTGCCTTAATGGATCGATTTGCAATGTGTTACAATGGGCCGAATTTTTGTATTGAATCTTTGAATTAATTATTTTTATTTATATTTATAAATATCATCATTTACTATGTATGTTGCATTTGCATATTTTGCATGGGATGGGAAAAATGTAAAAGAAGAGAAGTGTAGCCTGGTGGCTCTACCACATTTTGATTCTGGTGGCTCTGCCACATATTCTGGAGGCTCTGCCACAAATTTTGATAATGGCTATGTGCCAATTTAAATATGGCTTTGTGCCATAGTGATTAAGGCTGTGTGCCGATTATATTATCGTATATGATTTTGGTGGCTCAGCCACAAATATTATAAATGGCCATTGGCCTGCGAATTATTATTAATGGCTTAATGCCTGCATATGGTGTGTTGACGGGGTGGGTTGACTGATGATCACCTACAGGTGTGTTGGTTGGTACGGGTGGTGTGTAGCAGATGGATTATTAGGATTGGGTTGGGAATTGCATTACATTCACATGATATTATAAATACATTATTATGTAAATGGGCCTGGGCCCGAGATATTGTTAAATGGGCTTCGGCCTAAGTTATTGTTTAATGGGCTCAAGCCCAAGTTTTTGCTAAACGGGTTCAGACCCAGTGGATAATGGTAAGGGGATTATACACTGAGTTCTTGTAACTCACCCCCTTTCTCTTAACCCTTGTAGGTAATGCTTGATGATATGGACTTGGGCTATGGATGACTCAAGGGAGGCCATACTTCAGAAATGGTTTATTTGGACTTTAGACTTCTCTCTCTTTTATTTTATTACTTTACGATTTTGGGTTAAATGTTGTAATAAGGCCTCTGGACTATTTTTATTTTGCTTTATGGTTGGGATGTTTTTATTATTTTTCTTAAATTGTTTAAAAAGGGAATTTTCTGAAAAACTTAAATAATGGTTTCCAAAATCGATTAACAAATGGATTTTCAAAATAAACTTTTACAAATATTTTTATACATCGGAGATATTTTCTTTGAACTTTTTTAAAATCAGTTTTACTTTATTTTTAATATTATTTTAATTTGGGTTTAACATTATGTAATAAGGCCAATGGGGTTTATTTTTCTTTAAATTTGCATTTTCAGTTATATGCAAACTATAAACGATAAATTTCTGGATCTTCTTAAACAATGACAACAGCGGTTTTAAATTAAGCTTCCGCAACAAAAGGTTTTAAGGATAATAACGTCTTCCAAGGATGATTTCTAATAACCACATTTTCAAATAAGCAAACGAAATCTGAGGTTTCAAATAGCAAAAAGTTTTAAATTCTTTAAGAAGAGTTTCTAATGAAAACATGGTTTTTGAAAAACTATTCAATGTGACGCGTCAAATTCGGGCCTAACTTCTAGGTCGAGTTTGGGGTGTTACATTTAATGGTATCAGAGCCTGGTTTCAAAACTCCATTATGGTTTGGGCTAAAAAACATTTTCAAAGCTGTTTAAAATTTTAATTTATAATGCATGTTCTAAAAGAAGTATGGCACCACGGGTATTCGGCACCAAGTCAAGTAAGTTATATTTTCAATTTATGATTATTGTAGTATGACTACAGAAATACCCTAGAATTTTTAGTTTTAGGAACTGAAACTATAGAGATTGAGACTATAGGATCCGTTTTGCGAAATCGACTTTACTTTCTATATTTCATAAAACATTGAATAATATACTAATTTTTTAATCAGATTAAATCGAGTTAGTAACCATGAGCACTAGAGGACGTGGACGTGGTAGACGTGGCCGTGGTAGAGGCCGATGTGCTAGAGTTATACCTGAAGTATTAGGAAATATGCCGGAAATAGATGCACTTGCGTCACCCGTGACTAAAACTGGATCCCCTGACCGTATGAGGGAGGACATCGCTCTGTCCCAAGCAATGCTGCGAGTCTTGGAGAAAGTTGCTGGGGTTAGAACTGGGCCAGTAGCTCGTGGATCAATTTTGGAACGACTTAGATCAAGCAGTGTCGAGGTTTTTAGGGGTGTCTCGGGTGTGGCCCTAAATGTAGCAGAATATTGGCTCGAGGTAGTGGAACAGATCATGGATGATTTAGAGTGCACCACCGAGTAGAAACTGAGAGGAGCTGTATCCTTGTTGAGAGACGAGACATATCAATGGTGGTTTACTGTTCGAGAGGGCACTCAGGCCGATCGTGTTACTTGGGATTTCTTCAAAACTGCATTCCAAGGAAAGTTTGTTAGGGCTAGTTATGTGGATGCCCGGAGGAAGGAATTCTTTAATTTGGTTCAAGGAAGTAAGGCCGTGGCAGCTTACGAGGCAAATTTCTGCGTCTGAGTCGTTATGCTCGAGGTATTGTACCAACTGACAATGAACACTGCGTGTGTTTTGAGGATGGGTTAAGTGATGAGTTGCGGGTATTGATAGCCCCACAACAAGTAAGGAATTTTGCCACACTTGTGGAGAAAGCCAAGATAGCTGAGAAGACTAAACACTCGGAACGGTGAAACCGAGAAAAAGATAGAGGCAAGAGCAAGAGGGACTTTAAGTACTCAGGTCCTACTAGAGCGTTTTAGAAGAGGCCCAGAAATGATGAACCAGCTCAAGCTAGAGTACCAGCTGCTACCAATCAGTTACAACCATGTGTGGATTGTGGAAAACATCACTTGGGTGAATGCTGGAAGAGGACCGGTGGTTGTGTCAGATGTGGTTCCAAAGATCATCGGTTTAAAGATTGTCCATGACAGGCTGCTCGTACTCCGGGGGTCCGTAACGATTTTGCGCAGCCAGCTAGAGGCGCTCAACAGCCACCGAGGGGCTGTGGGCCAGGTCGAGGTGGTAATGGCGTAGGACGAAGTCAGGGTGCACCAGTTAGAGGTATTGGTAATAGGGGTAACGCGGAGGCGAGACAGCCATGGCTAGTCTATGCGGTCAGACGCCGAGAGGATGGCGATGCATCTGATGTGATAACCGGTACGTTTTTCATATCTGATGTACCTGTTACCGCTTTGATAGATATCGGGTCCACCCATTCGTATGTTGCTAGTGCTGTATCTGAAAATCTGAACATTAAATTTAAGCTTACTGCTAGAGAGATGACGGTAATTAGTCCTTTAGGACAATCTGTGTTAGTGAATAAATTGTTTAGAGATGTGCCTCTAGAAGTTCAGGGAGAAACATTTTTGGCGGATTTGATGGAACTGCCTTTCGACGAGTTCGACCTTATTTTGGGAATAGACTGGTTGGTGAAACACTGTGCGAACTTGGATTGTGCTGCAAAGCGGATGGCGATAAGAACTTCGGGAGATAAAGAAGTGGTGATGATAGGTGAAAGGAGAAATTATCTATCGAATGTGGTATCTACTTTAAAGGTAGAAAAGTTTATGCGAAAAGGGTGTGGAGCATTCCTAGCCTTCATTAGTGCGTTGGATGCCAAGGAATTGTCGGTGGAAGGTGTTAGAACGGTGAAAGAGTTTTCAGACGTCTTTCTCGAGGAACTTTCTGGATTGCCTCCGGATCGGGAGGTAGAGTTTGGCATTGAGTTATTGCCAGGAACGGCTCAGGTATCCATTGCTCCTTATAGAATGGGACTGAAAGAATTAGCGGAACTTGAAGCTCAAAGTCAAGAGTTATTGGATCAGGGATTCATTCGACCGAGTGTATCATCGTGGGGAGCACCGATTTTGTTCGTCAAAAAGAAGGATGGGTCGATGCGTATATGCATCGATTATAGGCAGTTGAATAAGTTGACGATCAAGAATAAGTATTCGTTGTCGAGAATTGATGACCTGTTCGATCAATTGCGAGGAGCTTCAATTTTCTCAAAAATAGATTTGAGATCTGGTTATCACCAACTTAAGGTCAAGGAGACGGACATTCATAAGACTGCATTTTGAACCCGTCAGGGGCATTACGAGTTTTTAGTGATGCCATTCGGGTTTACTAACATACCAGCCGCATTTATGGACATGATGAACTGAGTCTTCCAACCCTATTTAGACTGGTTTGTAGTGGTGTTTATAGATGACATTCTGGTGTACTCAAAAAATGAGGAAGAGCACGATTCGCATCTGCGGGTAGTATTGCAGATATTGCGGGAAAAGCAACTTTATGCCAAATTCAGTAAGTGTGAATTTTGGCTAAAGGAAGTGACTTTCTTAGGGCATGTTGTGTCGGCCGAAGAGATTAGAGTTGATCCCGGAAAGTAGAGGCTGTGTTGGATTAGAAACCATCGAAGTCAGTGGCCGAAATCTGGAGTTTCTTAGGGTTGGCTGATTATTACCAACATTTCGTTGAGGGGTTTTCATTAATTGTTGTATCCCTAACTAAACTGTTGCGCAAGGGAGTACCATTTGTGTTGTCAGATCAGCAACAAGAGAGCTTTGAGAAATTGAAGAAGATTCTGACAGAAGCGCCAGTATTGATTCAACCTGAGGTTGGAAAAGAGTTTATTGTTTACTGTGATGCGTCACACATGGGCTTGGGATATGTGTTGATACAAGAAGGGAAAGTGGTGGCTTATGCATCTCGTCAGCTAAGGCCGCATGAAGTGAACTATCCTACTCATGATTTAGAGTTAGCTGTAGTGGTGTTTGCTTTGAAGATTTGGAGACACTATCTATACGGTGAGAAGTCGATTATCTATACAGATCATAAGAGTCTAAAGTATCTCCTTACCCAAAAGGAGTTGAACTTAAGATAGCGGAGGTGGAGAGAACTGTTGAAAGATTATGACTTCTCAATCGAGTATCATCCCAGAAAGGCTAATGTGGTAGCGGATGCGTTGAGTCATAAGGTGATATCAGATTTGAGAGCGATGTTCGCTCATCTCAGCCTGTATAAATATGGTAGTCTGCTAGCCGAACTTCAGGTGAAGCCTACGTGGGTAGGCCAGATTAAGTAAAAGCAATCGACAGATGAAGCGTTAGGTTCTCGATTACATCATGTTAAAGGTGGTGAGATAGGGGATTTTGGATTGAATAGTGATGGAGTATTGTGTTTCTGCGGAAGAATTTGTATGCGCAAAGATACAGAATTGAGACAAATGATTCTGCGTGAGGCGCATAGTAGCCCATATGCTATGCACCCCAGAGGAAATAAGATGTATCGAGATCTCTGTGAGCAGTATTGATGGCCAGGGTTGAAACGGGAGGTTACTGATTTCGTGAGTAAGTGCTTAACATGTCAGCAGGCGAAGGCGGAACATCAATTGCCGTCAGGGTTGCTTCAACTGGTAAAAATTCCATTATGGAAATGGGAAAGGATAACGATGGACTTTGTTAGTGGGTTACCCTTAACGCCTACTAAGAAAGATTCATTATGGGTTATAGTGGATCGATTGACGAAGTCTGCTCATTTCCTACCGGTTCGTACGGATTATACGTTGCAGAAGTTGGCCAAGTTGTATATAGCAGACGTCGTAAGGTTACATGGGGTACCAGTGTCTATTATATCGGACAGGGATCCTAGGTTTACATCAAGGTTTTGGAAAGCTTTACATGAAGCTTTGGGAACAAAGTCAAAGTTCAGCACAACATTTCATCCTCAGTCAGATGGTCAGTCGGAGAGAGTAATCCAGATTCTGGAAGACATGTTAAGGGGCTGTGTGATTGACTTCAGGGGTAGTTGGGAGGATTTCCTACCGTTGGCAGAGTTTGCTTATAACAATAGTTATCAATCCAGAATCCAGATGGGACCCTACGAGGCGTTGTATGGTCGTAGGTGTCGTACTCCCACTTGTTGGACTGAATTGGGGGAGCGGCAGTCATTGGGTCCTGAGCTGATTTCAGAGACGAAGAAAAAAGTAAAGGTAATTCGGGCACGGTTAAAGGAAGCTTCAGATAGGCAAAAATCGTATGCGGATCTGAAACGTAAGGATATTGAGTTTGCAATAGGAGATCAAGTCTTCCTAAAGGTCTCACCCTGGAAGAAACTCTTTAGATTTGGACGGAAGGGCAAGTTGAGCCCCAGGTTCATCGGACCGTACCGTGTGTTGAAACGTGTTGGGCCAGTAGCTTATCAGCTTAAGTTACCTCCAGAGTTGAGTCAGATTCATAATGTATTCCATGTCTCAATGTTAAGGCGTTATTGATTGGATCCGTCTCATATTGTACCGGTAGAGGAAGTTGAGATAAGGCCTAACTTGTCGTTTGAGGAGGAGCCAGTGCAAATTCTAGATCGGGACATTAAGGAGCTGAGAAGGAAGTCGGTACCATTAGTCAAGGTTTTATGGCGCAATCACGGAGCGGAGGAAGCTACGTGGGAGCCTGAGGACACAATTCGACAGCAATATCCTCATCTCTTTTAATCAGAGGACGAAATTTTCTTTAAGGGGGTAGAATTGTAACATCCTGAAATTTAGAATTTTATGTTTTGCCTTATATCATGCAATAGGCTAGTTAAAAATATTATTTGTGTATGTTTAGGGGTTCAATGAGGGCTCGGGGTTGAATTGGGCCTTAGTATAACTTTTGTGTTTAAGCACTTTAAGGAGAGATAGTAAGAGGCATCAATTCTTAAGGAAATAAGTGTGTATTTTGTTAGCATAAATGAACATATGGCAAGGAGGTTGTGGTGTCAAGTGGAGAGCATGGAGGGAAGGGGTTCAAAACCCATCTATTGCAACTTTTGGGATTTAAATTTTTGAGCTTCTCAAGTGTTGCATGGTAAGTGTCGGTCATGGTATCAAAGGAAGGAAAGAAATAAAAGAAAAATGAAATGATTACTAAAAGATAAGGTAAGGAAGAAAACAAAGAAAGTAGAAAGAAAGAAACAAAAAAAAATATGGTATGGAGGGAAATATGGGAAAGTGGAAAGAAAGAAACAAAAAGAAATTATGGTATGGAGGGAAATATGGGAAAGTGGAAAGAAAGAAACAAAAAGAAATTATGGTATGGAGGGAAATATGGAAAGGTGGAAGGAAAGAAACAAAAAAAAAGGAGTAAAAAGGGGAATATGTTGGCATGTTTCATGGGTGATGTTTTAGAAAGTGTTTTTGGTCAACACTTATCCCTTTTTTGGAGAAGCAACACACGGCTTGGGAAGGAGTAATTGGGTAGCCAAATTCTTCATTTGTCATTTGGAAAACTTTGGTGCTTGTTAGGCCAAATTCCTTTTAGCATTACTTTGTGTCATTTTTTTCTTCTCCAAACTTCTTCTTCTCTAATCCATACCTCTATAGCCGAACCCTTCATCTCTTCTTTATCATTTCTTCCCATTCGGGTTAACACTCACTCCTTTGATCAATCGAGTTATAGTGGAAGGCCGAAACTTTAATTAATTCGTAGTCATAAGTTAATCGATGGAAATCGGATTCATCATTGTTTAAGTAAGGAGTTTCTTCTTGGATTTTTCATTATATCTCTACTCGGCTATGTTGCAAATCGGATCGAAGTTTTGACTAATCGATTATTTTTAGGGACGAAATCACTTGATATTCTCTACTTGTTAATTCTTCAGAAATAGTGGTAAGCTGAATCTTACCCCTAACAGCTACTTTCTCTCATCGTGGTACTTTCCTAATCGAGTGTTAGGGTGTCATAGGTGCCGACGATCAAGAAGATTTAGTCCTTACCGAAATTAGGTGTTTAATCTCATACCCTTCCAAATACATGTTTGAAATAGTGTGTAATCTCACACTTCTCTGAAATTTTGCATGAATGTTCTATGATTTGGTCGAAATACCAAAGAAAACTGGAAATCGGCGTCCGGGATCACTCGGGCGCGCGTAGGTTCATAGTGGTAACCATGTTTTTGTAATGAAACAGTTTTGGTTAGTGACAGTGACGTGATTTCAAAAAATCATGAAAAATAGGATAAAGGGAATTAGAAAGTGATTAAGATATCAAATTAAGGCTTACTATGTCTATTTTAGTATGGAAGAAATGAAGAAGAAAAAGGAATTTTATATTTTGAGATATGTTAATTTTCGTGAGACTGGTTCTGAATGACTTCGTGGTTCCCTGATCTATTTCGGAAAAATCATATAAAATCGTACAAAGTGAATTATGAGTTATAGTTTACATGTAAAGATTCCTTACTGAGTCTATTTTCATTAGAAATAAGTGAAAGTAGTATATGAAAACCATACAGTGTGATATTTGAAATTAAGGTAAGAGAGGTCAGAGTCATTGGACAGTGAAACAAGGGAAATTTTAAGGAATAAACTGTACTAAATGTCTAGGCCAAAAATTCTGGTAAAACTACAGTAAGAAGATATATGAGTCTAGTTCCAAGGAAATTTATGGAGAAGATATATGAGTCTAGTTCCAAGGAAATTTATGGATCTAGATTTCGAGTTTTCTAACTCGCGTTATGGTCAATTTAGTCAGTATGACGCAGATGGACAGTTTAAATTTGTATGCCCCAAATTACTAGTTAAGTTTTAGTTACGATATTACCGAATTATCCTTGGAGGGTAAATTACCAAAATATCCCTGGGTTGCGAAATTACTAAAATACCCTTGGTGGGTAAATTATTGAAATACCATTGAGTTGCGAAATTACGAAAATGCCCCTAATGGGTTGAATTACGAAAATGCCCCTTATGGGCTGAATTTTGAAAATGCCCCTAATGGGCCGAATTACGAAAATGCCCCTAATGGGCCGAAAATGCGCCTAATGGGTCGAATTGATAGATTGCCTTAATGGGCCGATTTCCAAAATGTTACAATGGGCAAAATTTTGTATTGAATCTTTGAATTAATTATTGTTATTTATATTTATAAATATCATGATTTACTATGTATGTTGCATTTGCATATTTTGCATGGGATGGGAAAAATGTAAAAGAAGAGAAGTGTAGCTTGGTGGCTCTGCCACATTTTGATTCTGGTGGTTCTGCCACATATTCTGGTGGCTCTGCCACAAATTTTGATAATGGCTATGTGCCAATTTAAATATGGCTTTGTGCCATAGTGATTAAGGCTGTGTGCCAATTATATTATCGTATATGATTTTGGTGGCTCAGCCACAAATATTATAAATGGCCATTGGCCTGTGAATTATTATTAATGGCTTAATGCCTGCATATGGTGTGTTGGCGGGGTGGGTTGACTGATGATCACCCACAGGTGTGTTCGTTGGTTCGGGTGGTGTGTAGCAGATGGATTATTAGAATTGGGTTGGGAATTGCAGCACATTCACATGATATTATAGATGCATTATTATGTAAATGGGCTTATGCCTGAGATATTGTTAAATGGGCTTCAGCCCAAGTTATTGTTTAATGGGCTCAAGCCCAAGTTTTTGCTAAACGGGTTCAGACCCAGTGGATAATGGTAAGGGGATTATACACTGTGTTCTTGTAACTCACCCCGGACTTGGGCTATGGATGACTCAAGGGAGGCCATACTTCAGAAATGGTTTATTTAGACTTTAGACTTCTTTCTCGTTTATTTTATTACTTTACTATTTTGGGTTAAATGTTGTAATAAGGCCTCTGGACTATTTTTATTTTGCTTTATGGTTGGGATGTTTTTATTATTTTTCTTAAATTGTTTAAAAAGGGAATTTTCTGAAAAACTTAAATAATGGTTTCCAAAATCGATTAACAAATGGATTTTCAAAATAAACTTTTACAAATATTTTTATACATCGGAGATATTTCCTTCGAACTTTATTAAAATCAGTTTTACTTTATTTTTAATATTATTTTAATTTGGGTTTAACATTATGTAATAAGGCCAATGGGGTTTTTTTTTTTAAATTTCCATTTTCAGTTATATGCAAACTATAAACGATAAATTTCTAGATCTTCTTAAACAATGGTAGCAGCGGTTTTAAATTAAGCTTCCGCAACAAAAGGTTTTAAGGATAATAATGTCTTCCAAGGATGATTTCTAATAAACCACATTTTCAAATAAGCAAACGAAATCTGAGGTTTCAAATAGCAAAAAGTTTTAAATTCTTTAAGAAGAGTTTCTAATGAAAACATGGTTTTCGAAAAACTCTTCAATGTGACGCGTCAAATTCGGGCCTAACTTCTAGGCTGGGTTTGGGGTGTTACAAGTCTGCTCCACTGCAACTTCAGGGAGATAAGACTAGTAACTTCGACCTACTCCACTGCAACTTCAGGGAAATAAGGCTGAAAATATCTTCGATCTGCTTCCTACAACTTCAGGAAGATAAGATCTTTTATCTTCAATCTACTCCACTGCAACTTCAGGGAGATACGGTTTGTCATGATCTGCTCTACTGTAACTTCGGAGAGATAAGATCCACTATATTCGATCTTCTCTTGCAACTTCAAGAATGCCGGTCCTACTATCTTCGATCTGCCCCACTACTATCTCGAGAGGACAAAATCTAAACTTTTCAGTCTGCTTCCTTACTATCTAAGGAAGACTTCAATCTTCAGTTTGCTCCACTACCATTTGTAGGGAACAAAATCTGAACATTCCAATTTGCTTCCTTACTATCTTCAGGAAGACTTCAATCTTCAGTCTGCTCTACTACCATATCGAGGGAACAAAATCTGAACTTTTCAATTTGCTTACTTACTATCTTCAGGAAGACTTCAATCTTCAGTCTGCTCCACTACCATCTCGAGGGAACAAAATCTGAACTTTTCAATTTTGCTTCCTTACTATCTTCAGGAAGACTTCAATCTTCAGTCTGCTCCACTACCATCTCGAGGGAACAAAATCTGAACTTTTCAATTTGCTTCCTTACTATCTTCAGGAAGACTTCAATCTTCAGTCTGCTCCACTACTACATCTAGGGAACAAAATCTGAACTTTGCAATTTGCTTCCTTACTATCTTCAGGAAGACTTCAATCTTCGGTCTGCTCCACTACCATTTCTAGAGAACAAAATCTGAACTTTTTAATTTGCTTCCTTACTATCTTCAGGAAGACTTCAATCTTCAGTCTGCTCCACTCTAGGGAACAAAATCTGAACTTTTCAACTTACTTCCTTACTATCTTCAAGAAGACTTCAATCTTCAGTCTGTCTCCACTACCATCTCGAGGGAACAAAATATGAACTTTTCAATTTGCTATACCGTCCTCTAAAGGATATGTCCTATGGACTGGAATGTATTATGGACGACATTTGCATGAATGCAGAATGTCATCAGAATTGTCTTTTTATGATGATTAGGATGTAACGATCGAAATGAATCAGATGCTCCTAATTGGACGTGTATGAATGATATTTACATGAATGCATGAGAATGACCCTTTTTACTGTTTGGGTTGTCATTGCTCGTAGTTCGTCAAGGTTCTATAATTGATGCGTTATGATGCTTTCTCGTTCAGCCGGTATCTTTGACAGAAAACCCAAAGAAACGATCATATTCTATTCAGCAAGCTTTCCCCGCTGTAATTTCGAAGTTCCTTCCACTGTGACTTCTGGGACATAAAGTTTGTACCTCCCACTGATACTTCAAGAAAATAACATTTGGTTTCTTCCAACCATCTTGCTGTAACTCTGAGGTATAGGATCTGTTACACCATTCGCTGGGTATAATGGACATATGTATATGCCTGATATTTGTATGAATGCGAAGTATCATTTTTCTTTTCCTGAAAATGATCTCTTTGTGCACATGGGTTGACATTGCTCGTTATTTGTCGAGGTTGTATCACCGACGAAATGTCCTGTCTTTTGTTCAACCAATAAAATGTTCAAAGAGATAATCATTTTTCTCCAATATTTCCAAACCTTAAGCTGAATGAGTTCTGAATAATAGTTCTGTTTCAGGTCCTTGTATTATTCAGAAGCTTTCAGAGTAACATGCGAAACTCCTTTTATGAAAGTATTATTAGTCCACAAATCGTTCTTTCAATGCAAAATGCTTGAAAAAGGTCATAATGATGGATGAAATGAAAATTTATTAGGAGCATAGCTCAAAATAGTTAATCAAAGCTAACAAATGTAATGAAGAAGAAAGTTTATTTAGAGTGTATTTTGAAAAGACAAAGATAGCAAACTCAAAATGGGGTAAAATGGAAACTAGGTGCCCCAAATATCGCAGCCTGAGCTTCTGAAACACCCCAAACCCGGCCCACGAGCCTTGACCAGATCTGGTATGTTCCCCGGTGTAAACCGTTTCAAAATTCTTTTGTTACTTAGGAAAAACTTGTGTGTTTTGCAAGAAAAATTGTTTGGGTTGGGCTTGAGTTGAAAACGAGTTGGTTTTATGTTGAAAACCCATTTATTTTAGGTGACAAAAATATTTAGAGTTTATTTCAAATTAAAATTTACTTAATCTTTAATAATTAAAATTAAAAATCATAGTAAATAAAACAGGAATAAAATAATTCCCCATGGCCTTATTACATCAAAATAATCCCAAAATTTAAATTTAAAGTACTTAATTAAAATAAAAGTCCCAAATAATAAAATTTCCTTGTTGTGCATGGCCACCTTTAAGCTCTTGCCGACCCGGTCCATTACTGCTCATCACCTGAAAAATATTCCCCAGTGGGGTGAGTCAAACAGACTCAATGTGTACACAACAGTAAAATTTAATAGATCAGGCATACCATAACGTATCACATGCACATTCATATACAGATAAAATAATGATGCAACCCATACCCAAACCTAGATGCCATCCGCTACACATCCCCGTACCAACCTGCACACCGTGGGGACTACTAAGTCGACCCTCCATCCGCTACACTCCATCAAAGGCAGTCGCTGCAGTCGACGTGCTCATCGCCCATATAAAATTCGTGGCATAGCCACCAGATTAAATAATTGTGTCATGAGACACCACATTCAGATAATGTAACCGAAGTTACCACATTCAGATAATGTAACCGAAGTTACCACATTCAGATAATGTGACTGAAGTCACCACATTCAGATAGTGAGACCGAAGTCATCACATTCACTTCCCCTTTCTCATATAACCCGAATGCCCTATATATTTCATATCATGCATATCATACTTAAATTCACATTTATGTCACTTTTCACATGTTAAAATATAACATATTGCGTAATCCTAGCAGGAGTAGGAAACGTACCTGCGTACTTTGTACCATATTAGGGTACTTAGCCATATTCACAATCTTATACATTCATATATTAAATATTTGCCATATAACATATTAAAAGTTAGTGTGGGGTACACACCTGATTTGCTTAACGAATTCCTAAAAATCCCGAAAAACCGATCTATTGCCTTAGATCCGTTAACTCCTATATTCGGCCAATCATTTAAACACATTAATAAACCTTTTCGACCACAAATCCAAATCCTAGTAGGATTTATACACTTAAAACTTACCTTAAGGATCTTAAATCCCGAAATTATCCCTTGGTTGTAGCCTCTGTCGAAATTCCTAAACCACATGTTAGATCCAATCTAACATTAAATCATAATAATATAGCTTATGGCCGAATGGTATTCATAACTTACCTTAGATCTTAGAAGCCCCAAAAGATACCTTCTTGTAGTTGACAACTCTTAAATCCCGAAAACACCCTTCCATAATTCGGCCAAAATCAATAATAGAGATTAGTCCCTAATCTTCGATAGGTCTAGAATATAAAAGATTTGAAACCAAACTTGAATCTTACCCTTATTTGAAGGAATTGATTGCACCTTCACTTCAACCTTCAGAGATTCGGCTATGGCTAAATGATGCTCTCACAACTTTTGGCTTTTAGAGGGATTAGAAAGAAAAGAGAAGGAAGGGTAAAGGTGGAGGATTCGGCTAGACAAAAGAAAAAGAGAAGAGAAGAGAAGAGAACACTAAGAAATTCGACAGAGAGAAGAGAAGGAAGAAAATTGATGAGTAGCCCTCTTTCCTTCCTTTTATAGCCAAAATTACTACTCAGAATCCCTTACTTGGCCACCACTCTTCTTTATTTGATAACTTTATCCTTTAATTATCATAAAATAAAAGAGTTTAATCCAACATTTATCTCATGGGAATAATGATAAATAAATCCCTTATTTATCTCTTTGAAAATACTTAAGATAAATCATCATTTATCCTTATTTAGTTGAATTTTAAAGAGAATAAAACTCCCTTTTTAAGAGCCTTGTTGCCGTCCACCTCTGTGCTTCTGGAAGCAAAAATAAAACTTTTTTTATTTGCTTCCCATGTGACTCGAACCTAGGCCCAATACTCCTGTATGTGGCGCCATTTCCAGAGGCCCTAAGTGGCATCTTCAGGCCACTTTTCCAAGCCTGTTTGTGTGTCAAATTTCACATACTTTTTCTCTTAAGGCCACCTTGCCTTAATTTCCTCTTTTAAACTTTAAAACTCGACATTTCTAAGTCATTTCTAAGTTTCCAAAAATTTTCGTTCGGCTCTTGAAACTTAACATTTCCTTACATTCCCAAGTTTCCAGAAATGTTTACTTTCATCTTTTTGAATCATTTCCACATCATTTCCTTACATCCCCTAGTTTCCAAAAATGTTCACTTTCCTCTTTTAAACTTAACATTTCCAAAGCATTTTCCTTACATTTCCTTACATTTCCTTACATTTCCATACTTTTCCATACACATTAGGGTTCCTAAACTCCTCAGAACACTTCCAACATACCCACTAAGCCCACTATATCATGAATTACGCAAGAACGCATAACCCCTAATCTAGGATGTTACAGTTCTACCCTCCTTAAAAATAATTTTGTCCTCGAAATTACTTACTAACAGTCGTACAATCCTTCTCACCGCACTATGCTTACGCTGCGCACTCTGATCTTAATAGAACCATCATACTTTCTAGGCACAATCTTTAAGTTCACGTCCCCCAGAACTTATTTCTAACGTCGCGATTTAATCTGATTTAAGAGAATTTTATGAATTAGTCTTTATTCCACTGATTACCCGCGAAGAAGTTTTATGGAAAGAATTTTAGGAGTGGTTCTTCCGTATTCATACATGTACACAGTCTTTACATTCATACATCCATCAATCAATTTTGAACTTTCGTTCATTCAGAGAAATGTTGTAGTTTTCATTGTTGTTGTTTTTCCACTACCCAGGGATATTTTCGTAATTTACCCTACAGTGGTATTTTTATAATTTGTCAAAATGAGGTTCCTTGGTGATTTTTTCAAAAAGTATTTTGGAATTTTTAAATTCCCGAGGTATTTTGAAAAATTTTGAAATCCGGGGGTATTTCGGTAATTTTGGAGCTCGGGGGTATTTTGGTAATAAACCATGGTAAATTTGTAGAGTTTAATATTTTCGAGGTATTTCCAAATTTTGCAAAACTTTGAGGGTTCTTTTTGAGAATTGTAGTTTCCAAAACGGTGATGTTGCAAAAAAATTGGAAATCAGGGTCATTTTGGTAATTTTGTAAGTTAGGGGCAATTTCGTAAATTTTTCGAATCGGAGTATTCAAGACTTTTGTAAAATAGAGGTTTGGGGATTCTTTTACAAAATAAGAAAATTTTGTTGAAATTGGGGTAATAGGGTAATTTTTAAAACCAAGGGCATTTTAATAATTTTGCAAATAGGGGTGTTTTAGTAATTTTCATAAATCAAGAAATATTTCAGAAAAATTTTTATGGAATAGCTTTTATAAATCAAAAATTAATTTAAGAGTTTTAAAACTAGGGTTTCCATAAAAATACGGCTAGTCCCTTTCGGGTTTTAGTTAGGGTTTAGCCCATGAATAAGTCCTCTTGGTTAGGGTGTACCGAAGCTACGCACCAGGTAGGATTCGAGTGGAGAGGAGGCGAGTCACGCGGACTGCTTAAATACCAAGCTCCCACCGAATACCAATCCTAGACATGCGCACAATGGTTGCCACACCCTAACTCGGCGACTGAGGCACAGGTTTGTTTAATTAGGCATTTAAAATTTTATGTAATTGTTCGGGTAAACTAGTCTTAGAGTTCAAGTACCTATCATACTATCTACGTTCCATTCCATTTCTACCCTTCTACAAATCACAATATAAATCACACAAAGGATAGGGGTACTTACCTGGTGGACTGCGGGTCGGAGACTTAGGTGCCATGCCAGAAAAACCTGCTTATCTTTAAAAACTCATTTGGGCTCGATTTGAAAACGTTTTGGGCCTTAAACCCCGGGCTGAGGGTTTGAAACTGGGCTCTGATACCAAATTAAAACACCCCAAACCCAACCCACGAGCCTTGACCAGATCTGGTATGTTCCCCGGTGTAAACCGTTTCAAAATTCTTTTGTTACTTAGGAAAAACTTGTGTGTTTTGCAAGAAAAATTGTTTGGGTTGGGCTTGAGTTGAAAACGAGTTGGTTTTATATTGAAAACCCATTTATTTTAGGTGACAAAAATATTTAGAGTTTATTTCAAATTAAAATTTACTTAATCTTTAATAATTAAAATTAAAAATCATAGTAAATAAAACAGAAATAAAATAATTCCCCATGGCCTTATTACATCAAAATAATCCCAAAATTTAAATTTAAAGTACTTAATTAAAATAAAAATCCCAAATAATAAAATTTCCTTGCTGTGCATGGCCACCTTTAAGCTATTGCCGACCCGGTCCATTACTGCTCATCACCTGAAAAATATTCCCCAACGGGGTGAGTCAAACAGACTCAATGTGTACACAACACTAAAATTTAATAGATCAGGCATACCATAACGTATCACATGCACATTCATATACAGATAAAACAATGATGCAACCCATACCCAAACCTAGATGCCATCCGCTACACATCCCCGTACCAACCTGCACACCGTGGGGACTACTAAGTCGACCCTCCATCCGCTACACTCCATCGAAGCGATCATTGCGATCGCGTGCTCATCGCCCATATAAAATTCGTGGCATAGCCACCAGATTAAATAATTGTGTCATGAGACACCACATTCAGATAATGTAACCGAAGTTACCACATTCAGATAATGTAACCGAAGTTACCACATTCAGATAATGTAACCGAAGTTACCACATTCAGATAATGTGACCGAAGTCACCACATTCAGATAGTGAGACCGAAGTCATCACACTCACTTCCCCTTTCTCATATAACCCGAATGCCCCATATATTTCATATCATGCATATCATACTTAAATTCACATTTATGTCACTTTTCACATGTTAAAATATAACATATTGCGTAATCCTAGCAGGAGTAGGAAACGTACCTGAGTACTTTGTACCACATTAGGGTACTTAGCCATATTCACATTCTTATACATTCATATATTAAATATTTGCCGTATAACATATTAAAAGTTAGTGTGGGGTACACACCTAATTTGCTTAACGAATTCCTTGAAATCCTGAAAAACCGATCTATTGCCTTAGATCCGTTAACTCCTATATTCGGCCAATCATTTAAACACATTAATAAACCTTTTCGACCACAAATCCAAATCCTAGTAGGATTTATACACTTAAAACTTACCTTAAGGATCTTAAATCCCGAAATTATCCCTTGGTTGTAGCCTCTGTCGAAATTCCTAAACCACATGTTAGATCCAATCTAACATTAAATCATAATAATATAGCTTATGGCCGAATGGTATTCATAACTTACCTTAGATCTTAGAAGTCCCGAAAGATACCTTCTTGTAGTTGACAACTCTTAAATCCCGAAAACACCCTTCCATAATTCGGCCAAAATCAATAATAGAGATTAGTCCCTAAATCTTCAATAGGTCTAGAATATAAAAGATTTGAAGCCAAACTTGAATCTTACCCTTATTTGAAGGAATTGATTGCACCTTCACTTCAACCTTTAGAGATTCGGCTATGGCTAAATAATGCTCTCACAACTTTCGGCTTTTAGAGGGATTAGAAAGAAAAGAGAAGGAAGGGTAAAGGTGGAGGATTCGGCTAGACGGAAGAAAAAGAGAAGAGAAGAGAAGAGAACACTAAGAAATTCGGCAGAGAGAAGAGAAGGAAGAAAATTGATGAGTAGCCCTCTTTCCTTCCTTTTATAGCCAAAATTACTACTCAGAATCCCTTACTTGGCCACCACTCTTCTTTATTTGATAACTTTATCCTTTAGTTATCATAAAATAAAAGAGTTTAATCCAACATTTATCTCATGGGAATAATGATAAATAAATCCCTTATTTATCTCTTTGAAAATACTTAAGATAAATCATCATTTATCCCTATTTAGTCGAATTTTAAAGAGAATAAAACTCCCTTTTTAAGAGCCTTGTTGCCGTCTATCTCTGTGCTTCTGGAAGCAAAAATAAAACTTCTTTTATTTGCTTCCCATATGACTCGAACCTAGGCCCAATACTCCTGTATGTGGTGCCATTTCCAAAGGCCCTAAGTGGCATCTTCAGGCCACTTTTCCAAGCATGTTTGTGTGTCAAATTTCACATACTTTTTTTTTTAAGGCCACCTTGCCTTAATTTCCTCTTTTAAACTTTAAAACTCGACATTTCTAAGTCATTTCTAAGTTTCCAAAAATTTTTGGTCGGCTCTTTAAACTTAACATTTCCTTACATTTCCAAGTTTCCAGAAATATTTACTTTCCTCTTTTTGAATCATTTCCACATCATTTCCTTACATCCCCTAGTTTCCAAAAATGTTCACTTTCCTCTTTTAAACTTAACATTTCCAATGCATTTTCCTTACATTTCCTTACATTTCCATACATTGCCTTACATTTCCATACATTTCCATACATTTCCATACATTTCCACACATTTCCATACATTTCCATACATTTCCATACATTTCCTTACATTTCCTTACATTTCCATACTTTTCCATACACCTTAGGGTTCCTAAACTCCCCAGAACACTTCCAACATACCCACTGAGCCCACTATATCATGAATTATGCACGAACGCATAACCCCTAATCTAGGATGTTACAGCTTCTCTGTTTAAACTTCTTGAGGATCATTTTAAGCTCAATATGTGTTTAAGGGATCTGGAGTACTTTGTCAATGGTCCAAGACGTAACATACCCCTTCATTGTTACTTCAAGTGTAGCGAGACTACTGTATGCCCCATTTTTTATCAAAATTTGATTTGCACTTTTCAGGTTTTCAACTCAAATCCCCTTTGGTCTCAAAGTGCCCTTTGCGGATTTTTGTTTTTGGCCTCTCCATTTCTTTCTTCTATTTTGTTGAAAATTTTTATTTTTTATTTTTTATTTTTTTATTTTTTAGGCTAAATCTGAATTCGCCGTATTGGGCAGGTCCTTGCCATCCATCTTAGTCAATATTCATGCTTCCATAGAACATGCCTTCTTTGCTGCATAAGGTCCTTTCTAGTTTGGCATCCACTTTCCTTAGAAGTCCCTTTTGTACAAAAAGATCCTTTCCAAAACTAGGTCTCCTTCATGGAATTCTTTAGAGTGAACCTTCTTGTTATAGGCCCGTATCATTTGCTTTTGGTACATTTGACTATGAGGATAGCCCTTAGCCTAGTTCTTCAATTAGGTACAATTGATCAGATCGGGATTGGATCTACTCGGCATTATCCAATTTTGGCTCAGCCCATGCCTGGGAAGAGAGAATTTTGACCTCAATAGGCAAAACCTAATGAGAAAGGCATTGCCCTAGTAGAGGTCCTAGCCGACGTTTAATGAGCATAAAGAGTAAACGTAACTTCTATATGCCAATCTTTACAAGTCTAGGTCATCTTCCTAAATCCTTGTTTTTTTTGCACTATGACGTGGCACTTGATCTTTGAATAGACTGCAAACTTTTGACATTGTGCGATTAAATGTGATCTTTTTGACATTTTTGTTGTCAGCATTTTTTCTTTCCTTTTTTTGTTCTAATGACCATTGACTTTGCAATATTGGCTTACGAAGCTACTTCCACCCTCTTAGCAAATTAATGTTTGCCAAAAGCTTCCGACGAGATCGTCCCAATAAACTCTATGCCCCACACAGATAAGGTCTATGAAGAAATGAATGTGACATATGAATCTTCTTTTCATAAATTTGGCATTTACGACATAACTGATGCAATCCCTTTCTATGGTAGACCAGCAGAATCTGAATCTCATGATTAACTTGGTTATCATAAAATCATTAGCGTGTGATCTTTAAATACCCTGATGAACCTCTTCTAGGATTTCCTTAGCCTTAACAGCTTACCCACGATTCAGTAGCCCAGGCATGTCACGTGAAAACATCCTTGAATTGGGAATAACTCAATGATGTCTCGCTTTGCCTTTGTGGTGAGCTAGGCTTTGATATTCATCTTTCTCTCTTCTCCTAGGCTCACAACG
The DNA here is from genome assembly GCA_025503065.1 of Gossypium bickii. NCBI lineage: Eukaryota > Viridiplantae > Streptophyta > Magnoliopsida > Malvales > Malvaceae > Gossypium > Gossypium bickii. The sequence continues at coordinate 125,324,389 of CP106713.1, read as the reverse complement.
ATGCTTTATAAGGTAGTATCTATTTTTCATCTTGCTCTACCATCTTTAACAAATCAGGAGATAGATTACAATCCCTATCATCTCCAAAGCCCTGAGATCCCTCTAGACACATATCTTACTCAAAAGTAAACTCTGAGTCAGTAACAGCGTCGCTCCTGTCATTGATATTTAGGGACCTACTGTTGGTACTAAAGAATATTCAAAGAACAAATGAATCTAAGAATGATTATTTAGTGGTATGAACATAAATGAAATAAAGGAATAAAAGAATATTTTCTCAATATGAGAAAAATGTATTTTTTATTGAATTTAAGATTTAGGACATAAGCCTATCTCACAAAAAGATTCTTATTGCTCTGAGGCTTAGAGTAATAAGCGTGTTTTGGACATTACTCTGAATTTGGCTCTAAAAAATACAAGGATCCCTTCCACAATCCCATTGTTCAGAACACTCCCAAGTATGTAAGGCCAGATGTCTGATGAATTCTCTTCTATGGCTCCTTCTTCGGACACGGTCTTGATGTTCAAACTTCTCGATATTCTTTCCGAACTCTTGACCTCTTCAAGGAATTTCAATTTTTTGGTTTTTTTTGAGAAATTTAATGCATGCAATGCAATGCAATGTAAATGCATGAAATGAATGTGAAAAAAAAGGGAAGCGTTGATTCTGAATTCTCTTCTTTGGCTCCCTCTTAGGATACGGTGTTGATGTTCAGACTTCTCGATATTCTCTCTGAGCTCTTGACCTTTTTAAGGAATTTCAATTCTTTAGTTTTTTTTGAGAAATTTAATGCATGCAATGCAATGCAATGCAATGTAAATGCATGAAATGAATACGAAAAGAAAGGGAGACGTTGATTCTGAATTCAATTCCATTAGAAGAACTTTTCTAGAAAATACATTTCTTTACATAAAACAGATTGCATATACGGCTTTGTCCTCAGAGTCCAGGTGAACCCACCAATCCTCTTCTTCGTATTCGAATGTTATAGTCGTGTCCCGTGAGCTTTCTTCAAAGATGCCTCTTCTAGCTCATTGTTGCTTGGTTCAGGTCGTACCTCTTCACTCACTTACCTTCCGTGATGTTCATAATCTTCTGATGACTCTCGAATAATCCTTGTCAGCTTGAATCTTCAGGCAAGGTCTTCTCTCGTTGTTTACCTAGACTATGTTCGTAAAACCGTATTATAATCCACTTTATCAAGTAACACATTTCCTTATGACAAACTCTCCCATTCAGCAATCGAATATGAATCAACACTACCTTTCAAGGATGATGCAATGCAATGCAATCAAAACAGAAGAAAATACATTAGCACAGGAGAAATAAACAAACACAAAAGAAAACACATTAGTGCAAGAGAAATAAGCAAACACAGAACACCTACCCAGGTGACCACTAGGGGTTTGGAATGACTCTACCTAAGGTGGGCTCTTAAGGCTTTCTATATGGGGTTCAATTCTAAAGTATAGGTACCTGAACTAGCAGATTCCTCGATCCTCACCCATTATAGGCTCATATGGACAAATTTCAGTTCAGGGGGACACATTTCCCTATGGCCATGTGGAAGTGAAAACTTCACGAAGACATAGGTACGGATGTATCCTGAAAGCAGTCCACTAGCCCATGTAGAGGTGAAAACCTCACGAAGGCATAGCTTCTCGCTCCCACTTAAAGGTGTGACCACGACTGTCATGCAATATGATGCACAAAAGTGAACTAAGTGTGATGAAAATGTCATTCAATAAAATAAAACAAGTCAATATTTCCCACATAGCTTAAAGCAAGCAAGAAATGAAACACCTACTTGGGTAACCATTAGGGTTTGGCATAGCTCTACCTAAGGTGGGCTCTTAGGGTTCATTATATGTGGTCTGGTTCTAAAGAGAGGTATCCGAACCAACAGATTCCATGATCTTCACCCATTATAGGCTCATATGGACTGAGTTCAGTTCAGGGGAATACATTTCCCTATGGCTGCACGGAGATGAAAATCTCACGAAGACATAGGTACGGATCTATCCCGAAAGCGATCCACTATCCTGCACAGAGGTGAAAACATCATGAAGGAGTAGCTTCTCACTCCTATTTAAAAGGGTGTGACCACAACGATCATGCAATGCAATGCCGAGATTAAAACAACATGCGATAAAATGATCATAATTTTTCAAATCAAAATTTCAAATTTTCAAGTTGAATTTTCAAATTTTTGACATCGGATAGAAAATAATCAATTTACAGCTTGACTCTCTTTATGGCCCCCAACGGAGTCGCCAAGCTGTCATAACCATTTTTTTAAAAACGGGAATCGACTTGGATTTTGGAAAAGAAAATAAAAATGGGAGTCGCCACCTATCTTTATTTGGTGTGATCGGATCACCTTTGTTTTAATAAAATGTTTTGATTTACTAAAATAGTGTTTTTGGTCCATGAAATTTTGAGAAGTCGAGTTCGGGAGTCGGTTACATGCGAGGAAGGGTTAGCACCCTCGTCACGCCCAAAATTGGTACCAAATTGATTAATTAGTGTCTTAATGCCGAAAATTGAAAACCGAGAGCGAATTAAAAATACGATTTTTTTTTATTGATGTTAATTTTTAAAACGTTTGAATGAATTGGAATAATCATCAAAAGCCATCCCACCTCGGAGTAACGAGATGCCACATCCAGTAAGTTAGGACACAGCACCCCGAATCCTCAAGAATAAGCTAGGGCATAATTCGGATCATTTTCATTTTAAAAATGCTTATCTCGAGGTAACGAGATGTCACACCGAGTAAGTTAGGGCACAAAACTTTGTACTCTCGAGAATAAGCTTTTTATTTTAAATCATTTTAGAAATTCTTATGTCGAGGTAACGAGATGTCATACCCAGTAAGTTAGGGTACAACACTTTGTACTCTTGAGAATAAACTTTTTTATTTATTTAGAACTTCTTGCGATTTAAAAGGATATCCCGTTGTTCAGATAAAATGAGAAAAATCGAAACTCAGTAAGTTAGGGCACAATTTCCTCGAATTTCTAATACGAAATATCGATTATTTTAAATACCTAATGCATTGAGGAAAAATTAGTGAGACAAGTGATAATATGAAAATACAACAGTACATACGAAGAGAACAATAATAAAATAACGATATGAAATCCGAATAATATGCTAATACGAATATTACGAATAAATTAATGATAATGGTAAAAAATGACAATATGGATAGTGATAAAATGAAAGTAATATATTAATAATAGTAGCTTAAATAATAATAACACATTAATAAAGAATGATGATGGTAATAATATAAAAAGAATAAATATGTAAAATGAATAGTAATAAATCGAATGGTAGTAAAATAATAGTAATAGCAATCATGATAGTGATAACAATGATGGTAATGATTACGATGAAATAATAGTAGTGATAAATAATAAGAATAAAATAATGGTAATAAGTGACAAAGAATAATATATAATAATGAAGATAATAATAAGGTGACGAAAGTAGTAACAGTAATCAAATGGTAGTGGAAAAGGACAACAATAATGCAATGATAATGGTGGAAAATATAATAAATAATAATAGAAAGGGAATAAAAACAAAAAAATATAATGATAATGTTAATGTTAATAATAATAATACTATAATTATGAAAATAAACGAAGAAGGACCAAGTTGAAATTAGAATAAATTTGATGGGTGAACTTTCAAAATCGCGAAAATAGGTATAAGGGACCAGATTAAAACTCAATAGAAATCATATGGTAAAATTCTAAAAAGAATGCTACTGGGACTTGATCAACAAACACCACAAAAGGGGGGGACCAGGCACGCAAATATTCCTTTTAGGGAATATGCGCAGTAATCCAGTAACCAAACAGTGTCGTTTTGTTTATTATAAAAATCTTCTTTTATGCCTATGTTTGATTCTTTCTTCTTCCAGAAATCAAGAAAAAGAGGCAGGTTCTCTTCCTCTCCCCCTCTTGTGCCTGATGGTTTGGCTTATCCGGCTGTTCGTCGATGCCCGTCGCACCACCACTACGTCCAATGGCTGACGGCACGCAAACGTGGGCCTTAATGCCCCGTTCGAAGCCACCCTTTTAAAAGCCCGACTTACGGCTCCTGAACACGAAAGGAGAGGGCCTTTGGCACCCCCTTTCTTGGCCAATCTCCGGTGACGGCGTGAGCCCTTCTACGGTGTGCCTGCGTGGATTCAGGTAAGGTTTCCTTGCCCTTTTCTTATTAGGTTTGTTTTCGTTTTTTTTAAGTTTTTTTTAGAAAAATATATAAATAAAATAAAAATGATAAAATAAGAACAGTAAATGATGAATCAAAATACCAAAAACTAAATCAACCTTTAAGCAATTCTTTTCTATTGATTGCTGATATTCAAGAAAAAGGGAAGGAGCCCCCCTTTGTACATTCAATTTTTTGATGGGTTCGCATCCCTTTTTTTGTTCTGATTTTTTTTCATTTTTTGTTTTCGATTCTTCCCCCTTTACATCGTCTTATTTTCATGTCTATAGAGCCAAAATACAAAATCATTCAATTTTGTTTGTTGTTTTTGTCCTCTGGCTATTGTGCTTCTTCCCTTTTTGTTGCTTTGTAGGTCCGGAGGAAGTCAACGGAGCATGCTGGGCCATCTCCGTGCCAAGGATGCGCAAAAGAGGGGCCTCGGGATGGGGTGCCTCAGGTGGAGGCGAGGGCACGATGCCCGAGGGGTACGGCCCGAGAAGAGGCGGGAAAGGGAACCCTAGGGTTCCCTTTTGTGTTTTAGCTTTGGGCCATATTGGGCCACAGGTTTTGGGTTTGGGTTGTTTAATGGGTTTTGGGCTGTTGTAACTGTTGGTTTTTGTTAATTTTTTTATTTTCTGGTTTAGTTTGGGTTTTATTGGGCCGGGCAAAAATTGGGCTTGTACAATTAGTATTATTCAAAAATATTGAACACATAGTGATACTGTATCGGCAAGACATATATGTAGACCTTTGTACCTTTTGATCTCCCACAAGCCTGTCCTTTTCCTCAACGTGCCATGATTTTCCATGAACATGTACCGTCTTGTACTGCACACTTCGCCTCGTACTTATTGAGCTTGGATTTAACCAAATTGTAGTTAACCTCATTCTTGATGCTGTATTGTTTCAATGTAGCAAGAAAAGCATTCTTTTTAGAAAACTCGTTACCAACTTCTAATTCGCCCGAATCTAATGACGAAGTAGTACGGTTACGCATCCGGTGGGGTAGTTCAGGAAACTCCAATTCATCGTCTTGAGATAGATCGATATTATGCATGTGGACTGGAGGCGAGTACGCCCTGAATAGCGGATCTTCTTCTTCTTCGTCTGAACCGCCCTCAACATCTTCAGGTACTGTTGGAACAGGCTCCGGTTCAGAAAATAATCTAACTTCTGCACCATCAGGCCTGAGCTCTCGAGGTGGATCCACATCCGACTCATCATCTGATCCACCATAATCTGCAACGAACGAGGGAAGGATATGCATGTCCCATCCACCAACCGAGTGTCGTATAGGGGTTATGTTTTCCATACTACCACCAAACACGGGCACTTCTGTATTCTGCCTCCCACTAACAGAGTGTCGGCTTGGGGTCGTGTATTCCCCTCGAATAGAAGTAGAGGTTGAGGTCGAAGGAAGATCAATTGGCGATGAAAATTGTACATATACCTCAAGATAGGGTGATCCACTGGCAAGATGAGTCTCTACCATTGCCTCAATGCTCCGAGGACCTTTGATGTCGAATGATTCATATCTCACCGGATCAACTGAAGCGCAAAATTTATACTTAATAGACTGAACTTTCATTGGCGTTGTTCCGAAGATTTTACGCCTAATTCTTTTGCGAAGTTCTAACAAATCTATGTTCCGATTAAAACCTAGTCGCGCTGTGTTCTCCGATAAAAAGACAACACCATTTTCGGTGTCACAAACCTTACCATCGTAGTAAATAATAGCATTAATACGTTCACTCATTTTCAGTTTCTATTTTTCTTTTGCCTCAATTTCTGTTATGCAACCTGAGAATGAAATTTGGCTGATTTATATTCTAAGGACTGCCACAGACTACTGTAGCAAAAGAGCATCCACGTGGGAGCTCTTTCCAGTACTCTTGCTGACAGTGCATCCTGCTGGAAGCGTTTTGGCCACTATTTGTTCAGAAACGTCTTCTCAAAATTATTGTACCGGAGACTACTGTAGCAAAAGAGCGTCCACATAGGAGCTCTTTTCAGTACTCTTGCTGACAGTGCATATTGCTTAAAGTGTTTTTGGCCACTGTTTGTTTAAAAATGTCTTCTCAAAATTATTTTGCCAGATTTAACTGTCAAAAAATTTCAAATAATTTTTTTGGCTAATATATTTTGCCCAAAACCCTAAATATATTTTTACTAAACCCTAATTAACCCTAATCTACTCTATTAAATTTCCCTGAAAACCCTAAATCTAACGACCCTAAAAAAGCATAAACCCTAGCCCAGAAACCTTAAAATTTAATACCCTAACACTAAAAATAGCTGAAAGGGCAGACGGGGAAGGAGGCTAAAAGCGCGTCAATATCAGCGCATTTTGTAGGGATGCAGTAGGAAAGCGCGCCCTTGGGGGAGCACTTTTGCCACATCAGCAAAGCGCGTGCTAATGTGGCAATAGCACTCCCCCAAGGGCGTGCTTTCCTACTACATCCCCACAAAACGCACTGACGTGGACACAGTTTGTTGGGAAATGACCATTTTCCGTAAATTTAAAAAAAAATCAGCCCTTTTCCGTAAATAAAGTTTTTTTGGTATATTAGGGTATTTTGCCCCTATTATTATATAGTTTAATTTTAAATTAGTGTTTATGATATGTAATTTTGATGTGCCTGTAGGGCTCACTAGTAAATACCAAAAAACATAAAACAATGACTTCTCCTTTTATGGTCAACCAAGGCAAGACTTTAGAAATATTATATCATCCATTCTGTATATAACTATCAACTATAAATTATTTAATGAATTTGATTCACCAATATATTATCTTAATTTTCTTGATATTAAATTTTATGCGTACAATATTAATTTATACATGTTCAAATATTGGTTTTTCTTTTGCGGTTTAAATATCAATATTCCTTATTTTCATTTCTATATGAAGAGAGGTGTAGTGACTTGAACTAATCTAGAGAATAGTGATTGAAAGAATTGAAAAATGCTTTGTTTCTATTTCATTGAATCTAGTCTACCTTCTGATTACTGTACATACAGTTTATACCAAAAGATCATAGTAAGCTGAAACTGTTACTAATAGCATTATCTAACTGCTTGACTGATTACTAATCAGTTGTAACAAACTATCACTGCCTGAGCTATACTTTATCATGCACCCAACTTCCCAATAGGTAAGACTCGAAGAAGATTTCAACACCGAGCAAACAAATTTATTGACAGAGGCTTGGTGAGAACATCAGCCACTTGATCACATGCGGGAACCTCGCCAACTTGCAAGGAACTATGCATGACTTTCTTACAAACAAAGAAAAGATCAAGCTCAACATGATTGAACTTCGAGTGTAAAACAGGATTTGTTGCAATAGCGACAGCACTAGAACTATCACACCACACACTCGGAGTATCATTAAACTGAATATGAAGTTCTTGGAGCAACGATAGTAACCAGGTGACCTCATTAGTGGCAGCCGCAAGGCTCCTATATTCGGCATCGGCTATGGAACGAGACACCACCTGCTTCTTCTTGGAACACCATGACACTGGAGTTTGCCCAAAATAAACACAGTACCCTGACATAGAGCGTCGATCATCAAAATCAAGTCCCCAGTTGGCATCAGCATACCCAACCAAAGACAATCGATTAGATGGATGGAAAACAAGTCCAAAATCAAGAGTACCACATAGATATCGCAAAATACACTTCAGTGCCACCATGTGTACTGTAGTAGGATTGTGCATGAATTAGCAGACTCGATTTACGGCATAGGTAATATCAGGCCTAGTCAGCACAACATATTGAAGAGCACCTGTAAGACTCCTATACTCAGTGGGATCCTCCAAACTATCTCCATCATTCTTAGGCATAGAAGATGAGCTGACTTTCGGTGTGGGAACACTCTTTACCGTAGCCATTGAACAACGATCTAGAATATCCTGAATATATTTTAGCTGGCATATATGTAGACAACCGGAGAATCGAGTTACCTCTATCCCGAGAAAATAGTGAAGATCACCCATATCCTTGAGGGAGAACTCTTTGTTTAACAACTGAACAAACCAACCAATCGTTGTGGACGAGCTGCCAGTGATTAAATAAGTAAAGAACAGAGTCAGACTTTACCCGAGCAAATAATGATACATCAGATTTGGAGACAACGAAACCAGCTGAGACCAGAACCTGTCGCAGCTTCTCAAACCAGGCCCAAGGAGCTTAACGTAGACCATATAAGGCTTTCTGTAGATAATAGACAAAATGTTTACCCTCTGAATCATACTGTTCATATCCCAGAGGCTGATGCATAAAAACTTCAGTATTGAGAACCCCATTCAAGAAGGCATTGTTCACATCAACTTACCTCAGAGACCATCCTTTTGAAACTGTAATCGATAAAATAACTCGAATAGTGGCAGGCTTAACTACCGGACTGAAGGTTTCCTTGAAATCACAGCCAGAAACCTGAGAGCAGCCTTTCGTAACTAGTTGAGATTTCTGTCAAGCTATAGTACCATCAGGATTTTTCTTAATCTTGAAAAGCCACTTACATCTGATGACCTTGTAATTTTCTGGTCGAGAAACAAGTTGCCATGTAGAGTTACAAACCAGAGCATCGCACGCAGCCTGAGCTGCGACCCTCTATTCAGAGGAAGAATAAGCTTCCTCGATCGAAGAAGGTTCCACAGCTTCAATAGTCAAAGCTTTGGCTTTGAAAATACTAGCTTTCGACCAGGTCCTCATTGGATGAGTATTGACTATGGGCTCATGACGAGGTTGACCTTCAGAGGAGAACTCGGGATCCTCCACAGAACTGATCTCATCAGCACTAGGTACAGATGAACCCTGTGGGTCACAGTCAGCCCCAATATCAGACTAAGCAGTAGTAGTAGGAGTTGACATTGGATATAGAACTGGTTGATTAGTAGAAGGCTCGAAAGTCAGAGAAAAAACTTGTCGAACTAACGGGACGAACGTGGAGACATACTGACTAGGACCTGATAGTTGACCCTCAGAAGTTGACTCAGACGAAAGAAACAGATTCTCATCAAGCATAACATGCCATGAGATGACTATCTTGCCAGACGAAAGAAGACACTAGTACCCCTTGTGTTGAGCACTATAACCCAAAAACATTAAGGGTTGAGACCCAAACTCCAACTTATGTGTCATAAACGACCGTAAATATGGGTAGTAGCAACAACCAAACACTCTGAGGTGATCGTAAGTAGGCTCGCATCCATAGAGAGCCTTATACGGAGTTTATCCATGTAACACTGGAGTGGGAAGGCGATTGATGAGATGAACCGCACAGGAAAACACATATCCCCAGTACTCCATAGATAAATTTGCCTGAGCCAGAAGAGTGATACCCATATCAATAATATGTCAGTGTTTGATTTCAGCCACTCTATTCTGTTCAGAGGTATGTGGACATGTCAGTCGATGAATGATTCCTTACGATGCTAGAATTGATATGAAAGCTCGATATTCTCCTCCCTAATCACTTTGAAATTGTTTAATATTCTTCCCAAACTGAGTTTTAATAAATTGCTAAAATTGAAGAAAACACTTCACAACCCGAGGCTTCTGTTGAAGTAGATATATTCACGTGAACCGGGTGCAAACATCAATAAAGGAAATATAGTACCAGTTAATGCCACATGGAATAGACGCAGGACCCCACAGATCAGACATAACCAAAGTAAAAGGTTCACTATATTCTGTAGTAGAAATAGGAAATGGTAATTTATGGGACTTTCCTTTTTGACATGCAGTACACACAGTTTCACAATTGTATTTATTAGAGGCAATACTACATTTATTCAAAACAGACTTAACAATACTAGAACCTGGGTGACCCAGACCTTATGCCATAGAGAGAAAACATTACACTCTTTGGAGTTAGCCTCGATTTCAAGAGAACCAGTGAAAGGAGCTTCAACCGACTGAGCAGAAATCACAGGTACTGAAAAGTGATACAGTCCATCATGAATGTGGCCCTTCAGTAGAGTTTCCATGGTCATGATGTCCTTAATAACGCAATAGGTGGGGTGAAATTCAAAAAATACAGCATTATCATTTGCAAATTGAGCTACCGACAAAAGATTCTTCCTAATGCTTGGAACACACAAAACGTTAGACAAGGCCAACAACTTAGATTCAGTAGGTAAATAGCTATGACCAATTGACGTAATTGAGGTAGGAGTGTCATCACTCATTAGTAGATTAGAAGTACCTGAATACGAAGTTGCGTGATGCAGAGCCGATGGATCCCGGCACACATGATTACTGGTGATAAACCGTAAAAGTAATATATTTTAATCCCATATCTAGCATACTTTTGGTTGATTTATCCCTTGATTTATGTAATTTGGTGCTCTTAATCCTTTCTTTTCATGTTTTATAATCAGGAAAGCACCAGAGGATGAAAAGAACAAGAAACAAGCCTAAAACGGATCAAATTGGACTAAAATAGAAATCGACACGGCCTGACCCTAGACAACACCGCCGTGCCTCATTGATAGACTAGAACACAGCCTGACCACGATTCATACAGGCGTGTCTCTTCAGCAGGATTGAACAAGGCCAAGCCACGATTCACACGGGCGTGTGCCATAGGGCGTGTCCCTATCACGGAAAAGAAGAGTTTTACTCGAAATAGGATGCTTGAAGGTAAAGAAACACATTCTAAAGCCTATTCAAACACCCTAGTAGGAATTCTATTCGAATTAGGATACTTAGAGGCCAAGTAAGGTATCTCAAAGCCTATATAAACACCCTAGGGGAAAACTTAAGCGGGGAGTTCGGCAGAAGCCTTCTACCAGGGCTTTTGTCGCGGGGTGGTTAACTAGGCCTATGAGCCGAGCCAAGGAGGTCAGATTTGTGGGATTCACTCGAAGATAGCCAGTTGATCCATCTCAAGAAGCTGGAATTCTACTCAAGACGGAGGATCTCTCCTTCAATTCCTTCAGGGGGTTTTAGGGTTTTCTTATATTTTGTTTTATCTTTTCTTCTGAGATGTTTTCTTTTACATTTATGAACTAAACTCTTTAGATACCTAAAGGGGATAAACCTAAGACGAATCTTGTTATTGTTTTCTGAACTATATGATAAATACTTAATTTGTTCTCAATTATGTGTGCTTAATTCTTGTGTTGATATTTCCGGGATATTGATTCAAGTGTGATATGCTTATGTGGTGGAGCAAAAGTCTGTGCCTAAGAGTAGATCTAGCATAGTTAAGTGGAGTTGCCCGCGTGCCTAGAGATAGGGTGACAAAAATCTGCCGGATTAGGGTCAATCTTAATATGGGAGTCCATAGATCAGGTTAATGCAATTCTAGGGGTTTTGATTAGAAAGAGATTTTAATTAATCAACCTAGGGTTAGATGTCATTCGCCTCGAGAGAGGGTCTAATATAAATTAGGGAATCCTACGGATCAAGCCAAGTTAATAAATCGTCTGGTTCAGTGTTAGATAACAAGTGAAGTCTAGGTGGATTCTTCCTAGGGAATCGTCTTAATCAACTGAGCTTTTCCAATAGCATTTCCCCAATTCATTCTTTTTGTCTTTGCCTCTTTAGCTTAGTAGTTAGTTAATTTAGGATAGATGACAAAAATCCCTTTATTTTAGGCTAAATAATAGAAAGAAAGTTAGTATTAGTACTTTTAGTTCCTGTAAGTTCGACAATCTGATCTTGCCTAAGCTATACTACTGTTCGATAGGTGCAGTTGCCATAAATCGTTGTCATAATTAGTTTCCAGGTTTGATCATATTCTTTATAAATTTTTAAAACTCGATAGACATATGATCAAGTTTTTGGCACCGTTGCCGGGGAATTGAAATATTAATAAAGCTTTATTTTTATTACTTTAGCCATTTTTTTATTGCATTTTATTTTTTATTATCTTTGTTTTTATTTTACTTTGATAATTTTTCTTTTATTTGCTTTTGACAGATAATTTTAGTTTATAGAGGAGATGGCACTGAATAACTATCAATGGCAAATTATGAGGATAAACCCAACAAAAGCTGCTAGTGTCTTCAACCTCGACCCAGTAACCATGCTATCAAACCAGATAGAGCATTTAAATAAAAAGATTGATAGTTTGTGTTCTTCACAAGTACATCCAGTGATGCAGTACAAAACAAGTAGAGGTGTGACGAATCCTGAGTACCCACCCTACAGACATGGCATAGAAAGTGAACCGATGAACTATTTGGGTAACAATTTCAGAACTCAAAATAACCCTTATAGTAATACTTATAGTACAGATTGGATGTACCATCCCAATTTCTCATGGGGTGGTCAACAACCCCTCCCAAACTTCCAACAACATCCCTACCCACAAGAAAAGAAACCGAATCGAGGAGATGCTGACAAAATTTATAGCGGTATCAGAAGCACGTTTCCAAAACACCGAACAGAACTCGAAAATCAAGAAGCATCAATTCAAGGGATCAAGAACCAGTTAGATCAGCTTGCTAAGCTTATCTCAGAAAGACCACAAGGTATCTTGCCAAGCAAAATTGAATCTAACCCAAATGAACAAATTCAAGCCATCATTGCCCAAAATTGTAAAGGGTTAGACGAACCAAACCCAAGGGAAGAACCTGTGGTAAGTGAAGGTAAGGCTGAGGTGAGCCATGAAATACCAAAATCGGCAATTACAGAGTACCAACCTCGTATTCCATATCCCGAAGAAATGAAGAAGGACAACACAGAGGAACAGTTTGGTAAGTTTCTAAAACTTTTAAAGAAATTACATATTAACTTATCGTTTCTCGAAGCTCTTTCGTAGATGCCCGATTATAGAAAATTTTTAAAAGAGCTGTTGACAAACAAACGGAAGCTAGACGAGGCATCACATGTGGAGCTAAACGCAATGTGCTCGGTAATTCTACAAAATAAACTACCACAGAAATTAAAAGATCCAGGGAGTTTTACAATTCCATGTTTAATTGGTAGTTTATCTATTGATAATGCTTTAGCTGATTTCAGGGCAAGCATCAATGTTATGCCTTATAAAATGTTTAAACAACTAGGTCTAGGGAAACCTAAATAAACTAGGATGAGCATTCAATTAACTGACAAAACCATCAGAATTCCTAGGGGTATAATAGAAGATGTTCTAGTCAAAATTGATAAATTCGTATTCCCAGTAGACTTTGTAGTTTTAGACATGGATGAGGACAATAATATTCCTTTAATTTTAGGAAGACCCTTTTTAGCAACTGCCAGAACTAAAATTGATGTCGACGTAGGTGAACTCATACTTCGTGTAGGTGACGACTCAATTAGTCTTAAAGCTCTTGACTCAGCTAGGACATCAAGTGATAGATGTGAGAAAGTAAATTCAATTGCTGACCAAACTGTTCAACCTTCCTCACAGGAAACACCATGAAGCTACAAAACTGAACCTGATCCTGAATCCTGTGCCAACAAAGAAGTAATTCATGAGGATCGAAGGCTTCATATCTATGAACTAGACGAGTGGAAGACACACTTTAAAGAGAAACTAAAAACACACGAAGTAAAAATGAGGCAACTCCACAATGAACTTAATAATGGTACAACCCAGCTTAAAATAGGAGATCAGGTACTCAAAATCTTCCCAGATGGAACAGTCGAGGTAACTAGTCCTAAAATCAGCACCTTTAAGGTAAACACTACTCGACTTAAACTTTATATCAATAACCGAATTGATCACATGAGAAAGGATTTTCTCCTCCTCAAACCACCATGATTGTGTGAATAACAGTGAGTCTAGCTCAAGACTTTAAACGAGGTCTTCTCGGGAGGTAACCCGAGCACTAACTCTACTAATTAGTTTCATTTTAGTTCTTTTTGTATTTAGGCGTAGGTTTCCATACCCACACGGCCGTGGCCGTGGCGGTGTGGAAAAAAAATTCCCAAAACACGGGCCGCATCTCTATTTAAACCTCCTTCATTTTTCCTCTCCAGTTATCTTTCTTTTTTTATCTTCCGTTATTTACTTTTATTTTTATTTTTATTTTTTCTTTATTTTTTTCTTCTTATTCTTCATACCATTTAGATTTATACAATAAAATCAGGCCGGCTACTTCAAGAATTCAATTTCAAACGGTTCAAGGCGCTCTCCCACGTTCACCTCTGCCAATCCTATCCAGTTCCTTTTCATTGACTCCATCCAAAATTCAGGAAGTTTCACTTCTCTCCCTATCTTATGATTTTATTATTATTGTGCTATTATCTATCTTTGTACATTGAGGGCAATGTACATCTTTAGTGTGGGGGGGTGAATATTAAAGTGCCTAATTTTTTTTCATTATTCTTAAATCCCTAAATTTTATCTTGTCTTTAATTAATTTTCTCATATTAATAATTAGGATGAAAATTCCTTTAATTTATGATTTTTATTGATATGTCCTAGATTAAATCATAGTTAATTGTGCATTGATGATTTAAACCTTAAGATACTAGAGAATCAAGCATGATAAGTCTATTTTTCAGGAAATAAAAATTTGCTAGGTTGTTGAACTAAATTTAAATATTACCTTGAAGTTTGAAATTTACGAGGTTGATATCAAAATACCCATAATTTTTGTGAGATTTTGAACCTTATGGAGCAGATATTTTTTTCTTGCTCACTTTATTGATTATGAGTGTGTCAACATTGAATTATTATTCTAGAACTTGCCTCAATTATACATGTCGATACCACACCTTTGATTTGATATACAGAGATGGTTAAGGCGCCTAGGATTTAATCCACTTATTCCACTAAAAAGCCTACCTTCGTAATTAACCCTTAGTAAAGCCCGTTGATCCTAACAACCCTTTTTATTGACTCACCTACTAATATTAACCCGGAACCCTTCGTGTTTGTTATCACCATTCTTTTTCGACTTCCCTTATATATCGAGAATTGTTTTGATCAGTTGCCTGATTAAAACTATTTTCTTTTAGCATATGAATTTATATTGTATTATGTTCTTCAAAAAAAAAGAATCAATTCAAAGTATATTCAATATTAGTATTATAAAAAAGTGAGCTTGTACAGTTAAAGTTTATTATTTGAAGAATAAGTTCGTATTATTAGTATTTCAAGTTTTCATTAATGTAACTATTCATTATTAGTTCATTGTGTTTAGGGAAATTGTCAATTCGATCTCGATTCTAACCTTCTAATTCATCTTTTATCCACACTTTTAACCTAAGCCCCGTTACAACCCTGTTAAAGACCTTTTGATTTGTGCATCATCTCATTTTTTAGTGGTAGGGATTTGATTTTCAGGCAAGCTTATGGGATTGACTTTTCATGTTCGACTTATGAGTGCTTTTTTCCTAAACCTTAAACACCTTGAGTGATTTGAGTGAATCTTTCATGAGGATGTCAATCCTTGTTAGTTTTGAATTAAAGGTAATTATTTAGATAAAGAGAGACACCTATGTTTTCGTGCTACAAATATATAACTTAGAATTGTTTGAATCCTTAGAACTCTTTGAGTTAAAATTATCCATGTATGAATTATCTATGAATTATGATAAGATATTGTTGATAAGAATTATGAATTATGGAAAGTTCATTTTAATTGTAAGTTGAGAATTTGCTTGAGGACAAGCAAAAGCTTAAGTGTAGGGGTATTTGATAAACCGTAAAAGTAACATATTTTAATCCCACGTTCAGCATACTTTTGGATGTTTTATCCCTTAATTTATGTAATTTGGTGCTCTTAACCCTTTCTTTTCATGTTTTATACTCAGGAAAGCATTAGAGGATGAAAAGAAAGAGAAATGGGCCTAAAATGGATCAAATTGGGCCAAAATAGAAATCGACACGGCCTGGACCCAAGACTACACGGTCATGCCTCATTGATAGACTAGAACACAGCCTGGCCACGATTCACACGGGCGTGTCTCTTCAGTAGGAATGAACACGGCCAGACCATGATTCACACGAGCGTGTGCCATAGGGCGTGTCCCTGCCGTGAAAAAGAAGAGTTTTACTCGGAATAGGATGCTTGAAGTAAAGAAACACATTCCAAAGCCTATTCAAACACCCTAGTAGGAATTCTATTCGAATTAGGATACTTGGAGGCCAAGTAAGGCATCTCAAAGCCTATATAAAAACCCTAAAGGGCAACTTAAGCGGGGAGTTCAGCAAAAGCCTTCTGCCAGGGCTTTTGTCGCAGGGCGGTTAACTAGGGCGAGGAGCTGAGCCAAGGAGGTCAGATTTAGGGGATTCACTCGAAGATAGCCAGTTGATCCATCTTAAGAAGCTGGAATTCTACTCAAGACGAGGATCTCTCCTTCAATTCCTTCAGGGGGTTTTAGGGTTTTCTTATGTTTTGTTTTATCTTTTCTTCTGAGATGTTTTCTTTTACATTTATGAATTAAACCCTTTAGATACCTGAAGGGGATGAACCTAAGACAAATCTTGTTATTGTTTTCTAAACTATATGATAAATACTTAATTTGTTCTTAATTATGTGTGCTTAATTCTTGTATTGATATTTCTGGGATATTGATTCAAGTGTGATATGCTTATGTGGTGGAGCAAAAATCCGTGCCTAAGAGTAGATCTAACATAGTTAAGCGGAGTTGCCCGCGTGCCTAGAGGTAGGGTGACGAAAATCTGCCGGATTAGGGTCAATCCTAATATGGGAGTCCATAGATCGGGTTAATGCAATTCTAGGGGTTTTAATTAGAAAGAGATTTCAATTAATCAACCTAGCGTTAGACGTCATTCGCCTCGAGAGAGGGTTTAATATAAATTAGGGAATCCTACAGATCAAGTCAAGTGAATAAATCGTCTGGTTCAGTGTTAGATAACAAGTGAAGTCTAGGTGGATTCTTCCTAGGGTATCATCTTAATCAACTGAATTTTTCCCATAGTATTTCCCGAATTCATTCTTTTTGTCTTTGTGTATTTAGCTTAGTAGTTAGTTAATTTAGGATAGATAACAAAAATCCCTTTATTTTAGGCTAAATAATAGAAAGAAAGTTAGTATTAGTACTTTTAGCTCTTGTGGGTTCGACAATCCGGTCTTGCCTAAGCTATACTACTGTTTGATAGGTGCACTTGCCTTAAATCGTTGTCATAGTTAGTTTCCAGGTTCAATCATATTCTTTATAAATTTTTAAAACTCGACAGACATACAATCAACTGGCTCCCGAGTCAGGATACCAGGATGTGGTGCCCACCGGCACAGGAATATAAAAATTTGTACCACCAGCATTGGAACCAACATATGCAGTATTGACGTTATAGTCAGAAGAGTCATAGTAATCTGATAGGTGAATATCGCCTAATCGTGGTAGACCAATACTGGGATCTGACCTAGAGTAAACACGAGCACGTGGTTTGGTATGTCACGGAACAACACCACCACTAAAGTGATCATCATACGGCCCTACACCAAGAGAAAGATTAATTTGGACATTATTAGTAACCGGTGTTTGGGGTAAGGGAGGGGCATTCGGCCTATTTGATTCTTGAAATGGTCCAATACCATGAGGCCCATTATTGTGGGGCTTAGGTACACCACGAATTGGAGGAGGGAACCCGTGTTTACTATTCGGCCCAAGCACAATAGGTGGCCCACATGCACTCCAATGTTGCTGTCTAGCATTTGGCCTGACAAAAGGAAGGTTGGACACACCATGTGGTCCCACTTCATTGTAATTTTGACCACCAAGTTTTGACCAGTAGCACCATAATTTTGACCATGTGCAATATAATTTTGACCAGTAAAACAATTCTGACCAACATCAAACCTAGGTTGTCTGTTGGTTTGTGAATACCACTCAACACACGTTGCAGGAGGCTGCAAGCCATTCGATGAAACAGAGATCGGGCCATCAGGCGCAAACGATAGAACCATTCTAGGCGCCGCCTTATCACGATGGTACCGGTAATAATAGCGCTGAGCGACTTGACCATACCGGGCACAGATCTGGCATTGAAGACTTTGTCGAAAACTCTTTCCTCGACCGCACGAGACTATCTAACCACCACGAGCAAGTTCTTCCGTCATCTATGAGGGAGTGCTCTCCACCATGTTTGCCGCAAGAAGAACTTCATGAACAGCCCGTTCTTGACGGCGTTCACACTTAAGAAGTGCATCGACAATTCGTTGAAACGGTAAGAGAGAGGAAGAAAGAGAGGCGGATGACACCACAACATCAAACTTGGTAGGAAGTCCCGCAAGTAAGATCTCAATTCTCTCAGCCTTGGAGACGTGTGATCTTGATGCTTCTAGAAGAGCACATAATTCTTTTAGTTTCGCAACAAAGTTAGTAACAAAGAGGTTACCTTTTCGTAAAGAATGGACTTCGTGGCACAAGTGAGGCTGCTTTGCACCAGTATCTGCCACAAATAGAGTGTTCGCCGTTGCCCACACATCAAAAGCCGATTGAACATCGACAAAAGAGAAGAGAAACGAAGGTGCAATGGTGGACAGTAGCCAGGAGGTTAGAAGATTGTCTTGCTGCGTGAAAGCTGAGGCAGCGGGATTGGACACAAGACCTCCATTAGGCACTTGAATAAACCGAGCAGGAGCAGTGATCGAGCCATCCAAGAACCCAGCCAAATCATATCTGGTAACAATAAGCTTCACTTGTTTTTTCCATTGAATGAAATTATTTTTGTCAAGTTTGACGATGTCATGCCTAGAAAAGGAATTGACGATTTTGTCACCAGTGAAGGGAGAGCCATGCGGCTCAACAAAGGCGGAATCATCAAAGTGTACGGTGGTCATGGCCTAGGATCGGCGACGACTGATACCATGAAAAGAGGTGTAGTGACTTGAACTAATCTAGAGAATAGTGATTGAAAGAGTTGAAAAATGCTTTGTTTTTATTTCATTAAATCTAGTTTGCCTTCTAATTACTATACATACAGTTTATATAGAAAGATCATAGTAAGTTGAAACTGTTGCTAATAGCATTATCTAACTGCTTGACTGATTACTAATCAGTTGTAACAAACTATCAATTGCCTGAGCTATACTCTATCACTATAAAAAAGGAAAAAATAAACTTTGATTTTAAAGGAAATAAGGAACACACACCAAGGATAACTTCTCCTTTTATGGTCTAGGAAGATTCAAAAGGTGTAATATTGAGAGGTGAGTATTAAATTGAATCGAGTAAATGAGTATTATTTTAATTTAATTTAAATTTTTTGAATTTAATTGAGTCAAGCTAAATAAGTTTGCTTAAGATAATTTTTTTAAAAAGTAAATTTTCCATATTAAAATATTATTGATAATTTGACTAAATTCTGAGTTACAGAACATAAATAATATATATATGTATATATCAGAGGCGAATCTAAAAATTACTATTTAGATTCTTTAAAAAATTTAAAAACTTTAAATTAGTAAAGATAAAATTACACTTTAGCCTTCTAAAATTATAAAAATTTAATTTAATCCTTTAAAAAACATAAATGTATATACTATTAAAAATTAAAAATTCATTTCGTCCCCCTAAAAAATTCTCTAGCTTCGCCCCTGATATATATGAAAACTCTTGGAATACAAGATACTTAGTATGATAAACTTGAATTAATAAGTTACTTGTTTAAGACCTCAAATTTATTTTATTAATTTTTTAAAAAATATAATTTAATATTTTTATATATTTTTAAGTATTTAATTCTTTGAATTTATAGGGAAAATATTTTATAATATTTTGAGTTTTAGAATATCATTTTGATTTTTTTTTTAAAATTTTTGAAAGGGATTAATTTGTACATTTTTAAAACAATCAGTGACCTAAAAAATATTTACATTTGAGTTGTAAAATTCAACTTGACTTAAACTTGAAAAACGTAATCACTCATTTAAGTTAATTTTAAAAAAAATCAAATAATTGATTAACTTAAAATTTTAAAAAAGAAATGATATTTCTTGAAATTGCTCACAGCTAGTAATATTATATGGTTTTGTTTTAAATCATGTTTGTCATATCTAATGTTGAAGTGAGTGTAGGGCTTACAAATAAACATATATAAAACCATGACTTCACCATGGCTTCAAAACACATTATATCAGCCATATTATATACAGGTAAATTATAAACTAATTATTAAAATTGGTCGAAATATCATTTAAAATACTTATTTAATTTTTATATAAAATTTTTAAAAATTAAAATCTTTGAAAAAATATATATTTATAATTATTAAACTCATTGATATAATTATTCTCTTTGAAATCATCTGGGTTTTCAATAGAGTAATATATCAAATGTAAATTTTACTTCAATTGCTTTGTTTTTTTTTTTTTTTTTTGGTTGATGAAAATTGATAGAATAATATATTTGTGAAAAACCACTTGAAGAAGATCAATAGCATCTTCCCAACATGATCAAATTAAGCAGGTTAGATGTGAAGAGTTCAATAGTTTTAATAAATTTCTCAATTTGTAACCTTTATTAATATATTCAATCGTTCTCAGATTTGAAACATAGATGTATGTTTAAAAATAAAATAAAATAAATAATAAAACATATGGTTTGAAGTTAATTAATCATAAGAATATATAAAATATATACGACATTAAAATAAAAATTAAATTAATTTGGGAGCAAAAATGAAATTTAAACACATAAATACATCAAATTAAAAATATTAATTAAATGCACTACAACTGTCTATCAAAGTGTTGTCTTCAATTTTCAGTTAGTGTCGAGTTGACTTGTGATATTATTAGAAACTACGGTAAGTAAATGGTTTTCGACAATTTGTGTGAGAGAAAAAAAAACTAACTGAATATTCTTTGATTTCTATTTTTTCATCCTTAATCTTCTGATCATTTGATTACAACAATTTATAGAAGAACTTTTGGCTATCGTAAGCCATAACAAACTGTTAACAGACTAACCGTTCTCTACTAACTCAGTAACTAACTACTCTAACATTCACCCATCTTCTCCACAGGCAAGACCCGAAGAGAATGTCGAAAACGATGAAAAACACTCGCTGAAAGACGTTTAGTCAAAACATCCGCTACTTGATCACAAGCAGGAACTTCACCAACCAAAACAGAGCCATCCGCAACGCTTTCACGAACAAAAAAATAAATCAAGTTCCACATGTTTAAACTTAGAATGCAAGACAAGATTGGCCGCAACAGCAACAGCACTAGAACTATCGCACCAAATATTGGGACTGTCATCAGATTTGATCTCTAGTTCTTGAAGTAACGAAAGTAGCCAAACAACCTCACTAGTAGCTACAGCAAGACCTCGATATTCTGCTTCAGCTGTAGACCGAGCAACCACTTGCTGCTTTTGGAGCACCAGGACATAGGAGAGAAGCCAAAATAAACACAATATCCCGAAGTGGAGCGACGATCATCAAAATCAAGTCCCCAATTTGCATCAGCATAAGCAACTAAAGAGAGACGACTGGAATGTCGAAAAACAATTCCAAGATCAAGAGTCCCGCGCAAATACCTTAAGATGCGCTTTAGGGCAACCATGTGAACCGTAGTAGGATTATGCATGAACTGACATATCCTGTTCACAGCATATGCAATATCAGGCCTAGTCATCACAACGTACTGGAGAGCCCCAGCAAGACTCCGATATTCAGTCGGATCTGCTAAAGGATCACCATCTGCTTTGGAGAGAGTGGAGGAACTAACCATCAGAGTATGAACACTCTTAGCATCTGACATAGAAGCACGAGCAAGAATATCCCGTATGTATTTGGTCTGACAAAGATGAAGTGATCCAGAAGACGAATGAGTTACCTCTATGCCGAGAAAGTAGTGTAGGGCACCCATATCCTTAAGAGAAAACTCATTATTCAGCAGTCGAACAAACCAGTCAATAGCAGAAGAAGCACTCCCAGTTATAATAATGTCATCAACATAGACCAAAACATAAAGTGTAGAGTCAGTCTGAACCCGAATAAAGAGAGAAGCATCAGATTTTGAGGCACGGAAATCGATGGACACAATAAACGACTTCAGTTTTTCAAACCAGGCTCGAAGAGCCTGCCGAAGACCATATAAAGCTTTCTTCAGACGACACACAAGAGGTTGTCCTAAAGAATTATACTAAACATATCCCGGAAGTTGTTGCATAAAAACCTCGTTATCTAAATCACCATTTAAGAAAGCGTTATTAACATCTACCTGTCTTAGCTGCCACTGTTTGGAGACGGCTATAGAGAGAATGACTCTAATAGTGGCAGGTTTCACAACAGGACTAAAAGTCTCCTTAAAGTCACATCTCGGAGTTTGAGAACAACCTTTGGCAACCAAACGAGCCTTTCTACGCGCAACTGTGCCATCAGGGTTCCTTTTAACCTTAAATAACCATTTACATCCAATGACCTTGCGATTTGGTGGCAGATCGACCAAGTCCCAATTGGAATTGTGAACAAGAGCATCGTACTCAGCTTGTGCTGTTGCACTCCACTCAGGTGTAGCCAAAGCTTCTTCTATCGAAGACGGTTCAACAACTTCAACTGAAAGAGCTTTCGGTCTAAATATGCCAGCCTTTGCCCTAGTAATCATAGGATGAGAGTTGACCACTGGTGGGAGAGTATTCTCTGCACTGGCGTAGGGGGACGAGCTAATATTGTGGGAAGGAACAGCCTCATTATTGTCCAAACACACAGGCTGAGAGGATGCAGGAGCCAAATGAGAAGAAACAGGGGCAGTAGGAGACACATTGGTATTTGAAATAGGAGTAGTCATAGCCGGAGACCCTAAAGCAGGCATAACAGATGAACGGGACGAATTACTCATCGAATGTAGAGCAGAAACAGTCTCCAGTGGCCGAGTTGGAGTAGAAGTGGAGACAATCCTTCATGAATGTGGCCCCTCATCAAAACTTCCTTCGTCACGACGTCCTTAATAATGCAATGTGTCGGATGAAATTCGAAGAACACATTATTATCGTTAGCAAACTGAGAAATCGACAGTAGATTCTTGCGTATACTAGGCACATATAAAACGTTAGATAGATGCAATAATTTTGAATTTGCCGGTAAAAAACTATCACCAACTAACGAAATCATAGCCGGAGATCCATCCTCCATCAAAAGCAAAGAATTACCTGAATAAGGAGTAGCATGATGCAGAGCAGAAGGATCCCGGCACACATGGTTACTCGCTCCTGAGTCAGGGTACCAGGACGTAGTGCCAACCGGGACGGGAATGTACGAGCCATCAGCACCGCCGGAGGCCTCAAATTGAGAGGCATGAGCCCGAGACCTAGAGCAATCAGAATAATTTGAGGCATGAAGATCTCCTACCCGAGGCATCCCAATGCAAGGATCAGACCCCGTATAAACACAAGCTTTGGGTTTTGTTGACCACGGAACCGACCCAATCTGAACATTATTCGATGTAGGCATGTGAGGAGCTGAAGGTGCCACAGGCCTCTCATTAGTTGGTCTACTAAGCGGAGGCCGAGGATTAGGAGGCCCAGGAAAATAAGCACCCTCATTATTTTGGGGCCCAAAATTTGGGCCATAAGCAGATGAACCAGGAACATTCGGCCTAGGTGGCCTAGGTGACCGCATATGCCCATTAAAATAAGCACCGTATAGCCCACCATATTGCATATTGTCTGGCTGAAAGTTGGACCTCATATGCGCATGAAAATAATTGTTTTGTGGCCCACCATGTGAAAAATTTTCATGCTGAAAAGTAGAGTTGCTAGGCAACTCATAGTGGTCGGCCCCACTTGTGTCATAATAGCCAGCCATTAAGTAATATTGGCTATCATCAAAGCCACGTTTACCATATGAATACCTAGCATTTTTTGAAGGTATTTCCCATTCATGTTGCGCCGAACCAGAGGAGAAAAGATTACCAGTGGGCGACGGCGGCACATAAGGTGTCGGTGTGGATCCATACGGCGGTGCATCGCTTCAACTGTAGCGATAGTAACATCGCTGAGCATCGTGACCAAATCTGGAGCAGATCTGACATTGAAGGCGTGAACGAAAAGATCTCCCTCAGCCACGACTTGAAGTGCGCCCGCCACGATCGGAGGAAGCTTCAACTCTGTGCGACGGTGCAGGTATGGATTCTCCTTCCACTAGATTCGCATGAAGAATATCTGGAACCGAATGAGTAAGACGGTTTTCACACTCCAATAGACCGTCAACCAACCGCCGAAATGAAAGAACACCGGTCGAAATAGAGGCAGAAGAAACGATCAACTCATACTCGGATGGAAGACCAGCAAGTAATATTTGCACCTTCTCCTCTTCTGAGATCCGCGAGCCAGAGGACTCTAACAAAGGCAGACAAGTTTGAAATACGAGCTACGTAATCGGTAATCGAAAGAGTACCTTTCTTTAAAGAATGCAACTCATGGCGAATCCTCAATTGTTTAGCCCCGGAATCCGCCGCAAATAAACTTGTTGCCGTATTCCAGACATCACATGATGTGTAAGCGTCAGTGAATGAAGGTAGCATCGACGAACAGATCGTTGATAGCAGCCATGACGTCAGAAGTCGATCTTGCTGTGTATAAGCAGAGGCTAATGGATTAGGAAACACACACTCCATCAGAGTTTTGAACATACCTTGACGGTGGTGGAGCAGTGCCTTCGAGAAATCCAGCGAGATCGTAGCCCTCTACGATCAACTTGACTTGCTTGCGCCACTGAACATAAGTCGCTTGTTCAAGCTTGACAACTTCATGCCGAGGGAAATTATTTACAACACGAGCACCATGAGACGCAGCGGATTCAGGTTGAGATTCATCGGTGGTATTCTCCATGGCTCACCAAGATCAGATGGCGAAAGATACCATATTAGAAACTACGGTAAGTAAATGGTTTTCGACAATTTGTGTGAGAGAAAAAAAACTAACTGAATATTCTTTGATTTCTATTTTTTCATCCTTAATCTTCTGATCATTTTATTACAACAATTTATAGAAGAACTTTTGGCTATCGTAAGCCATAACAAACTGTTAACAGACTAACCGTTCTCTACTAACTCAGTAACTAACTACTCTAACAGATATCAACCCAATCAATAGATTTATTAATATATATATATATAACTGATGAAGATAATAAATTGTGTGGTAAATTCAAGATTGTATTTCAAATCCCATCATATTTATATTTTTATTGATTTTTTTGACATAAAAAAATTAAAATATCCTCAAATAATATAATTTATTTTAATTATGGAAAGATATTTTCGTAATTTCTCGATTAAATTGGTGCTCGATTGATTCATGATATTAACTCAATCAATGATTAAATTTTGTTAAACAAAAGAGATTTCTATTTTCGAATTGAATTTTTATTTTATAGCTTCAACAATCTTGAACTACCCATAAAGAGATTTCTTTTAATTCATGTGTAATAAATATATTGTTTTGAAAAATCTTAATATAGATTTTGATCATTTCTTTTCTCTTTTTTTTTTAGACAATGTCTAGAACTATTAATAACTCCTGCCCAATCTACAAATAAGAGAATAATACGTTTTAACATACTCGAACTCATGTTCTCTTGTATTAACAATAATACTTATGATAATCGAACGAATACACAATCAATAATAAATAATTTTTTTAAAATGCGATGACATAGTGACAATTGATCCATGTAAGGTAGACAATTGATCCATCACCATTGACAGTAAATAGTATGTGTGGGGTATGCTCATTGCCATTGCCTCCCAATTATTGGGTATTCCTTAGTGTTTTTCTCTTCAATTTTTACCATGTGAGGATTAACCCTTTCTCAACTTTCTTAATTACACGCCGCCTTTATTTACTTATTTACTTACGAGTGAACGTTGTTTGACAAAAAAAATATTATAAAATTAAATAATGAATTTAAGTTATAAAATCTATTTAGTGTATTACTTAAAATTTATTTTGAAAAATAATTATACTATTTATTAATTATACTTTTTAAAAATAAGGATAAAGGATAATGATAAAAATTAAAAAAATAAAAATAATTGAAAAATGTTTACATTAAGTGTATGTTTGGATAAATATAAGGATAAATTACTAAAATAGTCACTTTTGCTTATATTTTAGTCACTTATGTTTGAAATGTTACGTTTTAGTCACTTACGTTATCGCATTGTAACATTTTAGTCACTGAGTTGTTAATTTCTGTTAACGGTGTAATGATAAGCTAATGTGACATGTTAAATCATCTTTCAAACAAAAAATTTAGGGTAATTTATATAATCGGTCCACATATTTTTTTGTTTTGAGTAATTTAATTTAATTTAATTTTTTATGTTCTTTTAACTTTCCTTCTATTTTTCTCCATTCCCCATTTCTTTTAATGTAGTTTTTCTATATATTCCATTTGCTAAAACTAGTAATATATATATTTTAAACAATTTATTTTTTTGAATGAGGCGAGCTTGTGGACTTATTTTGCTGAACTGTGAAAAGGAAAGAAAACGAATTTTAACTGTTCATAAATAATATATATAACAGTTTATTTTTTAAAATTAGGCTAAGAGAATGCTAGTTGATGTAAAAGAACTTGATGCTTTATTCTTTACTCCAAAAAAAAAGTTCTTAAAAAACTAAGTCACTAGATAATATTTTACTGTACTTTTATAAGATATTTGTCAACCATTGAACTTACTCCTGGAAGTACCAAATATTATTATTAAGGGAATAACTTATATTAAGATGATTCTAAAAATTTTAATTTTTTAAGCAACAATAAAATAATGACACCTTATTAATTTTAGAGACATAAAATTAGTATGGTACAGTATTCATCCAAATTCAATATATTCTCTAATCCAATTTATTTAATGTATTAAAGAAATTATATTAAATAAATGTTTTTAAATGTTTTAACTAAAATTAAATTGAATTAAAAAAAGTAGATTAAAAATGTATATTAAATATGAACTTAATGACTAAACATACTTACTATTTCTTTGTAATAGCTAATAGGTGACATTCACGTGTATACGTGTAGAGGCTGACATCAAATATAAATACAAAATAATTAAGTGCTATAGAATGTCAAACACTTCATCTGAAAAAAAATAATCACACACTTCATTGTATCCTTAACATAATCAAACACTTCGTCTGCTAAAGCCTTTTTTCTTCACTCCATTTCTATATTGTGCAAATTTCCGCACCTTGCTATGGATGAGAGGATGATAGGTGCTGCACAAACAGGAGACATAAACATCTTGTATGAGTTAATTCTGAATGATCCATTGTTTTACAGCGTATCGATGATGTACCTTTTTTCCATACTCCTTTGCATGTAGCAGCCTCTGCAGGGCATATTGATTTTATGATGGAGATGATCAACTTAAAGCCATCGTTTGTAAGAAAGCTAAACCAAGCTGGGTTTAGCCCCATGCACTTGGCTCTGCAAAATCAAAAAACTCAAGCAGTGCTTCGACTCCTCAGGTTTGATGAAGGCCTTGTTCGTGTCAAAGGGCGGGAGGGCTTCACTCCTTTGTATCATGTGGTTCAAAATGGAAATGTTGATTTTTTGATCAAGGTCCATGAGGTTTTCCCCGAGGCTATTGAAGATGTGACTGTTCGAGATGAGACGGTTTTCCATCTTGCCGGAAAAAATGACAAGTTCGAAGCTTTCCAGGTCTTGGTGAGGTGGCTTATAAGGAGCCGCCATAAAGCTGCCAACCGTTGGGAGAAAGAACTACTGAGCTGGGCAGACATTGATGGCAACACCGTTTTACATGTTGCTGCTATCAGAAACAGACCTCAGGTATGATAATTTTGCTTGTGAAATTATTTATGTATATATATATATACTCAAAAGGTTACTTATATGAATATTCTAATTAACAGGTGGTAAAATTACTGCTGGAACGGTTGTGTGTTGACCATATCAATGCCAAAAATGCGGAGGGATTGACTGCACTTGATATCCCATCACAATACCCATTGGATGAAGGGAAAGTGGACTATAAGGAGTCCATTAAAGACATGATAAGCAAAGCAGAAGGTTTGAGTTGTTCTTATTTCTCGCTTCCCAAAACCTCCATCTCTTCATTCCACATCGAATCTTTAAAAGGAAAGGTGTCAGTTCTTCAAAAATTTGCAACAATAGCAAGTCGTGGAAAGAAGGGAATCCCATATGAGATGCGTAACACATTTTTAGTACAGTGCTAATTATAACAGCCACATACACTGCCACTTTGAACCCTCCAAAGCAGCCTGATACCATTTCAAATTCCCAGAATTTCCATCTCACGTATGACGCATCTTTAGGTTCAAACAGCACTGGACCCGCACCAAGTCCACCCACTGAAGAAGAAAAATTTAAAAATATACTAGACGTGTCCGCAATGTTTTGGTTATACAACACTTTAATAACCTTTTCGGCAGCAACTGTTTTAACAGCCTATCTCCTACCCGGCTCTTCAATCTGCTTGTTTATTCTCATAACACTTTCCTTGTTTGGGTCCTGTTACATGCTTTTAGTTGCTGTTTCCATACGGACACTTGCATTTCAGTATCCATACTATCTAAAGACTCTTGGATCCGTTTCCTATCCTAGTCTCAGCATTACTAATTACTGCTTGGCAACGGTACTAGCTCTCGTGACATTATACAGGACATCCTATTATATGCTATATAGGTTTGTACCCAAAAGAAGGTTCTTCCTCCTCCTGCAAGTCGTTTCCCTTTGCATCTTTGCTGTTATTCTTGTTCCAGCTATCCTAAATTCTGAATTCATATTGAAGATTACCAAGTACGGATATTAATTAGTGTTATGATGCTGATATTAGTGTTTTGGATTTAGAAGTCAATAATGCTCCTGGGTTTATAGGCTGATGGCCATGAGCAATTAGTGATTGTAGAGTCTGTTCAGATTGAAAAGAATAGACATTTTGGTGAGCTCTGATTTCTAGTTGTTGAATGTGGGAAAGACTTTCTGATAGGGGAATGGTGGTAAGTGTTTCAAATTTCCGTTTGTGGTCAATGTTTATGGGTTGAACTATTTTTTTCACCAGTTATTTTTGTGTTTGAATTGAGATTTGTTGATATCATGTGGATTGACGAACGATTCTGTTTGCTGCATTTGAATTTAAGTTAGAATTTTGTGCAATTCGGTGATTGAAGTTTTTTACTAGCTAAGGTTGATCCATGGTGCCAAGCTTTTTTGTTTTTAATAAATGAAAGAGGCAAAAGCCTTAACAACTAATTACCCACAAACGAGCAAGGGGCTGCGGCAATGAACCAGTAATATCATCATATAGTATATTGAAGTTGAGAGAGCATTTCCAGGTGGCTCTCGTAGTAAACTTAGATCAAAGTCGGAACTAGATCCCATATGGGCCAAGAAATCTGAAACAAGATTTCCTTCTCTGTAAATATGCTAAATTCGGATTCCGGATCATGACCACAAAGTTCCTTCATGAAAGCGACCTGTAAATAAAATGGATATGGTTTCTTCAAAGTCATTAAAGAGCCTTATAAGTATGCAAGGATTTTGGAGTAATTTTGCTTATTATATATATATGATGTCCATACCACTTGGCCACATATATATATCGATTACCTTATAATTACACGTCATTATATAACCTTATGAGCTCAAAACTTTACTATCATATCCAAAAGGTATTCCGAATAATCCCGTCCATTAATTATGTTAATATAGAATGAATGCAACTTTTGTTACATATATCATAACTAAATCCATCCCTAATCACATATATTAGACAACCAAATGACATAGATCAAGTATGGATGTGTAACATGAAAATTACATACATTATGATTCAAACATGCCTATTCTAACTAGTCCTCCTTAACCTTAGTGAGGTCAAACTTTACCAAATAAACTTTATTTCTACAGAAAATAAACTTAATATTTGTAAATTGAAATAACTGAAAATGTATCTATAACATAAAAACATTTAAAAGTACAATCTCCTACTAAAATTAAACATCCTTAAATGACATTACACCCATATCAACAGTGTCCTCATGAAAAACACTTTGGGTGGTAGTCCCTTAGTAAGCGAATCCGCAATCATAACATCTAACCACCCTGAACTTTTATTTTAACAACCATAAACTTAAAGTTTATGTGCTTTGACTTTGATATGCTTCTATTGTTATTAGAATAAATGACTACTAATTATTGTCACAATTTACACTCTAGTGACAAAATTTTGCATCAATATTCCATCAAAATTGGAGACTGTATACTTGATGTTCTCTAACTTATCAAACATCCAATATGTGAGCATATAATATTTTGTTCTCTAAAGATACCTCATAACCTTCTTGGTTGTTATCCAATAGTCTATACCAGGGTTGCTTAAATGTTTGCCTAACATCCCAACAATGTATGCAATATCTGGACGCATACATACTTGAGCATACATTAGACTCCCAACAGCTAGTGCATAGGGAATATTTTGCATTTTCTAAAATTTTAACGAGCAAATCACACGGTTGTGTGACCCACACTGGTGTGTTGTAGGCCATGTCAATTTCATGGAATTACCACAAAATAGCTAAAATCATGTTTTTTAGGTTATTTATATGAATATTCTAATTAACATGTGGTAAAAGTATTATTGGAATGCTTGTGTGGTGACAATATCTGTTGAAGTTGGCCTGCATACAGCCAAGAAGCAGAGAACCAGTACGAGCCATGCATGTTGCAGCTGAAGATAGTGCTACTATTTTGTTTAGTTTTGTTACTTCAATTAATTTTTTGTAACGAAGTTAGATTAAAACCACTTGATGTAATTTATCAAATGTTTGAGCTGATAAATCAGCTTTACAAAATGTGCAAGTCATGTTTTGTAAGTTTCAAAGTTACTTGGTGGTAGTAGGTAATGTTTAGGCGACAATTTGTTTATTTTTTGACCAGCTTATGTCTGGTATATGTATTGGCATTATGCCATATTTCAAGGTTAATGAAAATTCATCAAAATTCATCATCTAATTCTCTCTTAATTCTTTACTTTCTTTTGCTCTTCAAGCCCGATTCTGTTTTTCTTTGCACAATAAGTATTGATCCTTCAAGCTCAAGAAACTACTTGTTTCATTCATCTTTGTTCTTAGTACAAATAATTGGTATCTAGAGCTCATTTCTTAGTGGATCTGTCATTTTTTATTCCTCAAAATCATGTCTTCATTAGGTTTCTCTCCAGCTGCAACACCAGTCTGCAATGGAGAAGGCTATCACATTTGGGTAGTAAAGATAAAAACCTACCTGCAGGCATTCAACTTGTGGGAAGTGGTTAACTCAGATGTTGAACCAGTACCTCTAAGAGACAATCCCACTGTGGCTCAGATCAGGCAGCACACAGATGAAAGAACCAAGAGACACAAGGCCATGTCTTGCATTCAAAACAGTGCGTCTGATGTGATTTTCACAATGATCATGGCTTGTGAGTCACCAAAGTAGGTTTGGGATAGGCTAAAGGAGGAGTTTCAAGGGACTAAAAGAATCGAGACAGCAACAACTACTAAATTTGAGAAGTGACTTTAAAAATTTAAAGATGAAGGAAGAAGAAATAGTGAAGCAATATTTAGACAGAATCATGGCTATTGTGAATAGCATCAGATTGCTTGGGGACCAGTTTAGTGAAGCAAGAATTGTAGAGAAGGTTATCTCAACCTTACCTGAAAGATATGAGGCCAAGATATCTTCCCTTGAAGACTCGAGAGATCTAACTAACACCTCTTTGACTGAGCTGGTTAATGCTCTTTACGCTCAAGAGCAAAGAAGAGCTAGCAGACAGGAAGAGCATCAAGAAGGTGCCTTCCAAGCCAAAAGCAGACCTGCCTCGAACTCCTCTGGTTACAAAGGGAAGAAGACCTAGTTAGACAAGCCTAGGATAGATGGAGCAAGAAAAAGATATCCACCTTGCTCACACTGCAAAAGGCTCAGTCATCTGGGAGAAAACTGTTGGTTCAGGCCTAATGTGCAGCACGAAGTCTGCAAAAAGATGGGTCATGTTGATAAGGTTGCAGAAATAAAGGCAAGTTGAATCAAAACCAATTTCAACAGCCTAGAGTGGAAGCTCAAGTGGCAGAAGAAGGCTGTGAACAGGAAAAGCAAGTCTTTGCAATTTCTTGCTCAGCTGCTAAATGAAAAGCTACAAAAGGATGGCTGATTGGTAGTGGTTGCACAAACTGCATGACCCCTAATATTGCTATCTTCAAAAACATCGATAGAAGCTTCAAAACAATGGGTGAAAGTTGGAAATAGACACTTCATCAAAGGAGAAAGCAAATGAGATGCGCTGATAGACACTCTTACAGGTATCAAACTTGTTTCAAATCTCTTGCTTGTGCCTAAAATTGATAGAAACCTGCTTAGTATAGCTCAGTTGCTTGAAAAGGTTATTCAGTAGTGTTCAAAGGCAAAGAATGCCTGATTAGTGATCCAAGTGGATCCAAGCTTATGTTAGTGATCATGGCTGACAGAAGGTGGTAGACTGGAATAAGAGCTCAGACAAAGCCTACACAGCTATTTTAGATGAATGCAAGTTGTGGCACAAGAGGCTAGGCCATGTCAACTACAAATCACTGACTCTAGGGGTGAGCAAAACTCGATTCGACTCGAAAAAATAAAAAAAAATTCGAATTTCGAGTTAAACGAATCGAGTTAATCGAGTCAACTCAATTTTTTTCGAATTTCGAGTTTGAACCGAGTTGAGTTTTTGAATTCGAATAACTCGAATAATTCAAATATCAAACTATAATATTTTACATTTTTACCCCAAACTCCCAAACCTTTTTACCTTTCCCTCAAAACTTTTACTCCTTCCCATTTTCCCCCCAAAACTTTTACTCCCCTCCGATCCCAACCCCCCAATCTACCCAAAATCCATTTTCCACCAAAATTTTACTCCCAAAAACCCTCAAAACTTTTTATTTTCCCCTAAAATTTTTACTCCCTCCCACTTTTCCCCTAAAACTTTTACTCCCTTCCCATCTCACCTCCCATCTACTCCAAACCCATCCCCCCTCCAAATTTTTTTTAATATTTTTCCTTCAAAATTTTACTCCCCCTATTTATTTTCTCTCAAACTTTTGTTCTCCAAAACTTTTTATTTTCACCCTAAACTTTTACTTCTCACCCTTTACTCTCAAATAAAAGATCAAAATTATCCAAAAAAAATCACCAAATATAAATAGTAATAATTTTATTTATATCTACTATTTATATTATTAAATTAAATTTCACATTTTATATTATTTATATTATTGAATTGTTTAGCCATACTGAATATTTATATTAAAATTGAATTATTAATTATGCAATAAAATATTCGTGTTAAAATTTTATATTGGTATCAATTTCACATTTTATCTTTAAGATAACTTTTATTAAAAAATCACATATTTACATTTAATATATTTTTTAATTCCAAAATACACAGTGATAAGAATCTGAAGATAATTGAAAGAACTAAACAAGTAAAGAAGCTAACCCGTATATAAAAGATTAATAAATAAATTATTTGGTGATGAAAGTTAATAAAAAAAATTTGGTTAAGGTGGACAAATTTTATTATGATTGGTGACAATGGTTACAAGGACCCAAAATTATTTTTTAAAATTTAACTCGAACAAATATATTCTATTCAATTCGATTCGAATTCCATCTCACTCGACTCGATTCGAGAAAATTTCAAATCAAATTAGATGATAAAATATGATTCGTCAACTCGGTTAACTCAAAATTTTTTCATTCAATTCGATTTGATTCGATCAAACTCTCACCCCTAACTGACTCAGTTGACAAAAGGGGATACGGTTGAAAACTTTCACTAATTCTATTGAGAAAGAAGATGTTTGTGAAGTGTGTCATCTAGGAAAGCAAGGCAGACTGCCATTCCCTTCAAACAAAGCCTGGAGAGCTTCTGAAAGGTTGTAGCTTGTTCACGCTGATGTGTGTGGCCCTATGAAGACACTGTCTTTGAATGGCAGCAAATATTTTATCCTGTTCATTGACTATTACTCAAGGTATTGTTAGATTTACTTCCTAAAGCACAAGTCAGAAGTGGCCTCAGTATTTTAGAAGTTCAAGGCTGCAGTAGAAATAGAAACATGTTGCAAGCTGAAGACATTGAGGTCTGATAATGGAACAAAGTATACCTCAACTATGTTTCAGGGCTTTTGTGATGAAGCAAGCATTAAGCACCAACTCACCAACACCTACACACCTCAACAGAACGGTGATAGTGAAAGAAAGAATAGAAGCTTGATGGATATGGCAAGATGTTTGTTGATTGAGAGCAATTTGCCTAAGACATTTTGGGCAAAGGAAGTTAACACTTCAGTTTACCTTCAAAACAGGCTACCAATCAATGCATTAGTTTAGAAAACTCCATTTGAGGCCTAGTTTGGATTCAAACCGTCACTTGCTCACTTGAAGGTCTTTGGTTGCATCTATTATCCACATGTTCCTACTGTTAAGAGGGACAAGTTAGCCAAAAATGCTTAACCTGGTATCTTGGTGGGTTATAGCAGTGTGAAGAAAGGCTACGAGATCTTAGATCCTTCATCTAATAGGGTATTTGTGAGCAGAGATGTAGTATTTAATGAGAAGTCAAGCTAGAACTAGGATAAAAATGAGCTAGAATGTGTTGCTGAAGTCTTGGTGACAGATCAGATTGAAGATGATCAAGATGAACCTGAAATGGGCACTGATGATGTGCTAGCTAGAAGAACCAGACTATTGGCTAAAATATATGAAAGAACTGATGTGGCTGCTGTTGAATCAAGTTATTTTGAAGAGGCTGAAGCTCAACAAGAATGGAAACAAGCTATGCTTGATGAATTAAGTATGATTGAAAAGAACCAGACCTGGGAGCTAGTTGCAAGACCAGCCAATAGGAAGGTTAATGGAGTGAAATGGGAATTTCGAGCCAAGCATAATGCTGATGAAACTTTAAACAAACTAAAAGCAAGGCTGGTAGTGAAGGGATTCGGTCAGAAGTATGGCATTGACTACCTTGAAACATTTGCACCAGTGGCCAGGCTTGACACAATTAGGCTGCTGGTTGCTTTGGCTGCACAAAAGCAATGGCAAATAGTTTAATTAACAATTTGTAACTTAGTTAGATTCAAACCAAGTTGTTTATGTACTTGATGTAATTTGTCGAATGTTTGAGCTGATAAATCAGCTTTACAAAGTGTACAAGTCATGTTTTGTAAGTTTTAAATTTACTTGGTGGTAGTAGGTAATGTTTAGGTGACAATTTGCTTATTTTTTGACCAGCTTATGTCTAGTATATGTATTGGCATTATGGAACCTTTTAATGTTAATGAAAAATCATCAGAATTCTTCATTTAATTCTTTGTTAATTCTTTGCTTTCCTTAATGGTTTTCTTGATAAGTAAATATATGTTGAGCAGCTTGAAGGATTCAAAGTTGTTGGTGAAGAGGATAAAGTATACAAGTTTGAAGAAGGCCTTGTATGGCTTGAAACAGACACCAAAATCCTGGTATGATAGAATTGACAACTACGTGGCTAGCTTGGGGTTTGAGAGCAGCATCAGTGAGCCAACTTGTATGTGAAGAAGGAAAATGATGAAACACAACTCATAGTCTCCTTGTATGTGGATGATCTATTGGTGACAGGAGGCAACAATGCCATGATGGCTAACTTCAAAGGAAAAACAGAGAGGATGTTCGAGATGTCAGATTTGGGACAAATGTCCTACTTTCTTAGCATGAAAATGTCTCAAACTCAGTAAAGGATCTTCCTAAGTCATAAGGCATTTGCCTTGAAGATCTTGAACAAATTCTACATGCTGAACTGCAAGGCAACAAGCACACCAGTTGCTGTTGGAGAGAAGCTGTCGAGCCAAGGTGATTTTGATAAGGTTTGTGAATCAACCTATAGGAGTTTGATTAGATGTTTCCTCTATTTGACAGCCACTAGACCAGACATTATGTTTGCTGTAAGTCTGCTACCTAGATTCATGCATCGCTGCAATGTAAAGCATTTACAAGCTGCCAAAAGAGTTCCCAGGTACATCAAAGGTACATTTAACTTTGGAATGATGTTCACCAAGGTCGACAGCATGAAACTATTTGGTTATGCTGACAGAGACTGGACTGGATCAATAGATGATATGAAGGGCACCTCAAGGCATCTGTTCACCCTTAGTTCAGTCATTTTTTGTTGGAGTTCGAAGAAGAAAAATGTAGTTGCTCAATCAACTGCTAAAGCTAAGTATGTAGCAGTTGCTAGTGCTGTTAACAAACTATTTGGCTAATAAAGATCATGACAGACTTGAATCTTCACCAAAGGAAAGTAGCGGAGATTAAATGGGACAACCAGTCTGTTGTTGTAGTTGCAAAGAATCTAGTGTTCCATGGGAGAACAAAGCTCAAGATTAAGTTTCATTTTGTTAGGGAGGTGGAACAAGCTCAAGAGGTGAAACCGATTCATTGCAGTTTTGAGGATTAGCTTGCTGATATCTTGACAAAGTCCTTTAGTGTGTCATGGTTCATGCATTGGAGAGTCAAAATGGGAGTATGCAGCATGCAAGCCAAGGAGGAGTGTTGAAGTTGACCTACATACAGCCAAGAAGCAGAGAACCAGCACGAGCCATGCATGATGCAGCTAAAGATGGTGCTGCTGTTTTGTTTAGTTTTTTTACTTCAATTAACATTTTGTAACTTAGTTAGATTCAAACCAAATTGTTAACGTACTTATGTAATTTGTCAAATGTTTGAGCTGATAAATCAGCTTTACAAAGTGTGCAAGTCATGTTTTGTAAGTTTCAAAGTTACTTAGTGGTAGTAGGTAATTTTTTGCTTTTTTTTTTACCAGCTTATATCTAGTATATGTATTGGCATTATGCCATCTTTCAAGGTTAATGAAAATTCATCAGAATTCTTCATCTAATTCTCTCTCAATTCTTTGCTATCTTTTGTTCTTCAAGGCCAATTCTGTTTTTGTTTGCACAGTAAGTATCAAGCCTTCAAGCTCAAGAAACTGCTTGTTTCATTCATCTTTGTTCTTAGTTCCAACAATATCAATGCCAAAAATGTGGAGGGATTGACTGCAGTTGATATCCCATTGCAATACCCATTCGATGAAGGGAAAGTGGACTGTAAGGAGTCCATTAACGACATGCTAAGCAAAGGAGAAGGTTTGAGTGGTTCTTTGCTTCCCAATAATTCCATCTCTTCAATCCTCGTTAATTCATTAAAACAAAAAAATGTCATGTTTCCAAAAATTTGCAAAAATAGCAGGTCGTGGAAAGAAGGGTATCTCACATGGGATGCGTAACACATTTCTAGTGGCCACAGTGCTAATTATAACAGCCATTGCGATGCCTCTTTAAACCCTCCAAAGAAGCCTGATGACTATTCATCCCCGCCAGACCATCTCAATTACTATTCATCTTTGCATTCAACAAGCACTGCACCCGTACCAAGTCCTTCCCCGACTACGTGGCTTGAATTAATAGACGTATCCGCCATGTTTTGGTTATAAAACACTTTAACCTTTTGGGCAGCAATTGTTTTAACAGTGTTTCTCCTACCAAGTCGTTCAATCTGTTTGTTTCTTCTCATAACACTTTCTCTGTTTGGGACCTGTTACAAGCTTTTAGTTGCTGTTTCCATATGGACACTCGGGGATGTGATATCTGTTCAAACTACTACACCCTTATCATATCATGGTCTCAGCATTGTTAATTACAGCTTGTCAACGATACTAGCTCTCGTTGTATTATACCGGATATCCCATTATATACTATACAGGTTTCTACCCAAAAAAAAAAAGAGCTTCGTCCTTGTACAACTGGTTTTCTTTTGCGTCTTTGCTGTTATTCTTGTTCCAGCTATCCTAAATTCCGAAACCATATTGAAGCTTTCCGGCTATTCCAATGACGAAAGGCCCTCATGATCGTCTTCGAATACCTATTCGGTTCATCCGATCAATCAGTTCCCCTCATCTCTTGTAAGGAGTCTTATTTGGTTTTGTTATCAAGGGCCAAGGTTCGCTGAGACATTTTCGTCTCTTGAAAGGGAAACTAGTGATTAGGGTAGTGAGCGAAGAAATATGGTGATATATATGTAGTTATGATATAAAGGTATGAATCTGTTGGTTTCGTTTGTGGCCAAGTTGTTGTTCAATGAGGACCATAACTGGCGTTTTTGTTATTGTACAATTGTATTGTTCATTGTAATAATAATTATAAGTGGGATTGTATTTCTATTACAGCAGAATACAGCTGAACAATCAGCAATCACAAAAACCACGCCTAAAACAAGCAGTAAGCATCCTGATTTTCTATTAAAACCAAGCTTACACATGATATGATCTGATCTCCGTAAAACTAGGGAACTTGGATTGTATTTAAGGATTCCGATTTGGTTCTTGTTGACTTGATCTTGCACATCTGACACAGAGATCACAGTCAAAAGTCTAACATGTTTTGAATGAAAATATGCAAGCACAAATAAGACAAGTATTTGGCCAAATTACAGCAATGGCTCAAGTTGCAACTGCCGCTGTATGTGGTATGATGTAGTGATTTGGGGGTGTAGGAGTTTTTTCTTATCTGTTGAGCTGAACAGTTTTAATGGATTTACCGATGCATAATAATTGACTTTCATTTTTAATGGATAACAATTTATTTTTTATTATTTCAAACACCAACAAATTTAACAAAAAAAAAATTAACAATGTTAATAGTTTGATTTTGAAATATTTAGAGCAAAGAGACTAAATTTCTAAAGAAAAAAGTATAAAGATTAAATTTTAAATTTTAGAATAATACAAACACTTGAAGATATTTTAACCATATAAAATTTATTTAATTAAAATATTTAAAATAATAGATATCAAAGTTTAAAGAATGTGACTCGAACTTTAAGTCGAATAAGACTCAAGAAATGAAGATTTCTTTTATCAAATATGAGACGCTATATTTAAGTCGGATTTTCATTGTAGATCCAAAATTTGACAATCCATATTTCCTTTTCTATATTGTCTTCTGGTTCTATTTTCTGTGTTTCTTGAAAAATTTTATCAGTTTCCATTTGTCTCACAATTTACTGCCCCCCCCTCCCCTTCTTCCAAGTTATGAATTTGACGATGATAGAGGCTGCACGAACAGGAGATTTTGCGAGTGATCCATTTGTTTTACAGCGTATTGATGATGTGCCTTTTTTCATGCTCCATTACATGTGGCAGCCTCTGCAGGGCATATTGAGTTTATGATGGAGATGATCAACTTAAAGCCATCGTTTGCAAGAAAACTATACCAAGCTGGGTTTACCCCCCATGCACTAGGCTCTGCAGAACAACAGAACTTAAGAGGTGCTGCGACTCCTCAAGTTTGATGAAGGCCTTATTCGTGTCAAAGGGAAGGGGGGCCCTCACTCCTCTCACCTCTGCATCATGTCGTTCGGGCAGGAGATGCTAATCTTTTGTTCAAGTTTCTTGAGGTTTGTCCCAAGGCTATTGAAGACGTGACTGTTTTCCATATTTCAGTGAAAGACATGTCTGAAGCTTTCCAAGTCTTGGTGGGGTGGCTTATAAGGAGCTGCCATGAAGCTGCCCAACGTTGGAAGAAAGAACCAATGAGTTGGGCAGACATCGAAGGCAACATTGTTTTACACGTTGCAGCTATCAGAAACAGACCTCGGGCTGCTAATTTTTTTTTTCTCATATGTACATATATATCATATTCAAAACAAAAACACATTTCTTAACAACTTCAACAGTAACGCGCGAATATTAACTAAACGTGCTTTACGAGTAACACGCCAAAAAAAAAAAAGCTCCAATTCAGAGGAGGACGGCTGTGATTATGGATCAGAGGAGGAAGAAGATCCAGAGAAAGCTCGTGTTTGGGTTAGGAACGACACCGTTTTCTGGCATGGTCAATAGTGCATTAAAACGTACTTATCATTATCATTTTCTTTTTTCAAGGAGAGAAGGGGTTAGGATAGTTTTAAGTATTATACAAATAAAATTAAATTATGGACAAATGTTCTTAGGGTAGATTGAATTAGATATGCAGTGAGTTCAGCCATTATATTAACATAATTTATGCTTCAAAAATTGGTGAATTTTTTTTAGTGAATTATAATAACATGGAAAGCTTGGACACAAATGCGACTAGCACGACTCGAATCTAAGTAACATAAACGCAACTAGCACAAATCGAACTCAAACCACACCTGGAACGGTAAACACCCTTAACTATAAGATCATTACATAAGATTCTAGTTAAATTCCTGGTTTGATTGGATTTTGTTCAAAAAAATTTCAAATGGGAAAATTATTGAGAAAAAGTGTAAAGAAGCATTATGACCTGCACTTGGTAGTGCACATTGTCATTCATCCTTGCAAAAGTACAATTGTACTTGCTATATTTGGAGTTGACAATCCTTTGGTATAAATCTTTGGGCTATTAACTATGTTGATACTTTGAAGATTAAAAACCTAATTATGGGAACTAATTCATTACAATGTGAAGATTGGATTGAATTGAACAATTACAACCCTATGTTTATGGAGAATCTTTCAGATTGAGTTGTTGTTTACATTGAAGACTATATCTCCATCATATCACACTTTATTGGACTTTATTAATATATTTCTTTCTTGCTATTTTGTAGCTATTGATTTTAAGGGGTTATATTGTAATCAATATTGTAATAACCAATGTTGCCCGGGCCCATCACTAAACCCAAAATAATAAGAC
This sequence comes from Gossypium bickii, assembly GCA_025503065.1. Classification (NCBI taxonomy): domain Eukaryota; kingdom Viridiplantae; phylum Streptophyta; class Magnoliopsida; order Malvales; family Malvaceae; genus Gossypium; species Gossypium bickii. The sequence continues at coordinate 125,283,515 of CP106713.1, read as the reverse complement.
AAAACAGAAACACAAAAACCAATAATAATAAGTCTAATTACAAAACTAAACCCAAAACCAGTTTTAACAGACCCAGATTTAATACATGTAACCCAGTCCAAATTCAGAGCCTAATTATCAAACCCAAATAATAAGAGGCCCAGAGGCCCAAAATAAAAAAACAAGCAGAGAACCCTAGAGTCCTCACACCAGCGCCGTCGAGCGTCCCCCACACGCGCGCCGCTCCAGCTCCCTCGCGCGTCCGCCACACGCGCACCGCTACACGCGCCACGCGCGCTGCTCCAGTTCCCCTCACACGCGCGCCTTGCCTTGTTTCGGCCTCCACGCGCCTCGGCTCTGGTGCCCATGTAACAACTCAAACCCGGCCCAAACACTATGGCCGAATCTGGTTTGCTACTTAGAAAATATTTAGAAAATTTGGAAGAAATTTGATGTTTTAGTAAAAGATAATTATTTTTGGTTGAAACCTTTGAGGTGTATAAAACAAAATTTTGGAAATATTAATTAACTCAAATTATTATAAAATTACAAGTGTGCCCGATGGCTCGTAAAAAAACAATTTCGTTCTAACTTGGAAAACATACGATTGTTAATTAATAGTAGGAACAAATTTAAATCAAGTATTCGAGCATATAACAATAATAAAATATTCTAGGAGGCCTTATTACAATCTAAATAAAATATAAACCGGAAATAAAATATTATAACTTAAAATCCAAGTTCATTTAAACTAGACCCACTGCATGGCCACCTCGAGTCCACCCGGCTCCACATCCGCGATCTATGTGTCACCTGAAAAATGTAAAGGAGAAGGTGAGTCACCACGACTCAGTATGTAACCCTTCCCCCGATTTTAACATTTCATACACAACATATAACAATTAATATGCAAAATATTATGGGTCCCAATCCTAGCCAGCCATACGCCACTGTCTACCCCGTTGTGGTACCAAACCACTGGTGGTGCCAAACCACTGGTGACATATAGTCACGATGTGTTACCAAAACACTGGTGTCCGTAGACACAAATCGGGTGATGGGGCCAACCCATCGTGTGATACCAAATCACTGGCAGACGATCCCATATCTCAAGTAGGGCCAACCCACGGTGGTGTTAACCACAGGGACAAGTCGCTTTGAGGTACCAAACCTCTGGAGGTACCAAACCTCTGGTGACCGTAGTCACAAGCAGTGTGTCACCAAAACACTTGGTGCCCGTCGACACGAATATACTTGCCCTCCACTCAATCAACCCACACAATCAACAATCATAAGCAGATTTATTATATGTATTAACACGACATGCTTCCCAAAAGCATCATAATAATTTCATATAAATAGAGACTTACCGAGGTCCTCGCTTGTACCATTTGAGGTACTAAATCCGTATCTACATCAAGCAGGTTTACATACAACATACATTTATCACACATATTAACTGCTATAAGTGTGTATGTACACACCTGATGTCGATGATAGTCCTAGCTCCTGACAAAACCAATCGACCACTCACAACCTCCTTGTTCCTATAATCGGCCCAACTCAAGGGTTAGTGATATGGGCCATTCGGCCAAACCAAATAATTTGAGAAGGGTTCCTTGTGAACCCGAATTCTTACCTTCACACCTTTGGGTACTAATCACAACACTAAACTCCTGAATCTGCTTCCAAAAATCCGAACACTATGGATTAGCGGCTTGATTCAATTGCTTTACTGAATCCGAGTACCCTTAGGATCGTTTGAAGAAGAAATCGAGGAGATTGCCCTTGCTTGAGTTCGGCTAAGGCTTGACAAAAGAGAAAGAAAAGAATTCGGCACTTCAACTGGTGTATTCGGCCAAAGAGGAAATTAATGGGGAAAGAAAGGTGCTAAGAGTTTCGGCTTGAAGGGGTTTGAGAGAATGGAGAAAATACAAGAAGAACAAAGGAGGGGTTAGGGAATTCGGTCACTTAGCAAAATGAGGAAAAAGAAAAAAAACAAGGGGTCAACTAATGCTTTTATAGGCACTTAGTACCCTTGCCGTCCACCCCTTCTTAATTAATTCAAAATAATTTGAATTAATCCCCAATAATCCATTAATAATCCCTTAATATCCCCTTTTATCTTCTATTATCTTGTTTATCTAAATAAAACTAATATTATCCTAATTATCCCTAGAATTAAACAAATAAAATCCTTGATTATCCCATCAATTAATCCCATGATAATTCATTTTAAAAAAAAATAAAATACATCCTTATTAATATCCAATGATAAAAGCTAATATTATTCTTAATATATCCTACTATCTTATTATCTAAATAAAAATCTAATTAATAATCTATTTTTTTTAAAACTTAGTAATATCCTCACTATTTATCTCTATTATCCTTAGAATTAAGCAATTAAAAATCCAATTTAAAATGCTCATATTATCCTTTAATATTAAAATAAATTTGAGCATTTTTTTCTCTCTCTTATTACCGTCCAAACAAGGTGCTAAAAAGGAGAATTCCGTGACTCGAACCAAGGCTCTCCCTTGCTCAAAGTGGCGTCACATGTAGCTCCCAAGTGGCCCTCCCTTTGCCACTTATTCTAGGCTCATTTTATGACAACAAATCCCTTATTTATTCTTGTAACCCCTACCGCTAAGGCTCTCACCTTAAAAGCTTGAAGATAATATTTTTCCCCCTACTCAAACCTACTAAAAATCCATAATTAAGCCTTACTACACCATAATTAATAACACAGCAGCTCAACCACATAACAAAAATAATTTAATCACAAATAGCCCCATTTTTAGGATGTTACAATTCTACCCCCCTTAAAATAATTTCGTCCTCGAAATTACTTACTATCGTCCAATCGTGTATCCTTAACTCGTCAACCTCACGCCATCACTGCTGCACTCGACCTTAAAGAACTATCATACTTCCCAGAAACATTCCCTACGTTCATAATCCAAGTTCCATATACTTTACTAGCAATCATAGGAAGGAACTAACGTAACCATAACCAAGACAATTGAGGGTATTCCGAAAATAAGAAACTTACCCGTTGTCATGTCTGGCACATCTTCCTCCTCGCGACGGCCAACTGCATAAACCAACCTTGGTTGCCTCGCCTCTGCACCTTCAGCACCTCGGCCACGTCCGTTGCCATTATCATTACTTCTAGCTGCACCACGACCTCTCTGTGCTTGTTGGCCATCCTTCCTAAATTGACCACGTCCTTGATCCTCAGCTTGAGTCCTTGCCAACTTCCGCGGACAATCCCTTACACGGTGATCCAACGATCCACACTCAAAACACCCTCTACTTCCCGCCAAACATTCTCCCGAATGGGATTTCCCGCATCTAACACACTGAGGTGGCCACTGAGCAGGCTTTGTGGTTCTTTCTGATTCCCCAAATCTAGCCTTCTTCTCCACATTACTGCCCGATCCAAGCGATCCAAAGCCTCTCTTCTGGTTGTTCCTATCATACTTCTGTCTTACGGTCTCCTTGATCCCTTCGGCTACCTTAGCCTTTTCCACTAGACACGAAAACTCACGAACCTGCTGTGGAGCGATCAGCAGCCTCAAATCATCTCTAAGCCCGTCCTCAAAGCGGACACGCGCGCTCATGTTCAAGTGGCCACGATGCCTCCGGCATACCTACTCAACCTTAAAAACTCCGCCTCATATTCCGCTCTCGACTTAGTTCCTTGCACTAAACCCGAAAAAGCCTTTCTCTCATGCGTCGGTGTAGCTGGTACCCACATACTTCTTCCGATAGGTGGTTTTGAAATACTCCCAAGTCGGATCATCTGCTTTGTAGCCCCGCCTCGAACCGTAAGCCACCACCGATCGCTTCATCCTTCGAGGCGTCGGCCCCTTTCGGTTTTTCTTCCTCCGTCGGTCAAGATCATCCATGATCCTTTCGGTTGACTCTAGCGATGATTCTCGCTGCTGGGTGCCACTCCCGACACGCCCGAAATACCTCGGCTCAGTTATAGATCGGAGTCGCCGAAAACGATTTCCGAGCTCCCAAGTTTCCGCCACCCGACCACCATCTCCAAAACTCGCAAAGCGACTTGCGTCTGACCTCACCACCGGTCCGATCCTCGCTCTCACTTCTAAAAAGTAGGAGGTGGTGGTGGTGGTTCCTCGTTTTCCGAACCTTGACCGACTGACGGGTCGGACACCGTCATCCTACCCCTACCGCGTCCACGGCATCCACGTCCTCTAGAACTCATTCTATCTACCGCGTTTAATGCGATTAAGAAAATTTTTATGCGTTAGCATTTGTTCCACTTTATTAATCGCGAAGAAGTTTTATGCGAAAAGTTTAATTAGGGATTCTTTCGAGCAAACAAGTTTTCGATCTTCTATCCTAGTTCACACAAAGGAGTACATGCATCCATTCCCTAACACTTTCCATACCTATTCGCTCCTCGGACATTTACGCCCATTTCTACAGCCCGGGTATTTTCGTCATTTTCCTACAGGGTATTTTAAGTAATAGAAGAAGTTGTAAAATTTTAATAAAACATATCACTTTGAAATTCCCCAATACTGGAGGGTTTTTCTGAAAAATTTGTAAAATTTAAAGATATGGCATCGTTTTGAAACCAGGGGGTATTTTGGTAATTTTGTCATTCGGGGCAATTTGAAATTTTAATGAGTCGAGGATATTTTTAACAGATTTGCAAAACTCAGGATTTCTTTTCTAAAAATGTTCCTTTTCAAATAGTGATGTTTGTAAAGATTTCCAACACTGTGGTCATTTCTAATTTTGCAACTTGAGGCGTTTTAATAATTTTCCAAAACCAAAATATTTTGTTGACGATTTTCAAAGTCGAGTTGTTGAATATTTGTAAAATAGTTGAAATTTTTGAGCAAAACCATTGAACTGATATTTTATGGGTCGAGGCACATTAGTAATTTTACCACAAGGGCATTTTTGTAATTTTCCACAAATCAAGGTTTTCGAGGAAATGTTGTAAAAATGACGTTCTCAATTTGAAAGAGTTATTGCAAAAGTTTTGAAAACATTAGGGTTGTTGTTGTTTCATTTCTTTTCGAAAACTTGGCTAATTCCTTTTGGGTTTTAATCATAGTGTTTAGCCTATGGCCGAGCCCTCATGGTCGTGGTGAACCAAAGCTACGCACCAGCGGGATTCGAGTGAAGAGGAGGTGAGTCACGCGGATCGCTTAAATACCAAGCTCTCACCGAACCTTTCTAGACATGCGCATGCAGGTTGCCACACCACCGAGCCTCCGAGTTAGGGTGAACCGGAAGCTCACCACCGTGGGATACTGCGAAGAGGAGGTGAGTCACACGGGATCGCTTAAATACCGTGCTCTTCCGGATCCACTCCTAGACATGCGTCATGGGGTTACCACACCCTAGCTCACCGACTAAGTCATAGGTTGGTTTAGTTCCTTAAGTCTTATGTTCTGTTTGTGTGTTTGAGTAATCTAATCCTGGGCTCAAGTTCCTATAAGTCTATCTACTTCCATGCTTCCTACCCTTCTACAGGATATAATCCACAAAGAAGTTCAGATGTACTTACATGGGTGGATCGGTGCCGGAGACTCGGGCCATGCTGTTCAAAAACCAAAAATCATTCCATAAGGCCTACCAAAACATTTTTGGGCTTTGGGCCCCACACAGTGAGCTTTTGAACTGCTCGATACCAATTTGTAACAACTCAAACCCGGCCCAAACACTATGGCCGAATCTGGTTTGCTACTTAGAAAATATTTAGAAAACTTGGAAGAAATTTGATGTTTTAGTAAAAGATAATTATTTTTGGTTGAAACCTTTGAGGTGTATAAAACAAAATTTTAGAAATATTAATTAACTCAAATTATTATAAAATTACAAGTGTGCTAGATGGCTCAGAAAAAAAAATTTCGTTCTAACTTGGAAAACATACGATTGTTAATTAATAGTAGGAACAAATTTAAATCAAGTATTCGAGCATATAACAATAATAAAATATTCTAGGAGGCCTTATTACAATCCAAATAAAATATAAACCTAAATAAAATATTATAACTTAAAATCCAAGTTCATTTAAACTAGACCCACTGCATGGCCACCTCGAGTCCACCCGGCTCCACATCCGCGATCTATGTGTCACCTGAAAAATGTAAAGGAGAAGGTGAGTCACCACGACTCAGTATGTAACCCTTCCCCCGATTTTAACATTTCATACACAACATATAACAATTAATATGCAAAATATTATGGGTCCCAATCCTAGCCAACCATACGCCATCGTCTACCCCCCGTGTGGTACCAAACCACCGGTGGTGCCAAACCACTGGTGACATATAGTCACGATGTGTTACCAAAACAACGGTGTCCGTAGACACAAATCGGGTGATGGGACCAACCCATCGTGTGATACCAAATCACCGCGCATTTATCCCATATCTCAAGTGGGGCCAACCCGGTGGTGGTGTTAACCACGGGGACAAGTCGCTTTGAGGTACCAAACCCCGGAGGTACCAAACCTCTCGGTGACCGTAGTCACGATGTGTGTCACCAAAACAACGGTGCCCGTCGGCACGAATATACTACCCTCCACTCAATCAACCCACACAATCAACAATCATAAGCGATTTATTATATGTATTAACACGACATGCTTCCCAAAAGCATCATAATAATTTCATATAAATAGAGACTTACCGAGGTCCTCGCTTGTACCATTTGAGGTACTAAATCCGTATCTACATCAAGCAGGTTTACATACAACATACATTTATCACACATATTAACTGCTATAAGTGTGTATGTACACACCTGATGTCGATGATAGTCCTAGCTCCTGACAAAACCAATCGACCACTCACAACCTCCTTGTTCCTATAATCGGCCCAACTCAAGGGTTAGTGATACGGGCCATTCGGCCAAACCAAATAATTTGAGAAGGGTTCCTTGTGAACCCGAATTCTTACCTTCACACCTTTGGGTACTAATCACAACACTAAACTCCTGAATCTGCTTCCAAAAATCCGAACACTATGGATTAGCGGCTTGAGTCAATTGCTTTACGAATCCGGAGTACCCTTAGGATCGTTTGAAGAAGAAATCAGAGGAGATTGCCCTTGCTTGAGTTCGGCTAAGGCTTGACAAAAGAGAAAGAAAAGAATTCGGCACTTCAACTGGTGTATTCGGCCAAAGAGGAAATTAATGGGGAAAGAAAGGTGCTAAGAGTTTCGGCTTGAAGGGGTTTGAGAGAATGGAGAAAATACAAGAAGAACAAAGGAGGGGTTAGGGAATTCGGTCACTTAGCAAAATGAGGAAAAAGAAAAAAACAAGGGTCAACTAATGCTTTTATAGGCACTTAGTACCCTTGCCGTCCACTTCTTCTTAATTAATTCAAAATAATTTGAATTAATCCCCAATAATCCATTAATAATCCCTTAATATCCCCTTTTATCTTCTATTATCTTGTTTATCTAAATAAAACTAATATTATCCTAATTATCCCTAGAATTAAACAAATAAAATCCTTGATTATCCCATCAATTAATCCCATGATAATTCATTTAAAAAAAATAAAATACATCCTTATTAATATCCAATGATAAAAGCTAATATTATCCTTAATATATCCTACTATCTTATTATCTAAATAAAAATCTAATTAATAATCTATTTTTTTTAAAACTTAGTAATATCCTCACTATTTATCTCTATTATCCTTAGAATTAAGCAATTAAAAATCCAATTTAAAATGCTCATATTATCCTTTAATATTAAAACAAATTTGAGCATTTTTTTTCTCTCTTATTGCCGTCCAAACAAGGTGCTAAAAGGAGAATTCCGTGACTCAAACCAAGGCTCTCCCTTGCTCAAAGTGGCGTCACATGTAGCTCCCAAGTGGCCCTCCCTTTGCCACTTATTCTAGGCTCATTTTATGACAACAAATCCCTTATTTATTCTTGTAACCCCTACCTGCTAAGGCTCCTCACCTTAAAAGCTTGAAGATAATATTTTTCCCCCTACTCAAACCTACTAAAAATCCATAATTAAGCCTTACTACACCATAATTAATAACACAGCAGCTCAACCACATAACAAAAATAATTTAATCACAAATAGCCCCATTTTTAGGATGTTACAGCCCACGCCCCTGATGGATGAAGCCCGCGACCCCAAGTGCGCACTGACCCCGTCGCACGCCTCGAACGTCCCTTTCCAGACCTCTACCGACGCCCCGCATGTCGTCGCCCATCCCTTGCCCATGCCTGCACACAACAACAAGCAGAAATATAGCAGAGACAGAAACGGATCGAAAGGATCGGTTATAAAAACCAAATGGGAAACGATTGTAAGGGGTTCTTTTTTTTCTTTTTTCAAAAAGAAAAAGAGAAAAAAGAGAGCTTTTTGAATATTTAGGGGAAGCAATACAAGTACGAGATTTTTCGAAGAAAACAAACAAGAACAGAGATTCAAACACAAAAATAGAGTTAGTAAGAAGGTGATCGATTGATCTTCCTTCTTCTTTTCTTCTCTTCGAATCTGTGTACATGCATATAAATATTTCTATTTTTCATTCATCTTAAAAAACTATACATATACGCACTAATATTAAAAAAGGGAGAGAAGTTTTACTTTTCTGGCCACCGCGCGCGGTGGCCGACGGCGAGGCCTGCGGTCGAAATCTCCCTCCCCGCTCGTACCTGCAGAGAGAAAAGAAAGAGATTCAAAGTTTTTTTTTGAAAAGGAAAGTGGAAATGGATTTTGGGTGATTTTTGAGGCCTTTTAAACTAAGAGGAAACGGCGCCGTTTCGGAAGGGCAGAATCCGCGCATCGACCCGCTTGGCGACCCGGATCCGCGCGTTTCCATCAGGCGGTCTAATTGCCATCCTGGTCCCTCCGTGTTTTATTATTCTCAACCCCGTTTGTTTCGAACCTTTTTCACTTTAAATTCGGCCCCAAAACTCTCATTTCGTTACAATTTGATCCTACAAGTCTGAAATGGTTTAAATCGAAATGACTCCGTTTTTAAAGCTTGGTAAAATTTCAACATTAGCCCCTGTCATTTAATGCACATCTTATTTTAATCCTCAGTCCTTTTTTTAGTTGTTATTTGGCCCCCTTGTTTTATTGCTTATTTTATTTTCATCCCTTTTTATCTCATTTTACGATCTCGTATTATATTAAGTTGTCCATATTTTCTGTATGCTAGTGTATTAGTAGTATAAATATATGTGTGTTTCTATCATTACTATTCGTTACTTTCATTTAGGTAAAATTATTTTCATTAGATATTTTTATATATACATAATTTCAAATCATATATTATACAATGTTATATCATATTTTGCTTGCGACATAAAATTTGTTTATGTTATATAATACATTCAATTTATAATGTTTTCATACGTAACTTTATATATTTATTTAAAATTGCTATATCATGTTTATATTGGCTCTATCATGTATGTGTCTCCTTATCTATATCTGAGCATGCGTTAAATAGGTTCATTTGTTTGTTGTTAATTATATTTATTTATACTTCGACATGCGTTTACAATTACTTTAGTATATGAGTTATCCCTTAACGTATTTCACGATATTGTCGCTTTATATCTTAATTGTTAATACATCATAATTGCTTTCAAATAATCTTGTTCAAAAATCTGTAAAAATAATCATCATTCAAGATAAAAACACATTTTCGCAAAATCGACATGTTTTAAACATTCTAAAAAAGTAGGCAATATTCGTGCGTTTAGAAGTTCGAAAGGTCACATCTTAACGTGTTGGGTGTCGCTTCTTCGTTCAACTAAACAACCAAATACCCTTTTTGCATGTTTTGAAAATCGAAGATGATCTCGGTGTCAGAGTATGAATGTGCTATATCCTAACGTGTTGGGTATGGTACTTTATTTCTTTGAAACGAGTGAATCTTGAGATTCAATCCTGGTTTAATTAACCCATTCTTTTAATTCTTTACCCTAAATATTTTCAAGTTTTCAATATCGGGACAACATCAATCAATTTGGTACCAATTTTGGGCGTTGCAAGGGTGCTAATCCTTCCTTGCACGTAACCGACTCCCGAACCCGTTTTCTCAAACTTTGTAGACCAAAATTATTTTAATAAATCGAAATGCTTTATTAAAATAACCCATCTCAAGGTGACCCGATCGCACCACGAATAAAAGATCGGTGACGACTCCCTATTTTTAAAAGTCGATTCCCGTTTTTGTCAAAAAATGGTTACGACAAATATCGAGTATATTAGTAAGCCAAAACACTTCTATATATGTTGAGGTTTGTATACGTTTTAAAAGAGACTATATTGAGAGTACTTTATTCATTAATTGAGGAACTAATTGTGTGAGTGCAATTGCGAGTAAACAAGTTGTGTTTACAATCTAAATTCTCAAAAGAAAATTTAGAAGTGAGTGTTTTATTTTTTAGGTACAAAGGTGAGATTTCTATATAAATTTAAACAAAGCACCTATATTAAACAATACAAATTTAAATAAAGTGATTGTATTATGCGAAGCAAGTAATTTTAAATTCATTTTTTTTATTTATCCATTATTTGTTTGGTGCAGATGAAAAACGTTTTGTGTATTCTTTCGAACAAAATCAAATTTAAATAATATTTTTTACCTTTTATTATTAAATGTGATCTTTAATTAAGTGTAAATATGTTTTCCATTTATTTTCCTATACAGTTTTAAATTTGTATATTATTTTAATAGTTGTATATGTATTAGTTCATTTTTTTCATTAATTTTAAAATGCTATTTTATTCTTTTAAATTTTTTTCAAACTAATTTATCTTTAGTATAAATTAAACTAATACTCGTTTAGTTAGCATAAATATATATTTGAAATTTTAAAAATATATTATTTAATAAATTAAAAATATAAGATTATATGCAACATACCTAACATAAAAAAGTAGTACTATTAATGTACTTTGAATTTTTTATAATAAGCAATTTAATTTAATTAATTAGTGCATTTTAAAGTTTACTTTATAATCTTGTTATTTTATTGTGAGTTTTAATTTTTTTTGAAGTTATAATTTTGTGTTTTAAAATTATTTACTTTATTTTTTTTATTTGTACTATGCTCAGTGTTATCGAATATGTTTCAGTCTTCCTCCCCACTTTCTTTCAAAATATCTTATTCAATTTTTTGCAATGTTTCATCTCTTCACTAAAAGAACTTTCCATACCTCAATGTTAGTACAATAACACTTTTCAACATAAAGACATAGTTACCTGAACAAAATCGAGTTGTTGAGGTATTGATTCAAAGAGAAATAACAAACTAATTGACTCAGAAATCAATATAGATCAGATTAAAAGTCAATTGAAACAAATTCTTTTTATGATTTTAATAATTTATTTAATCAAACTAATTCAACTCATAAATTAATGACTTGATTGGTACCAACATTGATCCAATTTTTAAAAACTCCCATAAAAAGCCTTAACATCTTATAAAATGGAGAAAATAATTTTCAAGTTTATGAAAAGAAGTATGGACCGATGTTATTAGGTTACCTTATAGTTTTTTTAATTGTATGACCTTCAATGATGCTTTAGTTTTTTTCTCTATCTTCTTCCAAAATATTTTATTCAATTTTTTGCAATGTTTCGTCTTTAAAAAAAAATTATACCTGAATGTAAAAATAATTATCAAATTCAAACTTCAATTAATGCATAAACGCTTTTCAACATAAAGGTATAATTACTTAAGTAGAATTGAGCTGATTGGGGCACCAAGACAAAGAGAGATGAAAAAATTAATTGGTTCGAGAATCAATATTTTTATTGTTTTAATAATTTATTTGTGAAACTAATTCAACAAATGAATTAGTGACTTAATTGGAATTTTCAAGTTTATGAAAAGAATGGTCCGTCCGATGACTGTTCTTCACCAACCACAAAGACTTTACTAGGAAATTTGATTGCTGTCGGCAAAATCATTTACATCATGTTTACACGTATTTATTTCATTCCGTACGTTAATATGTACTAAAAGAGAATCATTCCTTATGATCACAGGTTTACGTGTATTTATTCATTCATTCATATGTACCAATGTATTCAGGGGTAAATTGGTTAAAAAAATAAAAAATTAATATATATTAAATTATGGTATATCCCTAATGAAATTGAATAACAGAATTATAGAATAAATATATTTATAAAATATTATATAAAAATTAAATGAAATTTTAATTAAAATAGTAAAATAGAAATATTTATAGCTTTTTGAGTTTAAATTTTATTATGTATGTGGTTTAAAAAAAAATTAAAACACTCTTAAAATAACAGGTTATTTTGATGAATTGATACTTTTATATTATCTAATTAAGTTGATGTCTAATAGATAGAAGCTTCATATATAAATATATGTTTAGTAAATATATATGAATAAATATATATTTTTTATGAATTATAAGAAGAGAGTAAAACATTAATAATAACACCATTAATGCAATTCAAACTTAAGGCCAACACAGGATTTGAATAATTATATATTTTAAGATATAAATGAGAAGAATAGGAATAATTTCTTTGATGTATTTTTCAAGAAATTAATATTATCACGTTTTAAAGTAGGAATTGGACTTTTGAGTATGAACATATACACAAAGAAAAAAATCAATTTGGAAGTGAAGTCAATGGAAGAAAGCATTTCTTAACCTTGAAATAAAAAGCCATTGATAACAAAATTATTTACAATAATCCTCTACTAAAGGCGAAACCTCAAAATCAAGACCATAAATATACAGAATTTGTCTGCCTCACTCTTTTAAAAAAAAAAAAACTCTTCCTCTTTGAATAAGTTGCTCTAAGTGACCTTAAACCCTTTCAACCATTCAATTTTTAGTCTTCCTCACATGGATGAAAGTTTAAGACAGGCTGCTCGTACAGGAAAGGTTAATGAATTGTATACTGCAATTCAAAGAAATGGAAATGTTTTGAGGCATTTTGATGAGGTGGAGTTTATCGAGACTCCATTACATATAGCTGCAGAAGAAGGGTGCATTGAGTTTGCAATGGAGATGATGAACTTAAAGCCAGCATTTGCTCGAAAGCTGAACCACCAAGGTTTGAGCCCACTTCACATTGCAGTTAGAAAAGGGCATAAAGAGATGGCACTCCGCTTCTTGGAGATTGATAAACATCTTGTTCGTGTCAGAGGAAAGAAAGGTAAGACTCCATTGCACTACTTATGTAAAGTTGGAAACCAGCTTGGTCTGTTGGATACATTTCTGGAAGCTTCTCCTGATTGTCTCCAAGATGTTACAATTGAGAATCGCACTGCTTTGCATATTGCAATCGAAAACAATAGACTGGACGTTCTCCAACTCCTAATTCCAACGCTTAAGAGGAAAGACAATTATTGGGAAGTGGTGAACCGGAAAGACAAAGATGGCAACACTGCACTTCACATAGCCGCTATCCATAATCAACCTAAGGTTCGACTCAACTGCTTCGATAGTAATTCATATTACATAGATTCTTTTTTTTTTTTTTTTTTTTTTTTTACTTGAAAGACATGATTAATTGATTCTAGCCTTTTTATATCCTAAACTATCAATTGAACAGATGCTTAAAGTACTATTAAATTGCAAGGCTGATAAGCATGCTACCAATCAAGTTGGTTTGACCGCACTGGGTATTGCACAACAACATAATAACAGAGAAAACATTGCTATTCTGAAAGGCTGCTTTATTCCAGTAGTCTCAAACTTTAAACGTAAGTTAGAGGAACAAGTTGTCAAGTATGTGACAAAGCCATCACTACTAATTTTTCAAAATATGGACAACATATCAGCCGATGACCGCAATGCCTTGCTAGTCATTTTAGGACTGCTTCTAACTGCAACCTACCAAGCCATTCTAAGCCCACCTGGCGGTGTTTGGCAAGGTGAAAATACCTCAAAGTCCAAAGGATCATATGATGCAATGGTACTAGGGAAATCAATCATGGGTCAAATGGATTTTCTTCTCTTCTATATTCCAACCTACCTTGTGTTCCTCGTAACATTATTCCTAACACTAGCTCTACTCAAAACTTGTCCCCATGATTTTAGGACTGCACTTCAAGTACTATTAGCGTTTCTTGCAGTGTCCTTCGATGAATCAATATCTGACATAGCTCCCACCGATTTAACATATGTAATTCTTAATATATTTTCAGGAATTCTTTTCCTTTTAATGGTGTCCATGTGTATCGTATGTCGGATGTCAAAAATTAGTGTTTCAGTAGTGGGATGTTGGATATTCCCTTCAATTTTATATTTATGTCTAGGAAAAAGTGAAATAGGTATGGGTGTAGGTCAAAGATTGTTGTTATTCCTTATTTTACATGATGAATTCTGTAAAGGAACCATTTTAATTGTATGCTATTGTTTATTTGTAAATGTTTGTGTTTTCTTTGGTATTAGTGTCACGGACTTAGATATTTAACAAGCAATCCGTGCGGCCTTAGGCAGTTTCTTGGGTCGAAGAGTGCCTAAGTCAGCCTGTTTTGCAATAGTCGGGGTTTCGACAGAACTAGTCTAAGAAACCCACGAAGAACAAAGCAAGACAATCTCGAAAGATAAGTAAGAAGTCACACGTAAGAACACTTTGAGACAGAGGTTTGAGTGAATACTCTCGAAGCTTTTATTCACACAGAATAAAACAACACTTCACAAGGTAAGTACAAATGAGGGGGAGGGCTCTCTATTTATAGTAGAGCTTCCCCTAACACCAACGGCCCAGATCAATCTTAATGGACGGATGAGATTGCTAGCATGGGCTTTATAATATTCTATCTTTACAAGGCATGGGCAATATAATTTTATATCTTTACAAGGTATGGTCCATCCTAGTTATTATCAGCTTCCCGTAGTGGCCTTGGTTGCCCCGAAGTGGCCTTGGTTGCCACGCACTCTCAATTGAGCAGGCTCCATTTGTTGGGCGTCTTCCCCATTTTCGGGACTGGGCCAATCGTTGTGGACCGAGTGATCTTCCTCTAAGCACTTGGCCTTCATGAGCGCCACTTGTGCCATAGTCACGGGCTCTATACTCTGGCCCGTGACATTCTCCCCCACTTGTTCTAGCGACGCCCTCGTCGCGTCCCCCTCATGATATTTGCTTATCTTTGCTGGGAACTGCCATAGTGCCTCCGCAGGCTCCCAACTCATCTCGCTATCTGGGAGTCCCTTCCATCGAACCAAGTATTCTCGCCTCGGTCGGTGATACTTTTGTCTAATCATTCTGTCCGCCTCAATGTTTTCTATATCCCGGTCGTACGAGACCCTTACTCCCATTGGTGCCCGTTCTGATTTGCCCCGAGTTGGCTCCTCTTGGTCCCCATGAAATGGTTTAAGCATGCTTACATGAAACACAAGGTGAAGTTTAAGCTTTTCCGGTAACTCGAGCTTGTAGGCAACATTTCCTACTTTTTTCACAACTTTAAACGGCCCTTCATATCTTCGCATAAGTCCTTTGTGCAAACCCGTATACCGCAACATCGTGTGTAATTTTGCAAGGACTAAGTCACCGACTTGGTATTGCACGTCTCTCCGCTTTTCATCAGCCCACTTCTTGTTCCGCTTGCTTGCCTTGTATAAACAAGCTTTTGCCAGATCATTCTTTTCTTGCCAATCCTTTGCGAATCGATGAGCTGCAGGACTTGGCCCAGAGTAACGGGTTGCGACTGCATTGGGCGTGAGAGGTTGTTGCCCCATCACGATCTCGAATGAGCTTTGGTTTGTCGACTCACGTCGCTGCAAGTTATACGAGAATTGGGCTACATCTAGTAGCTTTGTCCAATTCTTTTGCGTTGCACTTACATAATGTCGAAGGTACGTCTCCAACAGTGCGTTCACTCGCTCTGTTTGCCCGTCTGTTTGTGGGTGCATGCTTGTGGAAAAGTTTAAGTCCGAGCCCATAGACTTAAACAATTCCGTCCAGAATCGGCCCGTAAATCTCCCATCTCGATCGCTAATAATGGACAGTGGTACTCCCCAATATTTCACCACGTGTCCAAGAAATAAGCGGGCCGCCTCCTCAGCAGGACATTCTTTCGTAGCGGGAATGAAGGTTGTATATTTTGAAAACCTGTCCACTACGACAAGGATACTCGCCAACCCATCAGACTTTGGCAAACCAATAATAAAGTCCATTGATACGCTCTCCCATGGTCTGTCCGGAATGGGCAGCGGTTGTAATAGGCCAGCCGGGCTCTTCAATTCAATCTTGTCTTGTTGGCATACTAGGCAAGTCTTTACATAGGCCTCCACATCCTCCCCCATGTGAGGCCAATAGTAACGATCCTCCAAGAGTGCCATGGTGCAGTGTACCCCTGGATGGCCTGCCCATTTTGAGTCATGAGACTCCTTCATGACTTCCTTTCGAAGCTTCCCATACTGGGGGACATAAAGGCGGTGCCCATGGGTGTACAGTAATCCCTCATTGAGCCAAAATCTCCTCGTTTTCCCATCTTTCACAAGCTCCATCAAGTTTTTAGCTGAAGGGTTATGGGACAGTCCTTCTCGAATTCGCTCTAATAGGGACCCATCGGGTTGGCTAATAGCGGCAAATTCCATCTTTCGACTGAGTGCATCAGCCACAGTGTTGGCACTCCCCGGTTTGTACTCCATCGTGAAGTCAAACTCCGCAAGGAGGACCTGCCACCGAGCCTGTTTGGGAGACAACTTCTTTTGGGTCAGAAAATAACTATTAGCAACATTATCTGTGAGGACCACAAACCTGGAACCCAATAGGTAGTGCCTCCATATACGCAAACAATGCACCACAGCAGTCATCTCCTTTTCTTGGACAGTGTACCTCCGTTCTGTCTCGTTAAGCTTCCGACTCTCGAAGGCAATTGGGTGCCCCTCCTGCATTAGCACTCCCCCAATAGCATAATCCGACGCATCTGTGCGTACTTCATAAGGCTTCGAGTAATCAGGTAGTGCAAGTACGGGTTCCCTTGTCATTACTTGTTTCAATTTATTGAAAGCCTTCTCACATTGTGAGCTCCAATCCCATATTCGACCCTTCTTCAACATGTCCGTCAAGGGTGCAGTGATTCTAGAATAGCCTTCAACAAAACGTCGGTAATAGTTTGCCAGCCCTAAGAAGGATCTCAACTCGGTCACCTTGGTTGGGGCCTCCCATTCAACAATTGCTCGAATCTTGCCCTCGTCCATCCGAATCTTGCCTTCTCCCACAATATGGCCCAAAAAGGGCACTTCTCGTTGGGCAAATGAGCATTTCTCCTCTTTTACAAATAACTCATTTTCCCTCAGGGTTTGAAACACTTTTCTCAAGTGTTCCACATGTTCATCAAGCGTCTTGCTGTACACCACAATGTCATCAAGGTAAACAACTACAAAGCGATCAAGGAAGGGTTGCAGTACCTTATTCATTAAGGTGCAGAATGTTGCTGGGGCATTCGTGAGCCCAAAGGGCATCACCAGGAACTCAAACGAGCCGCACTGCTGCGTTACACAAGTTTGCTTTTGGCTCGTCCCTTCAAATTATCCGGACTTGATGGTACCGATCTTAAGTCCAACTTGGTAAACCATCTCGCGCTACCAAGCTGATCGAACAAGTCTGCAATAAGGGGGATAGGGTACCTATTCTTCACGGTGATTTTGTTTAGGGCTCGATAGTCAATGCACATTCGTAGCGACCCATCATGTTTCTTTTGAAACAACACCGGTGCACCATACGGAGATTTAGATGGTCTGATGAATCCCGCATCTAAAAGCTCCTTTAACTGGTTTCGAGTTCTTCCAACTCTGGCGGGGACATCCGATATGGGGCCCGAGCTGGAGGCACCATGTTGGACACTAGCTCGATCCTGTGATCTACCTCCCTCTTGGGTGGCAAATTCTTGGGCAACTTTGTGGGCATTACGTCCTGAAAGGATCGCAATATTTGACTTACTTCCTTAGGGATTTTGCCAACAGGCTTGATGGTTTCTTCCCCCCTTAAGGTAGCTATGTAGGAGACTTCATCCCTACGTACCCCCTTAGCAAACTGGATAGCGGACAGCGTCTTCACTTCTAGGCTTCCCTTTCTTGTTAATTTCACCATGCGTGGATGGTTTGAATCCGAAATCACCATGTAATTGCCGACAGGGCAAATAGTTGCATTCATCCGAACAAGGAAACTTAAGCCAATTACACAAACATAGTCATCAAGGGGAATTACCTTAATGGATGCCTTGCCCATCCAATCACCAAGTTGAAGGTCTACCCCTTTTGCGACTCCCTTGATTGGGACGCTTTCTGAGTTCACCGTTTTAATTCGTCCCAACCCGCTCTCAATTTTGAGGCCAAGGGTGTGGGCGGCCCCTTCTGACATGAACAAATCCGATGCACCCGTATCCACAAGCGCATTGAACTTTCGCCCAGCAACCAAGATGTCCGCAAACATCAACCCATTGCTCATCTTATCTTCAACACCCCCTAGTATTGAACCAAGGTTGTTGTCCTCCGCATCTCGACTCTCTTTGCTTCCATAGCAGAGTGCGGCCTTCTTTGGGCAATCTTTAATCATATGTGGGCCGTCGCAATGAAAGCATCTTATAGGCCCACCCTTCCTTTCTTCTCAAGGCTTCTTACCGTTGCCATTCCTTAGGGGCCTTTCTTTGTCTCCCCCACTATTTCCCTTATGGTTGGGTTTGGGCCTCGACGACTCGGGCCTATCTTTCTTCCCAACAAATTCAACCAACGATTCGGCTACTGACATGGCCTTTGTAAGCTCTTGAACTCCTCGGCGTTGCAACTCTTGCTTCGCCCATGGTTTCAATCCATCCATAAAGGAAAAGAAGGCCTCTTTTTCACCCATGTCTGAAATTTGAAGCATTAGCTCGCTAAACTCCCGCACATATTCCCTAACAGTGCTTTGCTGTGAGAGCCGACGCAATTTCGCTCAGGCTTCATCCTCAGCATACTCCGGGTAGAACTGCGTCTTAAACTCGCACTGAAACTCCTTCCAAGTTTCAATCTCGATCCCACCACGTCTCACATCGGCACATCTGCGGCGCCACCATAACAAGGCAACATCAGTGAAATACATAACAGTAGTGGATACCTTAGTGGAATCATCCGTGATGCCTTTCGCATGGAAGTATTGCTCAATTCCCCACAGAAATTATCCACGCCTCGTGTCGATCTTGCTCCCTTAAACTCCTTTGGTTTAGGGACGCCCACGCCGGCTTGGGTGTGATCGCAGCCAACCCACCGCTTCCTAAGGCAACCTTGTAGATTGTGAGTTCACCCTTGAGCTCAAGCAATCTCCTCCTTCAAGGCCGCTATCACCGCCTCAATGCCATCGTTTCTCTTTGGATAGTTTCTTAACAAAATCCAAAGACATACTCTTTGAGTCCGCTCTTGCATAGATTGCAACCCATCATTAAGCTTATCGTCCACGTCCTCAATCCTCTCCTTGGTTTCCCCCATGGAATCCTCGAGGATGGCAACGCGATCCTCCAAAGCCGATAGTATATCTCTCGAACGGCTAGCTTTCCTAGCCCTCCCACGAGTTTCCATCACCTCCACGATCTCACCAGCTTCTTTCGACATCTTTCGAGGGTGCCCTCGAACGCAAGCTCTGATACCAACTGTCACGGACTTAGATATTTAACAAGCAATCCGTGCGGCCTTAGGCAGTTTCTTGGGTCGAAGAGTGCCTAAGTCAGCCTGTTTTGCAATAGCCGGGGTTTCAACAGAACTAGTCTAAGAAACCCACGAAGAACAAAGCAAGACAATCTCTTAAGATAAGTAAGAAGTCACACGTAAGAACACTTTGAGACAGAGGTTTGAGTGAATACTCTCGAAGCTTTTATTCACACAGAATAAAAAAACACTTCACAAGGTAAGTACAAATGAGGGGGAGGGCTCTCTATTTATAGTAGAGCTTCCCCTAACACCAACGGCCCAGATCAATCTTAATGGACGGATGAGATTGCTAGCATGGGCTTTATAATATTCTATCTTTACAAGGCATGGGCAACATAATTTTATATCTTTACAAGGTATGGTCCATCCTAGTTATTATCAGCTTCCCGTAGTGGCCTTGGTTGCCCCGAAGTGGCCTTGGTTGCCACGCACTCTCAATTGAGCAGGCTCCATTTGTTGGGCGTCTTCCCCATTTTCGGGACTGGGCCAATCGTTGTGGACCGAGTGATCTTCCTCTAAGCACTTGGCCTTCATGAGCGCCACTTGTGCCATAGTCACGGGCTCTATACTCTGGCCCGTGACACTAGTACTGACTTCAAATACCTTGTTGCTTTAATAGGATGCTGGCAATTTCTTAGTCCAGGTCGATTATGCATAATGCAGTGCACTCAATTTTGTAAAACCTGTTTGTAATATGTCAATGTAACATATTTTTTATTTTACTCAAGTCTTTTTGTTGTTTTTTTTTTTCTGTGAATAAAAATAGGCAAATTATATTAACTTAAGGTATTGGATATCCCCCTTGGAGGTTCTTCCATAAAAAACAAGCCATCTTCTCTATCAAAAGCCGTTTTAGCTATGCAATCCGTGTCCTTGTTGCTTTCTCTAGCACATACCATAGAAGTCAATTCCCAACCTTCAACTAAAGTTGTTGAATCCGCCTGACCAATGCAGAGTTCAAGGATGTCTTGGTGAATACCATACTATCACTTTGAATCAGGACTTTATCAAACCTTCTACTCAGCAAAGCATTCATACCATCTAAAATTCCTCAAAGTTCAGCCTCAACAACTGAATAGTTTCCCAAGTACCTATTATAGCCTAAAATCCACTTACCTCCTTGATTATTTAAGATTTTGTTAGATGCAATAGAACTGGATTCCATATTTACAACACCATCAACATTTAACTGAACCCAACTGTCTTTCCAAGGGATTACTAAACTAGCTTCTTGCCTATTGGCCTATCCACTATTATGAAAGGAGCATTTTTACAGTTTTGCTTGCACTGTATTGCTTTCCCTGGAAGACAACAATATTTCTATTTTTCCAAATGCAACATGCAATGAGATCGAATAGACTTGGCCATTCCACATCACCTACCCCCCAACTGTGATGATTTTGCAAATTTGTTTCAAGCCACTCATGCAAGTTGCCTGAGAAAAACTCATCTTATCCTGCGATATTATCTATCTCCACACCTCATTTGCAATCGCACACTCTTTGATGTTATGTAATATATATTTTGAGTTATGTCCACATAAGGCACACGAGCCAGTCGGCCCAATACCACGTCTCACTCGTTCCATGTTAGTGAGTAACCTCTGTTTGAAAACAAGCCAGATAAAAAATCTAACTCTTTGAGATCCCTTGAATTTGGACGAAATATTCCAAGCAGCATCCTGAGGATCCCATGATCTATTGCTTAATTTCCTTTAAGCGTTTTTGAGAGCAAGGAACCTGTTGGGGGTGCCCATCCAAGCAATCTTGTCAAGTCTCGCTGAATCATGTAGAGGAGGAATACTAGCTATGAATTTAATACTTTTCTCTGGAATCTATAATCTTAACATATCAAGGCTCCACGACCCATCCTCAACTACCAACTTCTTTAGAGTGAACTCCAAATCCATATTAAAATGAGAAGGAATTTGATTAATCAGAGGTCAAACACATGGAATCCAATGATTACACCAACACCTAACCTTATTCCTATTCCCTACTGACCAGAAAAGACTTTCCCGTAATAGAGGCCAAACTTTAGATATCGCCCTCCATAAAAAAGAACACCTATCTCTAGAAATATCATCCGGCAAGTCCTTCTTCATCCCATACTTAGATCAAAAGTACACGTACCCACAAGGGAGAGGAATTAGAAGCTAAATTAAAGCACTATTTAAGGCAGAGGATGACTTCTCCTTTTATGGTCAACAATAGGAAGATTCCAAAAGGTAAATTATTATATAGTTTAATTTTAAATCAATGTTTATGATATGTAAATTTGATGTGTGTGTAGGGCTCACTAATAAATACCAAAAAACATAAAACAATGACTTCTCCTTTTATGGTCAACCAAGGCAAGACTTCATAAATATTATATCATCCATTCTGTATATAACTATCAACTATAAATTATTTAATGAATTTGATTCACCATTATATTATTTTACTTTTCTTGGTATTAAATTTTATGCGTACAATATTAATTTATACATGTTCAATAGTGGTTTTTCTTGTGGAGTTTAAATATCAATATTCCTTATTTTCATTTCTATAAAAAAGGAAAAAATAAACTTTATTTTTAAAGGAAATAAGGAACACACACCAAGGATAACTTCTCCTATAGGTCAGGAAGATTCAAAAGGTGCAATATTGAAAGGTGAATATTAGATCGAATCGAGTAAATGAGTATTATTTTATTATTCTAATTTAATTTAAATTTTTTGAATTTAATTGAGTCATGCTAAATAAGTTTGCTCAAGATAATTTTTTTAAAAAGTAAATTTTCCATATTAAAATATTATTGATAATTTGACTAAATTCTGAGTTACAGAACATAAATAATATATATATATATGTGTATATATATATATGTATATATCAGAGGCGAATCTAAAGGGTTGGTAGGGGCCCCGCCCCCCTTAAAATGAAAAATTACTATTTAGATTCTTTAAAAAATTTAAAAAATTTAAATTAGTAAAGATAAAATTACACTTTAGCCTTCTAAAATTATAAAAATTTAATTTAATCCTTTAAAAAACATAAATGTATATACTATTAAAAATTAAAAATTCATTTCGTCCCCCTAAAAAATTCTCTGGCTTCGCCCCTGATATATATGAAAACTCTTGGAATACAAGATACTTAGTATGATAAACTTGAATTAATAAGTTACTTGTTTAAGACCTCAAATTTATTTTATTAATTTTTAAAAAAATATAATTTAATATTTTTATATATTTTTAAGTATTTAATTCTTTGAATTTATAGGGAAAATATTTTATAATATTTTGAGTTTTAGAATATCATTTTGATTTTTTTTTAAAATTTTTGAAAGGGATTAATTTGTACATTTTTAAAACAATCAGTGACCTAAAAAATATTTACATTTGAGTTGTAAAATTCAACTTGACTTAAACTTGAAAAACGTAATCACTCATTTAAGTTAATTTAAAAAAAATCAAATAATTGATTAACTTAAAATTTTAAAAAAGAAATGATATTTCTTGAAATTGCTCACAGCTAGTAATATTATATGGTTTTGTTTTAAATCATGTTTTGTCATATCTAATGTTGATGTGAGTGTAGGGCTCACAAATAAACATATATAAATCCATGACTTCACCATGGCTTCAAAACACATTATATCAGCCATATTATATACAGGTAAATTATAAACTAATTATTAAAATTGGTCGAAATATCATTTAAAATATTTATTTAATTTTTATATAAAATTTTTAAAAATTAAAATCTTTGAAAAAATATATATATTTATAATTACTAAACTCATTGATATAATTATTCTCTTTGAAATCATCTGGGTTTTCAATAGAGTAATATATCAAAGGTAAATTTTACTTCAATTGCTTTGTTTTTTTTTTGGTTGATGAAAATTGATAGAATAATATATTTGTGAAAAACCACTTGAAGAAGATCAATAGCATCTTCCCAACATAATCAAAGCAGGTTAGATGTGAAGAGTTCAATAGTTTTAATAAATTTCTCAATTTGTAACCTTTATTAATATATTCAATCATTTTCAGATTTGAAACATAAATGTATGTTTAAAAATAAAATAAAATAAATAATAAAACATATGGTTTGAAGTTAATTAATCATAAGAATATATAAAATATATACGACATTAAAATAAAAATTAAATTAATTTGGGAGCAAAAATGAAATTTAAACACATAAATACATCAAATTAAAAATATTAATTAAATGCACTACAACTGTCTATCAAAGTGTTGTCTTCAATTTTCAGTTAGTGTCGAGTTGACTTGTGATATCAACTCAATCAATAAATTTATATATATATATATATATATATATATATATATATATATATCGATGAAGATAATAAATTGTGTGGTTAATTCAAGATTGTATTTCAAATCCCATCATATTCATATTTTTATTGATTTTTTTGACATAAAAAAATTAAAATATCCACAAATAATATAATTTATTTTAATTATGGAAAGATATTTTCGTAATTTCTCGATTAAATTGGTGCTCCATTGATTCATGATATTAACTCAATCAATAATTAAATTTTGTTAAACAAAAGAGATTTCTATTTTCGAATTGAATTTTTATTTTATAGCTTCAACAATCTTGAACTATCCATAAAGAGATTTCTTTTAATTCATGTGTAATAAATATATTGTTTTGAAAAATCTCAATATAGATTTTGATCATATTTTTTTTTCTTTTTTAGACAATGTCTAGAACTATGAATAACTCCTACCCAATTTATAAATAAGAGAATAATACGCTTTAGCATACTCGAACATATATTCTCCTGTATTAACAACAATACTTACCAAAAGCACTCTTAACTTTGTAATTGACAAAGTGAAAAGTAAACTCCTTAATTACGATGCTCGAAAACTCTCTCTGGCAGGGCGTGTTACTCTCACCCAATCAGTTCTTTTGGCTATTCCCTGTTACTTCATGCAGACCATGGCAATTCCAAAAAGGGTTTGTGATGAGATTGAAAGAATAGCTAGATAGTTTATTTGGGAGAGATCAGTTGGTAATCCAAAGCTAGCCTTAGTTGGATGGGAGTCCATTTGTCAGCCCAAGACTTGTGGAGGGCTCGGGCTAAGACATCTCCAAGATCATAACAACTCCTTTTTTTATGAAAATTGGCTTTAATCTCGTTTCTCGAAAGGATGCCTTATGGGTTCATGTTCTTCATTCAAAATATGGTTGGAAGACTCAGCTTCCTGAGTTTATCCTCAGGAGTCACTGTTCCCATATTTGGAAATCTCTCTCAAAGGTGTGGCCACTCATTCGTAAGAACCTCACGTGGTCAGTTGGGGATGGAGCTACTATCTGTGGGTGGAAAGATAATTGGGTTCCCAATGCTGGGCCTCTGCTTTCCTACGTCTCCGCTCCTGAGAGACTTAATTTGGATAGCACCTTGAAGGATTGGGTTCTCCCGGATGGATCATGGAATATAGACATGCTCCGCATTTGGCTACCTGAGACTATGATAAAGCGCATTGTCAGCATCCCTCCGCCACACCCTGCTGATGGGGAAGATAGAATCATTTGGGCTCGTTCTGGATCGGAGACCTTCTCTATTCACAGTACTTATTGAACATCAAAGGAAAGTTCTTGGAGGCCTAGAAATGACATATGGAAATCCATTTGGAGATATCAAGGATCGCATAGAGTTCGTATTTTTTTTGGATTGTGGCCAATCAGAGGCTCTTAACTAATTCAGAGAGGACCAGGAGAGATATGGGACAAAGTAATGCATGTCCAAGATGTGGACATGATTGTGAAGACATCTTGCACGTTCTTCGTGACTGTATGACGGCCAAGGAAGCTTGGATACTTGTAGTCCCTCCAGAAAAACACTCTAAGTTTTTTTTCTGAACCTTTGCATAGTTGGTTAACATCTAACCTTTGTTGTCATCTTAAATTGCAGGATAAGGAAACTACTTGGTCGTGCCTTTTCGGAATCATAGCATGGAGAATTCGGAAGAACATAAACCTCTTCATTTTCCAAAACATCGATTGGATGTCTATTGAACTCATCAAATCATCTCTCAGTTGGGCACAATGTTATGAGACCCTCATTACCAATTCTAAGGTTACCGCTACTTATTCAAGGGACCAACAGCATTGTTCTGATAACTGGGTTCACTTATCCTCTGACGGAGCAGTGGCTAGAGTATCTGGAAATGCTTTAGCGGGTGGTGTGGTTCGTGATCAGAATGGTAATTGGATATTAGGAGCTCACCTTTGGAAGCAAAATTTTGGGGTATCCTTGATGGAGTGCTCATCTTATTGAATAAAGGGTACAAGAAGGTCAAGATCCAGACTGACAATCTTGAAGTAGCTAGGGTCTTATCCATGGAGGATTTTGTAGACTCTGGAACTACAATTATTAGAATAATCAAAAGGCTGTTACATTCTGAAGGTCATTGGGAAATTAGGCATGTCCCCAGGGAGCGTAACTTAATCGCAGACCAAATGGCGAAGATTGGACTCTCTTGGCAGACTTCTCTCTGGCTATTTGAAGTACCGCCTGATGTGGTGGCTATGGCTCTCCAACAAGACAAAATTTTTTCTTAGAAGTTTCTAAGCTGTTTTTTTATTTTCGCCCAAAAAAAAAGGAATATTGATATTTAAACTGTAAAAGAAAAACCACTATTTGAACATGTATAAATTAATATTGTAGGCATAAAATTTAATACCAAGAAAAGTAAAATAATATTTGGTGAATAAAATTCGTTAAATAATTTATAGTTGATAGTTATATACAGAATGGATGATATAATATTTCTGAAGTCTTGCCTTGGTTGACCATAAAAGGAGAAGTCATTGTTTTATGTTTTTTGGTATTTATTAGTGAGCCCTACACACACATCAATTTACATATCATAAACATTGATTTAAAATTAAACTACATAATAATAGATCTTTTGGAATCTTCCTATTGTTGACCATAAAAGGAGAAATCATCCTCTTCTGTCTTTTGTCTCCTTTTATTCTGTGGTTAATTATGTCAAAACAAGGTTTTTTTTTTTTTCCTTCTTTGGTAGAAACTAAAATAAAGATTATTGTAATTTAAAATCCAATTAAAGTTACTATTTGAACTGGTATAAATTAATATTGTTACGTCTAACATTTATATCAAATAATTTTTACTATAGATAAAAAAAGTAAAACATAATATATGATGTAAAATTGTTAATTTGAGTCTTAACACAGTCAGTATTTATATATTGTCAATGTAATATGGCGTTGGAAGAATGGGATGAGTTTTAGAGTATGTTGAGAAGTAGGGCACTTCTTCCTTCTCCGCATACTGGTTTTGCCTACAATAGTGAAGCAAAGGGAAAAACACGAGGATGAGATGCAATGAATTCCCCTCCCATACCCAATACCTACTATTTACTATTTCTTTTCCTGCTGAAAAGTTGGTATTTTGGAATTATCGTTTTCGGCTCTGCAGATGTTCTTGGGGCTGTGTCTGTCTTTCTTTGGTGGGTTCTTACTTTCTGAATCTGGTTCTACTGTGATTAATTTCAGGGTCGATTTGGATAGTTAGGATACAGAGCTTCAGGCAATTGATGTTCAAAAGGTTATGTGGCATTGGGGATATGATGATTTTAAGTCTACTGTCGCCCCATCAGTTGGTTGTTTGGGTGCACAACTAAGTTTTAGTATTATTTTATTTTCCATAATCATATTTATTTAAATTTTATTTGTAAAAATATTTTAATAAGAGTTTAAGTAGGATTAAATTTATTTTAACTTTGGGATTTTTTTATCCGCTCTTAATATAACTGATAGAAGGCTAGGAAATAAAGATTATTCGTTTTTGTTTGTTTAAGCGTGGTTTTGAATCATGTACTATAATTAAATTCTCACTTTAATATATTTTCATCAGTTTGATTTATGTACTTTCATTCGATATACTTCGTTATCTTATTTATATTTTTTATAAAAAAATTCTCATCTAATCAAATGCTGTCACTTGTGAAAAAAAATTCAAAATTCCACTAAAGTATATAAAAAATTCATAAAAATCGTAAAAAAAAGCATAAAATTCTAAAGGAATTAATAAATTTTTATAAGCACAAATTTCCAAAATTAAAATTAAAATTTTTAAATTTTTTAAAGTTTCATATATTTATAGTTTAAAAATTATACTATTTTCAAAAATAGATTATGAATTTTTTTAGGTTTTTTTAAATATTTTTCTAAGTCTTAAGATTTTTTTTCATTTTATGATTTCTTTTTTGGAATTTTAATGGTTTTTAAATTTTTATAATATTTCCTAAAATGTTTTAAGTATTTTGATTGTGCGACGTTTTGTGAATGAAGCGAATGGTATCTTTATTGTGGTGAACTTTTAATTACCTCAAAATGAAATGGTTTATTAGGTCGTGTGATTTGCGGATAAGTGTTAAATATGAAATGAATTGTTGAATTTGAAAACACTGGTGTAATATTGCAGGGATTTCCAACATTATCATAAATTTTAGTGAATTTAGAGACGAAATCAGAGGTCCACTGAGTTTTGTTCAAATTTAGGGATTTCATCGTCATATAAGGTCGATTTGGATAGCTAGGATATAAAGCTTCAGATCATTGATGTTCGGTGGCCATGGGGATATGTTGATTTTGAGTTTATTGTTGCCCCATAAGCTGGTTGCACTAAAAAAAATGGGTATTACCGATGCTGAAAATTGTTGCTAAAATTTTATTGTATAGCAATAAAAGTTGTTGCGGAATTGTTGTGTATATCCTCGTTGTCCAAAGTATACGCAACTCTATTCAATTACACAATATTTACTCTTAAATATTGTCTATTCAACCACCGATTTAAGCACATCAAACACAAATTAATAATCTAGAAATATCAAACCAAGAATTAAGCACACATAATTAAGAACAATAAATTAAGTATTTATTGCATAAAATTAAAAACAAATGATAGAATTCCTCATAGGGTTCATCTCCCTAGGTATTTAGTGTCGTAACCATTTTTTTTGAAGAAAACGGGAAAACGACTTTGGTTTTGAAAATGAAAATACAGCAGGAGTCGCCACCGACCTTATTAGGTGTGATCGAGTCACCTTTGTTTTAATAAACATTTTGATTTACTAAAACAATGTTTTTGGTCTACGAATTTTGAGAAAACGGGCTCGGGAGTCGGTTACGTGCGAGGAAGGGTTAGCACCCTCGTCACGCCCAAAATTGGTACCAAACTGATTAATCAATGTCTCGATGTCGAAGATTTGAAATGATTTTGAAATTCGAATCTTTTAGAAAATGCTTGGATAGTTTAGACTGAAATTTGAGATTTCTTTATTCCGAGAGGATACAAACATCACATCCAGCACGTTAGGACACGATATTCGAAGCCTTCGTAATCAAAGTTATCTCGGAGTTCGTGAAATTTATTAAAAGGATGTTTAGTGTTTTAGTCAAACGAAAAATCGCAACCCAGCATGTTAGGGCACTATTCTCCAAATTTCTAAACACATCAACATTGCCTTATTTGAAAACCTTTTGGACGAAATAAAGTGGTTTTGTAAAATGTTCTTTGATCTTATAGTGTTTAAGTTGAAAATAAGTGTGAGTATTCAAGCCAAAAAAAGTCGAGATTTCTTTGTTCCGAAAAGATATAAACATCACATCCAGTACGTTAGGACACGATGTTTTGGTCTCTCGTAATCAAAGTCATCTTGTGTTTTATGGAGTTAGACCGAAGGATGTTTAATTATTTAGCAAAACAGAAAATCGCAACCCAGCACGTTAGGGCACTATTCCCCGAATTTCTAAATACCAAACATTGCCTTGCTTCAAAAAAACTTTAAATGAAACACGATAATTTTACGAAATGTATTTTATTTGATGATGAACATATATAAAAAATACCACTAATAATGATGATGATAATATTGAATAATAATAATAATAACAATTGTGATGAACATAATAAGATGATAATAATAAAATAAAAATAATGACATGCAACAAAAATATAGTGATAATAATAATAATAATAATAATAATAATAATAATAATAATAATAATAATAATAATAATAAAGAGAGTAGAATAATAGTGATAATTTTAGAGAAAAGAAAAATAACATAAAATAATAGTAAAATATTTATATAAAAGATATGTCAATATTGAATATAATAATAACATTAGTAACGGTTAATAAATATGATAGTAACAAGATATATGCATTATATAATAATATGGTAATAGTAATAATATATATATAAAACATTAGTATTAATCATGATGAAAATGATAATAAGATTAATAATGAATGGTAATGATAACAACTAATAAACAAAATAATAATGAAATATGTTTATATATAGATATCTGTATACAAACAAGAATAATACAGAGGTAGTTAAAATAAAGAAAATAATAAAGCAAGAAATAATAATCAAAGGTAAAAATTATAACAAAACAAATAAGTAAGGGCTATACTAAAATCATAATAAAAAAACAGGACTAAAATTGCAATAAATTAAAATAAAAGGTCGATGGGATTAAAATATGATGCGCGAAAACTAAAAGGGACTATAAGCGCAATTTATCCAAGTTATTAAACGCTTCGTTCCAATAGGGATTAAATTAGAAAAAGGCGCAAAACTCAGGGGCGAAATTAAAAATATGAAACGGGATCTGCTCGAACAGTGCTGCAATGAGGAAGGGTCTATCGCGCAAATATCCCTCTTTGAGGGAACTTGCGCAGCTAACCTTGACCCAAACGGCGCCGTTTCATTCAAAATTATAAAACCCTCCTATTTCTCAAAAATCAGATTTCATAACCCTAAAATTTCTTTAACTCAGCAGCCACAACCCTTCCTCCATTCGGTCGACCGATTGGTCCTTCCCCACAGTTCGTCGCGCCACCACCGCGCCAGGTGGTCGACAGCACATAGAGGTGGGCTTTGATGCCCCTTTTCAAGCCGTTACCCGAAGGCCAACCCTGGTGCCCCAAAACTCGAGAGAAGTCTCCCTGCTTTAGGCTTCGGTTCGACTTCAACTACAGAGAGGGGGCCCCGATGTTGCGCCTCCAGTGTTCAGGTGAGTTCTCCTTTCCCCTCTTTTTGATTTAGTTTTATAAAAAGATTTAAAATAAAATAAATAAAATTAAAAACAACAATAATCGACAATAATAAAAATCAAAATCAACCTTCAAATTTCTTTTGTTTTTTTTTATTCCTCAGTATTCCGTTTTTATTTCTTTTTTGAATCCGAAAAAAATCCCCTTACAATGGTTCGTTCTTGGTATTTTATAACCAAGAAAATATTACAAAATATTGACTTTATTTCGCCTTTTCTTTATTCTCTCTTTGTCGTTGTTGGCTTTTGTTGCGTCTTCGTCTTTGTTTTGCGGGGGTATGGGCAAGGCATTCGAAGGCGCGGTGGAGCAGTGGCCTCAGGCAGGGGCAAGTGGGCCGCGCTGCTTGCGGTTAGAAGGTCAAGGGTCAGAAGGTGGGGCAGACCTAGGGGCTAAGATTTCATTTTTTGATTTTGGTGTTGGGCTAAATTTTGGTGTTAATTTGGGTTTGGGTTAGGTTATTTTGGGTGTAGTTTTGGGTTGGTTTTTATGGGCCGGGCAAATGGGCTCATACAGCTGCCCCTCTTTGCTCATTGTCGTGTAACGAGAATGGAGCAAAGACTTTCAAAAGGCCCATTTTGCCCGGGCCTGCTAAGCCCCGACTTCTCATTTTGTCCATCGTATCTTGTTGTTTTGATCCATTCTATCGCCGCAACTTCAGAGGTAATGGATTTTTTCATTTTTAATCTGCTCAGTTCGACTTGCCCCTGCAACTTCAGGAATGTCAAATCTGCTATCTTCAATCTGATCCCTGCAAACTCAGGGATTACCAGACTGATATCTTCGATCTGCTTCCTGCAACTTCAGGAAAGTCAAATATGCTATCTTCAATCTAATCCCTGTAAACTCAGGAATCACCAGACTGATGTCTTCGATATGCTTCCTGCAACTTCAAGAAGTTCAAATCAGCTATCTTCAATCTGATCCCTGCAAACTCAGGGATCACCAGACTGATGTCTTCGATCTGCTTCCTGCAACTTCAGGAATGTCAAATCTGCTTTCTTCAATCTGATCCCTACAAATTCAGGGACCACCGATCGATGTCTTCGATCGCTTCCCCAACTTCGGAAGTTCAAATCGACTATCTTCAATTTGATCCCCGCAAACTCGGGGACCACCAGATCGATGTCTTCGATCCGCTTCCGCAACTTCGTGAAGTTCAAATCATTATCTTCAATCGATCCCCGCAAATTCGGGGACCACGGATGATGTCTTCGATCCGCTTCACGCAACTTCGGAAGTTCAAATCAGCTATCTTCAATCTGATCCCTGCAAACTCAGGGACCACCAGACTGATGTCTTCGATCTGCTTCCTACAACTTCAGGAAGTTCAAATCAGCTATCTTCAATCTGATCCCTGCAAACTCAGGGACCACCAGACTGATGTCTTCGATCTGCTTCCTACAACTTCAGGAAGTTCAAATCAGTTATCTTCAATGATCCCCGCAAACTCGTGGACCACTGGTCGATGCCTTCGATCTGCTTCCTGCAACTTCAGGAAGTTCAAATCTGTTATCTTCAATCTTATCCCTGCAAACTCAGGGATCACCAGACTGCTATCTTCGATCTGCTTCCTGCAACTTCAGGAAGGTTAAATCTGTTTTCTTTGATCTACTCCACTGCAAACTCAGGGAGACAGGATATGCTATCTTCAGTCTTTGATCTGCCCTGCTAGGGGACAACATCTGAAATCTTTGATATTACTACATCGTTCTCTGGGGAATTCATCCTGTAGAATTGTTTTTACGTGCTTATGCAAATAATGAGGATGTCATGATAGGAATGACTCAAATGCTCCTAACTACATGTGTTATGAATGCGGAATGTCATGAAAATGATGTTTTTCCACAATGATTAAGATGCACTGATCTTAATAAATCGAGTGCTCCTACTTAAATGGTATCATGGAGGACATTTGCATGAATGCAGAATGTCATGATAATGATTCTTTGTTAAAAATGTATAAGGATCACGATGCGATGATCGCACGCTCCTAATGATGATGAATGGATGTAAAATGAAATGAACCCTTTTTATGCTTAGGGTTGTCACTGCTCGTCATCCACCAGAGTCGTACAACCCTGATATCTCGCTCTTGCTGGTACCTTTGCCAGAAACTCAAAGAAACATTCATATTTGCTCAAATAATTTGCCCCAATATGACTTCAAGGCCCACTCCACGACACATATAGGACTTTAAGGCTTATACCATCTTCAGACCATCCCATTATGACTTAAGGGTATAAAATTTGTGTCATCTTCAATCTGTCCCACTGCGACTTAGGGGTATAGAATTTGTAAACAATCTGGTCTGTTGCACCTTCCCATTCCTGAGGATTGTGATCAGGTGTGCCCGCATGATAGTTGCATGGATACAAAATCATTTTTCGCGCGAATGATTCCCCATTACCCTTTTTCATCGAGATGGTACTACTGACGTAATACCTCGTCATTTTGTTCAATCACCATTTTTGACAAAATTCGAAGAGATAGCCTCAGTTCTGACTTTTCTTCCACATTATTCCTATCCCTTAAACTCGATGAGTATTAAGCAATAGTCCTGTTTCAGGTTCTGATACTACTTAGAGGTTTCCTAGAGTAATATGCGGAACTCTTTTTGCGAAAGTGTCGTTAGTCCATTAATCGCTATTTCAATGCAAAATGCTTGAAAGAGATCATAACTACGGATATGAACGAAGTCAGTTAGGAGCATAGCTCGAAACAAATAGGTTAAGCAAAGATAGCAAATGCAATTAGGAAGGAAATTTATTGGCAGTATTTTGCACGGGAAATGAATAACAAAAATGGCTAAAATAGAAGCTAGGTGCCCCAGATATCTCAGCCTGAGCTTCTCTGTTCAAACTTCTTGAGGACCATTTTAGGCTCAATATGTGTTCAGGGGATCCGGAGTACTTTGTCGATGCTCCAAGACGCAACATACTTCTTCATTGTTAACTCAAGCGTGGTAAGACTCATCAGATGCCTTATTTTTATCAAAATTGAGTCGCTTGCCCTTCTCGGGTTTCAACTCAAATCCCCTTTGGTCTCAAGGCGCCCTTTGCGGGTTTTCGTCTTGGCCTCTCCTTTTTCTTCTTTTTCTTTCCTTTCTGCATTTTCCATGTTTTTTTTTTGTTTTCTTTTTTTGTTGTTGTTTTTTTTATTTTTTTTTTTGTTTTCCTTTTTTTCAAGTCTGAACCCACAGGATTGGGCAAGTCTTCATCATCCATCTTGATTAGCGTCTATGTTTTTCAAGCCTGGGCCTTCTTTGCTATATTAGGCACTTACTTTTCCTCTGGAGTCCTTTGGATAAGAAGAACCCTTCTTAATGCAGGTCCTTTGAACGGACCTTTTTGTCGTAAGCCCGTATGAATGCTTCAATCAGACTTACTGTAGATGTTCTACTTCTTCCAATAATTGCTCTTATTACCAACGAGAAAGGCGCTGCCCCGGTGAAGATCTTAGCCAACATAGAAGGTAAATGGTAACTTCTCTATACCAACTTTTACAAATATCAGTTGTCCTCAGAAAAAATTTGGATGGTTTTTTGGCTGTCTTGCTGCACTGATGTGGTGTCTGACCTTTGAACAGACTATAAATTCATGTCATCACGTTAAACACGTTTTTTTTTTCTGGCATTCTTTATCGCCATTCTCTTTTTTCTTCTTCTTCTTTTTCTTTTTTTTTCTTTCTTTCTTTTTTTTTTCTTTTTTTCTTTTTTTCCTTTTTCCTTTTTTTTTTAAGTTGAAGTTGAAGTCGACGATACTGACTTTGTAATTTTGGCATATGAAGCGACCTTTACTCTCTCAAGGACCATGAATACGAATTGAAGTTGGCTAAAAGATTATGAGGAGACTATCTTGACAGCGCTTATGCCCCGCATATAGGGAATCCTTGTTTCAGTGGCCCCGACATGTCTGAATGGGATCATACGATAATGTATTGCCTTATTCTTGCAGTGAGCCAAGCTTCCATCTTCATCTCCCTCGTTAGCTTGTAGTGTCGGCTGACATTTCGCTAGATAGGATCTTCCATTTTTAACAAGTTAGGAAATAAGTTGAAATCTATGTTATCTTCTAAGTCCTTAGATCCTTCTAGACACATATCTCACTAGAAAGGGAGTTCATAACAGTGTTGCTCATGTCATTGATATCTGGGACCCATCGCCAGTATGAAAGCAATTTACAGAGAATGAATGGTTATTTATGAATGATGAATAAAAGAATATTCAATAGAATGTGTAGCATGGAAAATAAAAATATTGGTTCAAAAAGATGCATTTTACTGAAATAGTAATTCAGTACACGAGCCTATTTCACAAAAGAGATCTTATTGCTTCTAGGCTTAAAGCAACAAGTATACTTCGTACATTAATCTAGGTAAGCTCCTAAATACTATAGGAATTTTCCGCAGTCTCATTGCTCAAAATGCTCCCAGGTTCATGCTTCTGCTTTTAGTGCGTCGCCTATCTCCACAACACCCATTTTGATGAATTTTTCCACCAACTTCTTGAAAGCTGTGCAATTTTCTATCGAGTGCCCTGTAACCCCTGCATGATACTCGCACTGGACATTTAGGTTATACCATTTTGGGTATGGAGGTTGCAGTGGTTTTATATAATAAGGAGCTACAATATGCATATCAAATAAGTTCTGGTATAACTCCCTATACGTGATGGGAATAGGAGTGAACTGAGGTTTTTCTGAATACGCTCCTGGATTGGGTTTTTGCTTCGGGGGGACCAGGTGACTGGTAATGGTTGGTTTGTTGTAAACGGCTTCGAATAACCCTTGGTATACCCACTCGAGCTAGCCACATCCTTATCCTTCCTCCTCGGGCTTTTGAAACTCCTTCTCCTTTTTTCTCTGCCTCTAGTAGACCAAAAACAACGCGATTGACTTGTTCATTACCAGGGCCCATTGGAGAATTCAGCAGCATCGAAGTATCATTCCTATATTGAGATCCAATAATGACAGGTACCACGCGAGAATGCGTGTCTGGTTGAGTTGGGACACTTATTGGGGAATAAACGATGTCTTCATCATTATCCACATTTTCGGTCACTGGGTCACTCCTTTTTTCAAGTCCTCTGGCTAGTAACTGAGTTAGCTGGCCCATCATGTTCTTTTAGAAGTCTAGCATTTGTTCTCGCATTTCTTGTTGAATTTGGCTCAATTGCTCTTGCATCTGTATTTGCCTTTGCTCTATCCTCGCCAACCTTTGTTCCATGTTTCCCAGGTTAACTGATACATTTTACTAATTAGGGTCCTTTTGTAAAAGTCTAATGCAAATGAATGCAGTGTAATGTGAATGCAATGTAGTGCGAATGCATGAATGCAAAGAGGCATCGATTCTGATCAACTTCTTTTTAGAAAACTTTATTAGAAAACAAGTTCTTTTACATAAAATAGACTACTATATGCTTTCTTCCTAAGTCCTAAAAGTTTTGATTTCCCAAGCAATGGAGCTAGCTCTTAACTGTGATCAGGCCGTAGCCCATATTTTATGCTTAACATATCCACCTGTAATGCCAAAATCTGTAGATGACCAACTACCTCTTGCATCTGAACCATCATTTCCCTCATGAGGTTATCTCGACTTTTTAACTTGATGATCATAAGAATGATGAAGTTCTTCTTTCCAACACTCCTCTCTTGTTTCAAGAAGCTCGATCCGCGGTTCACAATTGTAATGCTGGTTCTAACTTTTCGATCCCACACTTCATTTCATTAATCTTGTTCAGACTTAACTTCAACTCGATTGCAGAGTTATAGCTTCGATGGTAGTGAAGAGGCTGTCCAAGCTTAGCATCAATTTTTCAGAAAAGTATTGATCATTCACTCTAGCTAGCGCCATACCCCGAGAGATTCTTCCACTTCCAAGGCTCATAAAGATTAGAGTTTTTCTAGACAAAGAAGAAACTGCGGAGCTCTAGACATTTTAGATTGTATTTGTTCAATAGCTTTTCCAATTCTAACCACAGGTGAAAGTCGTCTATTCTGGTTTGTCTCTTTTGAATCTATCTAACCGGGTCAATACAAATTCCTTTCTTCACACGAATCAAATCCCTTGCAATGTTGTTTGGATCACAACGATGAGCCCAGAAGTTCACAACAACCTATCCTTCCATCCTAGATGGTTCCACCAATTCCAACGCCCATTCTTCAGAAAGAAATTTCCATTATTGCCCCTTGGTACGGATAGAATACGACCTTCGACTTGGGTGAAATTAGTGCTGATAGAAACACCACAAGAGCGCGGCATTGACTCGGCACTATGGTTGTTCCCCTGTGAAGTATTGGATAAGACTTTCATTCTTTCCTGAGGCTTCTTGTTTTAACCACAGAAGCTCTCTAGCTAGCACTTTGTTAATTGCAACTATATCAAGGAATGGAGCTCCAAAGGAATATGTGTAAGCCATTAAAGCATGGCAAGTTTGCAGTGAAGTGCGACTGTATGTTGTGAAGGTCGATAAAATGATTATAAACAGTAATCTCTAGATTCTCAGCTTCACCATTAACCTTTTTCACACTTTTCTCCTTCAATGAAAACAATGGATCTTTACACAACTGCTCACTCAATCCAGTGATCTTGTACTCGTGATTGGATAGACTGACTTTTGTCCTCAGGTTCTTAAGGCTTCGTTTAGCCAGGATCTATGGCGTTCTGATTGGCAAAGAATCCACAACCGAACTAGGACGAATATTCCGGAAAAGGCCTCTTTGAGTGGCTATGAAACTTGAATGGAAACCCCTATAGTCAAGGGTACCTCCTCTAACGTCTGTGAAGTTGTTCCGATTATCTTGAAAGATTTGGTGAACCAGTAGGCATCCCTGCTTCGCAGCATGCTACCTTAAAATGACAACCATCATCCTCAGTGTTTCTTGAGAGTTTCAGATTTCCTGTTCGTGCCGTTTGAGTCATCAGGTCTTGCACTACCGTTGTTTCTGTTAGATGTAACATCCTCAAATACAATTGTAAACTTATGCTTGTTATTTGGAAAAGCATCAACAGTAAATAAACTTTTCTCCCCGTTGTAAGCAA
Organism: Gossypium bickii; assembly: GCA_025503065.1. Taxonomy (NCBI): domain Eukaryota; kingdom Viridiplantae; phylum Streptophyta; class Magnoliopsida; order Malvales; family Malvaceae; genus Gossypium; species Gossypium bickii. The sequence continues at coordinate 125,245,694 of CP106713.1, read as the reverse complement.
AGTCCTTTTCAGCCAATTCATCGTCATAGGTCTCTTGCCCTCTGCCAATCACTTTCCTTCCAATACCCTTGTCGTCTACAGGGTTGCCATCTTCACATGAAAGAGAAACACTGTAATGGTAGAAGTGTCTATCCGTACCCTACCCACTCACTTTGAAGTGATTGGTGAGTATAATTACTTTCTACCATGCGTTGCCATGAAATGTCATACAATCTTTTTCACATCCGATTTAGTTTTGATCGGAACAACATCAGGAAGCATAGGTGGCTGAGATTTTAGCACTGCCCCATTTGCTCAAATAGATCCATACCCTTCTAACTGCCTAGGTTCTGACTATATACGGACGACTGCATTGTCTTCCACTTTATCAAGGAACCCGTTCTCCATAACCAGCTTTCTAACTTAGAAACCGACCATGAATCAATACCTCTAAAGAAATGAGATGATATGCACGAAAATAAAATACAACTAGTTAGTATCGCAAAGTATAAAGCCAGTGAAAATGAACAAACACCTACCTGGGTGACCGCTAAGGTTTGACGTAGTTCTACTTAAGGTGGGCTCCTAGGGTTCACTATATGCGGTTCAGTTCTATAGTTGAGGTACCTGAACCAACAGATTCCTCGATCCTCACCCATTATAGGCTCATACGGACCGAGTTTGGTTCATGGGAATACATTTCCCTATGGCTGCACGGAGGTGAAAACCTCACAAAGACATAGGTACGGATGTATCCCGAAAGCGATTCACTATCCTGCACGGAGGTGAAAACCTCACGAAGGAGTAGCTTCTCACTCCCACTTAAAGGTGTGACCACAACGGTCATGCAATGCAATGCCGAGATTAGAACAACATGCAATAAAAGGATCATAATTTCCAAATCAAATTTTTAAATCGAATTTTCAAATTTTCGACAAAAGACAGAAAATAATCAATTACGGCTTGACTCTCTTTATAACGTCCCCAGTGGAGTCGCCAAGCTGTCGTAACCATTTTTTTTGAAGAAAACGGGAAAACGACTTTGGTTTTGAAAATGAAAATACAGCAGGAGTCGCCACCGACCTTATTAGGTGTGATCGGGTCACCTTTGTTTTAATAAACATTTTGATTTACTAAAACAATGTTTTTGGTCTACGAATTTTGAGAAAATGGGCTCGGGAGTCAGTTACGTGCGAGGAAGGGTTAGCACCCTCGTCACGCCCAAAATTGGTACCAAACTGATTAATCAATGTCTCGATGTCGAAGATTTGAAATGATTTTGAAATTCGAATCTTTTAGAAAATGCTTGGATAGTTTAGACTGAAATTTGAGATTTCTTTATTCCGAGAGGATACAAACATCACATCCAAAGACGTTAGGACACGATATTCAAGCCTTCGTAATCAAAGTTATCTCGAGTTCGTGAAATTTATTAAAAGGATGTTTAGTGTTTTAGTCAAACGAAAAATCGCAACTCAAAGATGTTAGGGCACTATTCTCCAAATTTCTAAACACATCAACATTGCCTTATTTGAAAACCTTTTGGACGAAATAAAGTGGTTTTGTAAAATGTTCTTTGATCTTATAGTGTTTAAGTTGAAAATAAGTGTGAGTATTCAAGCCAAAAAAGTCGAGATTTCTTTGTTCAAAAAGATATAAACATCACATCCAAGACGTTAGGACACGATGTTTTGGTCTCTCGTAATCAAAGTCATCTTGTGTTTTATGGAGTTAGACCGAAGGATGTTTAATTATTTAGCAAAGCAGAAAATCGCAACCCAAAGACGTTAGGGCACTATTCCCAATTTCTAAATACCAAACATTGCCTTGCTTTAAAAAAACTTTAAATGAAACACGATAATTTTATTTAAATGTATTTTATTTGATGATGAACATATATAAAAATACACTAATAATGATGATGATGATAATATTGAATAATAATAATAATAACAATTGTGATGAACATAATAAGATGATAATAATAAAATAAAAATAATGACATGCAAAAAAATATAGTGATAATAATAATAATAATAATAATAATAATAATAATAATAATAATAATAAAGGGAGTAGAATAATAGTGATAATTTTAGAGAAAAGAAAATAACATAAAATAATAGTAAAATATTTATATAAAAGATATGTCAATATTGAATATAATAATAACATTAGTAACGGTTAATAAATATGATAGTAACAAGATATATGCATTATATAATAATATGGTAATAGTAAGAATATATATATAAAACATTAGTATTAATCATGACGAAAATGATAATAAGATTAATAATGAATGGTAATGATAACAACTAATAAACAAAATAATAATGAAATATGTTTATATATAGATATCTGTATACAAACAAGAATAATAAAGAGGTAGTTAAAATAAAGAAAATAATAAAGCAAGAAATAATAATCAAAGGTAAAAATTATAACAAAACAAATAAGTAAGGGCTATACTAAAATCAGAATAAAAAAATAGGGACTAAAATTGCAATAAATTAAAATAAAAGGCTGATAGGGATTAAAATATGATGCGCGAAAACTAAAAGGGACTATAAGCGCAATTTATCCAAGTTATTAAACGCTTCATTCCAATAGGGATTAAATTAGAAAAAGGCGCAAAACTCAGGGGCGAAATTAAAAATATGAAACGGGATCTGCTCGAACAGTGCTGCAATGAGGAAGGGTCTATCGCGCAAATATCCCTCTTTGAGGGAACTTGCGCAGCTAACCTTGACCCAAACGGCGCCGTTTCATTCAAAATTATAAAACCCTCCTATTTCTCAAAAATCAGATTTCATAACCTTAAAATTTCTTTAACTCAGCAGCCACAACCCTTCCTCCATTCGGTCGACCGATTGGTCCTTCCCCACAGTTCGTCGCGCCACCACCGCGCCAGGTGGTCGACAGCACATAGAGGTGGGCTTTGATGCCCCTTTTCAAGCCGTTACCCGAAGGCCAACCCTGGTGCCCCAAAACCCGAGAGAAGTCTCCCTGCTTTAGGCTTCGGTTTGACTTCAACTACAGAGAGGGGGCTCCGATGTTGCGCCTCCGGTGTTCAGGTGAGTTCTCCTTTCCCCTCTTTTTGATTTAATTTTATAAAAAGATTTAAAATAAAATAAATAAAATTAAAAACAACAATAATCGACAATAATAAAAATCAGAATCAACCTTCAAATTTCTTTTGTTTTTTTTTTATTCCTCAGTATTCCGTTTTTATTTCTTTTTTGAATCCGAAAATAATCCCCTTACAATGGTTCGTTCTTGGTCTTTTATAACCAAGAAAATATTACAAAATATTGGCTTTATTTCGCGCTTTTTTTCGTTTCTCTCGCTTGTTTTGTTGTTGGCTTTTGTTGCGTCTTCGTCTTTGTTTTGCGGGGTATGGGCAAGGCATGCGAAGAAGGGCGGTGGAGCAGTGGCCTCGGCGGCAAGTGGGGCAATGAGGCTGCGCGGTTAGAAGGTCAAGGGTCGGAAGTCGCGCACTTGTGGGGCTAAGATTTCATTTTTTGATTTTGGTGTTGGGCTAAATTTTGGTGTTAATTTGGGTTTGGGTTAGGTTATTTTGGGTATAGTTTTGGGTTGGTTTTTATGGGCCGGGCAAATGGGCTCATACATTTAGAAAATTAGTTCAAGCTTGAAAATAAAAACATCCAAGATATTGTATAACCGAAAGAAATAAAAAAATTCATGATAATCTCCTAAGAAATCAATTAAGAATCTTCAATCTTGACAGAAATTTGCTTCCAAGTTGGCTTCAATGGTATTTTTCGAGTTGTTTTCTTGAATATTTTATGACAACTCTCTTATATTTTCTTAATTTTTTCATATATACGTTTTAGAATGCCCAAAAAAACTTAAAAATTGTGATTTTACGCTGTTTCTGTGGCAATTCCACGAAATCGACACGGCCTACTTCACACCAGTGTGGGTCACACGATCATGTGGTTTGCTCTGTGAAATTTAGAAAATGCAAAAGATTCCCTATGCACTAGCTGTTGGGAGTCTCATGTATGCTCAAGTATGTATGCATCAAATATTGCCTACATTGTTGGGATGTTAGGCAAACATTTAAGCAACCCTGGTATAGACCATTGGATAACAACTGAAAGGGTTATGAGATATCTTTAGAGAACAAAATATTACATGCTCACATATTGGATGTTTGATAAGTTAGTAAACATTAAGTATACAAACTCCAATTTTGATGGAATATTGATGCAAAATTTTGCCATTAGAGTGCCAATTGTGACAATAATTAGTAGTCTTTTATTCCAATAACAATATAAGCACATCAAAATCAAAGCACATAGATTTTAAGTTCATGGTTGTTAAAATAAAAGTTCAGGTGGTTAGATGTCTATAAAGTATATTGAGACAAACTCCATGATTGCGGATTTGCTTACTAAGGGACTACCACCCGAAGTTTTTTTCACGAGCACACTGTTGATACGGGTGTAATGTCATTTAAGGATATTTGACTTTAGTGGGAGTTTGTACTTTTAAATATTTTTATGTTATAGGCACATTTTCGGTTTTCTCAGTTTACGGATATTAAGTTTATTTTCTGTAGAAATAAAGTTTATTTGGTAAAGTTTGACCTCACTAAGGTTAAAGAGGACCAGTTAGAATAGGCATGTTTGAATCATATTGCATGTAATTTTCATGTTACACATTCATACTTGATCTAGATCATTTGGTTGTGCTAATATATGTGATTAGGGATGGGTTTAGTTATGATATATATAACAAAAGTCGCATTCATTCTATGTTAATATAATTAACGGACGAGATTATTCGGAATACCTTTTGGATATGATAGTAAAGTTTTGATCTCATAAGGTCAATGATATGTAATTATAAGGTAATCGATATATATATATATATATATATATATATATATATGGCCAAGTGGCATGGACATCACATATATTAAGCCTAATTACTCCAAAATCCTTGCATACTTATCCATTAAGGCCCTTTAATGACTTAAGCAATCATATCCATTTTATTTATACGTCGCTTGTATGAAGGAACTTTGTGGTCATGATCAGGAGATCCGAATTTAGCATATTTACATATAAGGAAATCTTGTTTCAGATTTCTTGGCCCATATGGGATCTGGTTCCGACTTTGATCTAAGTTTACTACGAGAGCAACCTGGAAATGCTCTCTCAACTTCAACTATACGATATGATGATATTGCTGGTTCTTTGCCCAAGCGCCTGTGCTCGTTTGTGGGTAATTAGTTGTCAAGGCTTTTGCCTCTTTCTTTTATTAAAAACAAAACAGCTTGGCACGATGCATCGACCTTAGCTAGTAAAAAACTTCAATCACCGAATTGCACAAAATTCTAACTTAAATTCAAATGCAGCAAACAGAATCATTCATCAATCCACAATATCAACAAATCTCAATTCACACACAAAAATAACTGGTGAAAAAAATAGTTCAACCCCTAAACATTTACCACAAAGGGAAATTTGAAACACTTACCACCATTCCCCTGTCAGAAAGTCTTTCCCGTATTCAACAACTAGAAATCAGAGCTCACCAAAATGCTTATTGTTTTCAATCTGAACCGACTCTACAATCACTTACTGCTCATGGTCATCTGCCTATAAACCTAGGAGTATTATTAACTTCTAAATCCAAAACACTAATATCAGCATCCAACCCTACAATGATAGTCTTACTGACTCATTTAAACAAGTTTCCATTGTCAATCTATATTCCGTATTTGGTAAACTTCAATATGGATTCAGAATTTAGGATAGCTGGAACAAGAATAACAGAAAAGATGCAAAGGGAAACGACTTTTAGGAGGAGGAAGAACCTTCTTTTGGTTACTAACCTGTATAGCATATAATAGCATGTCCTGTATAACGTCACGAGAGCTAGTACCGTTGCCAAGCAGTAATTAGTAATGCTGAGACTAGGATAGGAAACGGATCCAAGAGTCTTTAGATAGTATGGATACTGAAATGCAAGTGTCCGTATGGAAACAGCAACTAAAAGCATGTAACAGGACCCAAACAAGGAAAGTGTTATGAGAATAAACAAGCAGATTGAAGAGCCGGGTAGGAGATAGGCTGTTAAAACAGTTGCTGCCCAAAAGGTTAAAGTGTTGTAGAACCAAAACATTGTGGACACGTCTAGTATATTTTTAAAATTTTTTTCTTCAGCGGGTCGAAGACTTGGTACAGGTCCAGTGGTGGTTGAACCTAAAGATGCGTTATACTTGAGTTGGAAATTCAGGGAATTTGAAATGGTATCAGGCTGCTTTGGAGGGTTCAAAGTGGCAGTGTATGTGGCTGTTATAATTAGCACTGTGACTACTAAAAATGTGTTAAGCATCTCATGTGGGATACCGTTCTTTCCACGACTTACTATTGTTGCAAAGTTTTTAAGAAATGACACCTTTTCTTTTAAAGATTCGATGTGGAATGAAGAGTTGGAGGTTTTGGGAAGCGAGCAAGAGGAACAACTCAAACCTCCTGCTTTGCTTATCATGTATCTAATGGACTTCTCATCGTCCGCTATAACTTCATCCAATGGGTATCGTGATGAGATATCAAGTGCAGTCAATCCCTTTGCATTTTTGGCATTGATATGGTCACGACACAAGCGTTCCAGCACTACTTTTACCACCTGTTAATAAGAATATTCATACAAGTAACCTTTGAGTATATAGATACATAAATAATTTCACTAGCAAAATTATCATACCTCAGGTCTTTTTCTGATAGCTGCAACATGTAAAACAGTGTTGTCATCAATGTCTGCCCAACTCAGTAGTTCTTTCTCCCAACGGTTGGCAGCTTTATGGCGGCTCCTTATAAGCCACCCCACCAAGACTTGGAAAGCTTCAAACATGTCATTTTTTACGGCAAGATGGAAAACCGTCTCATCTCGAACAGTCACATCTTCAACAGCCTCGGGGCAAACCTCAAGGAACTTGATCAAAAAATCAACATTTCCATTTTGAACCACATGATGCAAAGGAGTGAAGCCCTCCCGCCCTTTGACACGAACAAGGCCTTCATCAAACCTGAGGAGTCGAAGCACTGCTTGAGTTTTCTTATTCTGCAGAGCCAAGTGCATGGGGCTAAACCCAGCTTGGTTTAGCTTTCTTGCAAACGATGGCTTTAAGTTGATCATCTCCATCATAAAATCAATATGCCCTGCAGAGGCTGCTACATGCAAAGGGGTATGGAAAAAAGGTACATCATCGATACGCTGTAAAACATATGGATCATTCAGAATTAACTCATACAAGATGTTTATGTCTCCTGTTTGTGCAGCCCCCATCATCCTCTCATCCGTAGAAAGGTGCGGAAATTTGCACAATATAGACATGGAGTGAAGAAAAAACGCTTTAGCAGACGATATGATTATGTTAAGGATATAATGAAGTGTTTGATTACTTTTTCCAGATGAAGTGTTTGACATTTTATAGCACTTAATTATTTTGGGTTTATATTTGATGTCAGCCTGTACACGTATACACGTGAATGACACCTATTATACAGAAATAGTAATTATATTTAGTAATTAAATTCATATTTAATATACATTTTATAGCATTTCCCATCGTCTCATCCATGGCGAGGTGTGTTTGTGTGTGTTGGGGGGAGGGGATGAAATATGCAGGAACATAAGACAATATAGAAAAGGAAATAGAATCTTAATTTTTGAAAGGACTGATGAAATCTTAGACCACACAAAACGGAAGATAAAGGATTGATGAAAGAACGCTTTAGCAGAAGGATATATTGAAGTGTTCGATTTTTTTTCTTCCTGCTGTAACTCACTTGTTAAAAAATATACAATAATTATATTTATTTTTAATAATTTTTTAGATATTAAATAAATGATAACACGTGATAATAAGACTCTAAAACTAGATGCATTTAATTTTAATATAAATATTATATTAATGCATTTAATTAACAAGCCACAATCTTTTTTCTTGAAATTCAACTTTTTAGAAGTTATTTTTTAACCATCAACATCGTCAAACTGGCACTAAAGTCTTCCACTCACACTTGTAAATAAATAAAAGGACCCCCATATAATCGGGTGGCAATGTCTCCGTCACACACCTAGTATTTGCTGTCAATAGTGATGGATGAGTACGGATTTTGTCCCATATACTACTTGGATACGTATTTTAATTCAATGTCACTAAACTATAATAAGTTTACTTTTTAGTTATTTAACTTTAAAATTTTACAAAATAATCATTTAATTATTCAAAAATTTTCATTTAAATCATTAGCTATTCAAAAGTTTTTTATTTAAGTCATTGGACTATTATTATTATTTTTTAAAAGCCTGGCTAACAAGGTCCAATTAACAATTCGATGAACAGTACAATGGATCAATACCCATTGACTAGTAGAAGAGCATATATTAGATCAAGTCAATATGAAAGTCTGTGTCGAAGAACTAAGAAGAAAATTATATGAATTTTGGTTCGTAGATACGCATCATTTAATGTTGTTTTATAAAATTAAAAAAAAAACCTAAACTATAGAAGAGCAAGGGCAAAATAGTTTTCTATTGGTGTAGGTAGTGTGAACTATAAATATTATATAAAAGTGATTTTAATAATTTAGTGACTTAAATGAAAATTTTCAAATAGTCTAGTAACCATTTTATATATAACTTTTTAAAGTTAATTAAGAAAAACGTAAACTGACCAATAGTTTAGTGACATTAGGTATAATTTACTCCATTCAATTATTATTTTTCTCGTAAATAAACTCATTTCTACCAAATTGAATTTCCAAATTGCAAGCAAAAGTTGTTTTGAATTTCCACATTGTAAGGCATGCAAAAGTAAAATGGCATGTGAAGAAAAGGTAAGGGGAAGTTATTATCCCTGACATTAGTAGGCCAACCCTCAACCTCATATCTTCCAAATAATAATATGAAGTTATTATCACTGACATTAGTAGGACAATCCACAACTCATATCTTCCAAACAATAAGGTGAAGTTATTATTACTGACATTAATAGGCCAACCCTCAACCAATTTCTTCCAAATAATAACTATTTGCAGATTCAACAGTCACTGCTCATAGTTGATAGGATAAAACCTAAAGGAAAAGGATAATTATTTGGGTAAATTACATTCAAGGTTATTAAACTATTAATAAATATACGTTTTGATCATTTAATTTAAAAATTATAAAATGATCATTAAACTATTTGAAAGCTTTCATTTAAGCTACTGATCTATTCAAAAGTTTTTATTTAAGTCATTGAATTATTATATTTTTTTAAAGTTTGACTAGCGAGGTTAAAGTGGCAATTCGATAAACGGTACGATGGATCAATACTCATCGATGAGTAAAAGAACGTATATTAGATCAAGTCAATCTAATAGTAGATGTCGAAGAATAGAGAAGAAAACTGTTTGGCTTTTGATTCGTAGATACATGACATTTAAAGTTATTTCATGAAAAAAAAAACCTAACTATAGAAAAGCAGAGGTAGAAGAGTTTTTTATTGGTGTAAGAGGGCAAACAATGAAGGCCATATAACAACGATTTTAACAACTCAATGACTTAAAATAAAACTTTCAAATAATTTATTAATGATCATTTTGTAGCTTTTTAATATTAATTGACCAAAATGTCAAACCCACATCTTCCAAGTAATTTTTGGTCCACCAATATAAACAACAGTACAAAGAATGTTAAAAGAAAATAAGAAAATTTGTCAGAAAAGTGGTGAAAGATTTTTTTTTAAATAAAAATTTATTTATTTGAGAGAGATTTCATATATAATTTACACAAAGTAAAAGTCCTGTAACACTTTAAAATTCGCCTAGAAGTTTAGACTGAATTCTGGAGGATTACATTGGACACTAAAAGTGGCGGAAACAAAAACTTTATTTCAACGAGAAAATCTTTTGCTCGCTTCAACTCTAAGTGATTAAATAATGCTTAGCTACGTTTTGGAACAGTGTTTAATTGGCTTAAAAAATTCAGATATAAAATCCACAGTCCTTAAAATTCAGTCCGAATCGCAATTTATGAAAATTTAAAATAAAATTTATACCACAATCCTTATTAATACTTATAGTCCAAAACAGTTTGAAAACCTAAGAATTGAAACGAAATACTTTATTTAATTAGTTAAAATCTTATCCATCTGAGACCTTCGGTTGTCGAGTCCAACTTCGATATGCGGAATTTACTTGAAAGGAAGAAAATTAAAGGGGTGAGCTCTGCGAGCTCAGTGTGAGTCTGAAACACAACAGTTGGAAAAAGACGGGATAATACAATGAATATTTTAGACAAGTATTTGTATAAAGATTGCTTACAAAATTCTTACATCGGTAAGTCAATATACAATGCCAAACCATAGAAAAGACGTCTCAACCATATGTAATAATCAAATATTTACACAAATAGACGTATATTCAGATGCGGAATAGATGCAACAAGTCAAAAAGAAAACCCACCCCACCAGCTAGACACTATTTCGTCTACCCTGCACACCACATATGGGCTACAGAAAGCCTGTTCACCTTGCACACCACATAGAACCATAATAGGCTCACCCACCCTACACAATAAGTAATGTGGAGCTATGGCACTGAAATAACAATATGCAACTAAGGTAGCATAAGTATAGTACAGTGCGGTAAACCGTTGTACAGAAGTATCGCAATTAAAACTGCCCAAAAGAGTCTTCCTTCTCTTCGCAACCAAAAACCCTAATTTTATGCAACTGGCATAAGACAATTATGCATGCTCAAATCAGGCATACTTATTTATATATAGATATAAATAAATAAATGAATAACATGCTAATAGCACATATAGACTAACAGAACCAATGCTTATAAGAATATTCGGCAACATAGTAATAAGCATAATTTTACATTCACCTAACATCAACAAGAGCACATAAGCATTCGACCAACACCAATTATTCCTAACCCTTACTTAGTTGGTCACCAATGAAGACATTTACAAAGTCAATTAAGCATGGCTCGCCTTAGTTAGGGGTTACTTACATTTGATCCTTTCTAGATAAGAGCACAAAACACATTCGGCAAGTGCTTTAAAGAGTACACATCCATTCAATCAACACCATACACATAAAAAACACACATAAGATAGGACACACATTCGAATCTAAGCAGAAAGCAGAGTCCTTACACATTTACTAAATGTTAGACTACATAGGAATTGAAACTAGTTAAATTGCAATAAAGAACAAAAATCTACGAAACAAGGCCACATGACTGTATGCCCCAGTCGTGTGGAAATGCCTAGGCCTGTGGAGGTTTACACGCCCGTGTGATAGTCTACACGCCCGTGTACAAGCTACACACTCCCGTGTACCCAAGGCACACGCCTGTATAAAAATTAAAAAATCCCCAAATAGTAGCCACACGGCCATGTGGCACAAAAAATTATCAAAAACCCTAATTCCCCAATTGCACATGACCGTGTGGATCGCTTATATGTGGCACACACCACATCGAAACAAGCCGCAAAACGTGAATTTTTTTAATCAAAAGGTCCTTGATGTTGAAAAAGATCTTTCTTATACAAAAGGATTTCAGAGGAAAGCAGGTGCCAAACTGAGAAGGACCTTATGTAGTAAAAAAGGGCCTGTTCTAGAGGAGTATTGATATTGACCGAGACGAATGGCGAAGATTTTCCCAATTCAGAAAATTCAGGTTCAGTCAAGAAGTATTTTACCTGAAAGGGGAAAGGCCAATGTGAAAATCTGCAAAAGGCGCATTGAGATCAAATTGAAAAAAAAAAAAAAGAGGAGAGGCCAAGGCGAAAACCCGCAAAGGGCGCTTTGAGACTAAAAGGGTTTTGAGCCGAAAACCTGAAAAGAGCGGCTCAAATTTTGATCAAAGATAGGGCATGTGGTTATCTTGCTATGCCTTAATTAACAATGAGGAAGTATGCTACATCTTAGGGTATTGACAAAGTACTCCGGATCTCTAAACACGTATTGAGCTCAAAATGGTCTTCAAGAAGTTTGTACAGAGAAGCTCAGACTGCAATATTTGGGGCACCTAGCTTCTTTCTTACCCATTTTGAATTTGTTATCTTTGATTACTCTATTCTTTTCAAGATACACCCCAATCAATTTTCTTTTATGGCCTTGGCTATTTTTTATTACTTTATTCTTTTCAAGATACACCCCAATCAATTTTCTTTTATTACCTTGGTTATCTTTGATTAACTTATTTGTTTCGAGCTATGCTCCTGATTAATTTCTTTCTCGTCTATTGTTGTGATCTTTTTCAAGCATTTTATATCGAAATAACAATTAATGGACTAATAATACTTTCGTAAAAAGAGTTTCACATATTACTCTGGAAGTTTTTAAATAGTATAGGAACCTGAAACATGACTACTGTTTAGAACTCACCAAGCTTAAGGGTTGGAAATATTTGAGCCCAATGTGAGTTTATCTCTTCAGATTTTCTATCAAGGACATTGCTTGATCAAAAGACTAGATATTGCGTTGGTGATACAAATCTGATAGAAAATAAACAATGACAACCCAAGCGTAGAAGAAATCATTCTCGAAAAGAAAAAAATGACATTCTGCTTCCATGCAAGTATCATGCATACACATCTGGTTGGGTCACTGGGGAGTGATTAGTGGATGGAACAAGTTACAGATCATATACCCTAAAATTGCAGTAGGATGAATTGAAAAATATACAAGTCCTATACCCTTGAATTGTAGTGGGAACGGATTTCAAATCCTATAATCCTAAACTGCAGTGAGATGGTTTGAAAATGGTACAAGACTTGTGTCCTTGAGTACAGTGGAAAGGACCCTGAAGTTAATGGGACAAATCAGTTGAGCAAAAATATTTTCGGGTTTTCTGTCAAATGCTAGCCGAATAGGAAAACAGTATATTACGTTAATGATAGAGCCCTGATGAGCAACAAGTGGTGACATCCTAATTATTAAAAAGGATAGTCTTTATAACATTTTGCATTCTTACATATGTCATTCGGTTAGGAGCAATTAATTCCTTCAGATCATAGCATCTTAACCATTTTGCATAAGCATAAACACATAAAACTGAATTTACAAGATAGGTCCCCCCAGAGGATGGTGTCGTAACATCGGTGAATTAGCAGATCTTGTCTTCCTAAGTTTGCAGTGAAGCAGATCGAAAACATCAGCCTGGCATCCCTAAGTTTACAGTGGAGCAGAGCGAAGACAGCAGGTCTTATCTTCTTGAGTTTGCAGCGAAGTGGATCGAAGGTACCAGTCTGACATCCTTGAGTTTGCAGTGGAGATGACTGAAGATAGCAGATATTTTTTTTCCTGAGTTTGCAGTGAAACAGATCGAAAACATCAGCCTGGCATCCCTGAGTTTGCAATGGAGCAGATTGAAGATAGCAGATCTTGTCTTCCTGAGATTGTAGTGAAGCGGATCGAAGGTACTAGTCTGCCATCCCTAAGTTTGCAGTGGAACAGACCGAAGATAGCATATCTTGTCTTCTTGATTTTGCAGTGAAGCGGATCGAAGATGCCAGTCTAGCATCCCTGAGTTTGCAGTGGAGTAAACTGAAGATAGCAGATCTTGTCTTTCTGAGATTGCAGTGAAGCAGATCGAAGATACTAGTCTGACATCCCTGAGTTTGCAGTGGAGCAGACCGAAGTAGCAGATTTTGTCTTCCTGAGTTTGCAGCGAAGCGGATTGAAGATACCAGTTTGAGTTTGCAGTGAAGCAGAATAAAGATAGCAGATCTTGTCTTCCAGAATATTGCAGTAAAGCAAGATCAAAGATACTAGTCTCACTTTCCTGAAGTTACAGTAGGATGGATTAATCCTACAAGAGCAGGCCTTATCTCCCTGAAGTTACACTAGAATAAGATTAAAGCTACAGATTTAGTCTCCTTGAAGTTGCAGTTGGGTTAGGGACTACTTGAAGAAGATGAGGATTAAGAAGTTAAGGCTCAGCAAGACCAGGCAAAATTGGTCATTTTATAGTCTTTACTCCATTTTCGTTACACAACAATGAGTAAAGAGGGGCAGCTGTAATATGCCAATTTAGCCCGGGCCCATACAAAAAAATAATAAAACAAAGTCCAAGTCCAATCCAAAATATATCATTTGGTCCGATCAGAATGACCCATTACTTGAAAAGATTGAAGGTCCATCTATAAGCTTGACGTATATGGAAATACAATCTTCAAGGATATGCAATTTTAGCTATGATATGCAAATCTGAGATCTGATATGCAATCCTAGAAGATATGATATGCAAATCTTAGATATGATATGCAATCCTAGGAGATATGGTATGCAATCTTAGAAGATATTATATGCAAATCTTAGATATGATATACAATCCTAGAAGATATGGTATGCAATCTTAGAAGATATGATTTTGTAATCTTAGAGATTTAATTTGTAAATACCTTTTAATCTTAACCGTTGATGTAATTGATCTGTATCGTTGAATTTAGGGAGGTTCAACTATAAACAATCCCTTCATTGTAAAGGACTTGAGTTTTGGAGTAATAAAAATTTTTTAGAACATTCACCCAAATTTCTCTCTCTTTTGCATTCTTATTCTCTATGGTTTGTTCTTATTTTGTTCTTCGCTCATCTTCGTTTCTTTTTGAGTTGCTTCCATTCGAGTTAGATTTTGGTGGAGGAATTTCGTTGAATCCTCATATTGCAGGAGTTAGGTTGACTTATGCGTTTTTTTAACTTGTTTATTTATCCATTTAATTGCTTAATCATTATTTATTCATTTATTTTAATTATTTTAAGTTTTTTTTTTTTTTTGCTTTTCCTTATGTTAAATTGTTTTATCATATATATTATTATTTTTATTTGTTCTATATTATCTATGTATTATATATTATTTAACTTTAACCATATTATGATTATTTGAAAATTTGTATGTTGTACATCATCTAAATTGTTTTATTATTAAGGCAAAATTTTCCATATATTGTTTATTTAAAATATGTATATTATCTATTTTTAAATGGTATATTATATACTTATTATCAAAATTAAAAAAAAATTTAATTCAATGTGTAATGTGTTATGACCAAGAATATGATATAAATATTAATAAATCGAGATCTGTTATGTCATATTTAATGATGTCATATTTCACAAATATGAGTTCAAACTTTCTGAATCTAATTGTGGTCCCTTAAAATTAAATTGGATACAAATTTATTTAATTGAGTGAATTTAAATTTAAAATTTGAAAAATTGTCAAATTTGGCATTTTTATTTATCGTGAAAGAACCTATTTTTTTTTCATTCGAGTCTAAAACGGTACAATCAACGAATTTGAAAAAAAAAAATTTGCATATATATAGGATATTTTGATGGTGTATGTCTTGACAGTTATTATATAACAAGAAATTGGAAATGTAAAAAGTTTGAAGAGACATGGAAACACACCATGAAAGGAGTTGCAAAACATTTGGTCTACGAATTTTAAGAAAAGGGGTTCGGGAGTCGATTACGCACGAGGAAGGATTAGCGCCCTCGCAACGCCCAAAATTGGTACCTTATTGATTGATTAATGTCCTAATATTGAAAATTGGAAGAGATTTTAAAATATGAATCCTTTGAAAAATTTTTGGATAATTTGAATTGGATATAGAAATTTTCTTGTTCTGAAAAGATGAAATACCACATCTAGCACATTAGGACACGATGTTTCAAACCCTCGATTCCAAGATCATTTCATAATCTCCAAAATTCATGCATTGCAATTTTAAAAGGGTATTCCACTATTTGGCCAAACTAAAAAAAACCGAAACCCAGCACAATTGGGCACGATTCCTCGAATTTCCAAACATGAAATATTGCCTTATTTAAGAGAACAAGGTCAAAATCTCTAAAGGATATTAAGTCATTTGGACAAACGGAAAATCGAAATCCAGCACGATTGGGCACGATTCCTCGAACTTCCAAACACAAAACATTGCCTTATTTTAAAAACCTTTTTATGAGTTTGGGTAAAAAAAGTGGTAAAAGAAAAGTCAATGTAACCTTTAAAATTGAAAATTAGTTAAAACGTAAAAGTAGTTCTACTTAATGACTCGTGGTAATGTAAGCATGATAATAATAAAGAATGATAAAAAATAAATATAATAGGAAGGAAAAAATAAAATAAACGATAGTATTAATAATAAAAAAAATGGTAATAATATTAACATTAATAGTAATAATAATAGGAAATAAAAGTAGTAAAGACAATAGTAGTAACAATAAAACCAATCGTAATATAATAATAATAATAAACAAATAATAATAATAAAATGGAGGGGGAAAAATTGAAACAATAGTATTAATGAAAAAATAAAAAGATAAAAATAAAATAAATAAAAAGTAAAAAAAAAGATAATAATAATAGTATATACAATAATAAAGTTCATTATAAATAGAATAAAAATAATAGTAATAACAGATATAATAATAACAATATTTAAAAATAACCCTCCCCCTCCCTTCTAAATCCGACCATCGGTCCGACCTTATTCCGGTCACCGGACCTCCACACGCCGCTGTGGCGCCAAGGTACACGGCGGCCGAACCTCAAAATAAAAGAAACCTTTTTTCAGCAATTTCAAAATGGGTACACTCCTTCCACTTTATTTTATTTTCATATGTAAAAACAAAATAAAATTGAAAGATAGAATAGAATAAACAAAGAACTTAAAACGAGAATAGACGAAAATCACCTCTTTTGTTCAGATTTTTAATTAATTTCGTGTATCACTTGTAACGAAAGTCTCTCTTTTCCTTGTATTCGAATATCTCTTTTTTTTCTCCGAAAAAAACCATCCTCTCTACAATGATTTTGAATGGCTTTTATAGCCAAATTTTACAACTTGTTTTGCAAGCAAGTGGGGTGATGGAGTTAGTGGGGTAGTAGAGTTAGTGGTCGGTTTAGTGGGGTAATGGAGTTAGTGGGGTTGTGGAGTTAGTGGTCGGTTTAGTGGGGTGATAGAGTTAGTGGAGTTGTGGGATTAGTGGTCGGTTTATTGGTCTAGTTGGGTTAGGGTTACTTGGGTTTGGTTTGATTTGAGGTTATTGTTTGGGTTTGTATTTGGGCTTCGGGCTAAAAATTGGGGTAAAAAATTGGGTCGTACAACTATGTCATCACCTTTTAAAAAATTATTTATTAGCGATGAAGTATTAGCTCGATTGGTATAAGTATTGTTGTCAATACAGGAAAACATGGGTTCGAGTGTGCTAAAGCGCATTATTCTTTTATTTATGAATTGGGAATGAGTTATTGATAATTCTAGACATTGTCTAAAAAAATAGATATGATCAAAATCTATATTAAGATTTTTCAAAAAAAATATTTATTACGCATGAATTAAAAGAAATCTCGTTATGGGTAGTTCAAGATAAAATAAAAATTCAATTCGAAAATAGAAATCTCTTTTGTTTAACAAAATTTAATTATTGATTGAGTTAATATTATGAGTCAATTGAACACCAATTTAATCGAGAAATTATGAAAATATCATTTCATAATTAAAATAAATTATATTATTTGAAGATATTTTAATATTTTTATGTCAAAAAATTAATAAAAATATGAATATGATGGGATTTGAAATAAAACCTTGAATTTATCGCTCAACTAAAACTTTATTTTATTATATTTTATACATTTTTATTTTAGTATGCACAATTTATCATCTCCATCAGTTGTATATATATTAGTAATTTTATTGATTGAATTAGTATCACAAGTCAACTTGACACTAACAAACAATTGAAGACAATACTTTGATAAATAATTGTAGTGCATTTAATTAAGTTCATATTAAAAAAGAAATAGTAATTATATTTCGTAATTAAGTTCATATACATTTTTAATCTATTTTTTTAATTCAATTTAATTTTAGTTAAAATGTTTAAAAATATTTATTTAATCTAATTTCTTTAATATATTAAATAAATTGGATTAGAGAATATGTTGAATATGGATGAATACCGTATCATACTAATTTTATGTCTCTAAAAATTAATAAGGTGCCATTATTTTTATTGGTGTTTAAAAAATTAAAATTTTTAGAATTATCCTAATATAAGTTATTCCCTTAATAATAATATTTGGTACTTCCAGGAGCAAGTTCAATGGTTGACAAATATATTATAAAAGTGCAGTGTAAAATTTTAAGAATATTATTTAGTGACTTAGTTTTTTAAGAACATTTGATAATTTATAAAGTAAAAAATAATAATTTTTTCAATAAAAAAGGTGTGAAAAATGATGAGTAGATAAGAACTACTTGGATTAAAAAGAAGAAAAAACGAGGAAAAGAAAAATCGGTTTCTTTGTTTAAGTTAAGTAAAGTTGTTTATTTTTTATTGTATCATTAGATTTTATATTTTAGATTATTATCTCTTCTTTCTTTTTTATTAACTTGTAACAATCTTATTTTTATTTTCTATTTTTTTTAGGTTACTAGAAATATTTAATTTTAAATTTGTTTGATATTTTTTTTGAATTATTAGATCTCAATATTTATTTTTAAAACTTTTAACAAATTAGGAATCCTTCATTTGTAATTTGGTTAAGATAATTTTTTTTGTACTTTGATCAAATAAGCTTATTAAAACAAAAAGAATATACCAATATATTATAGGTTAACATTTTAATTATTATTTTATATAGAATATTGATATTTTTCTATAATTTTAATTTGCTGTGATTTAATTTTGTTATTATATATTATTTATGAACTGTTAAAATTTAAAAATAAAAGTAAATAATTCATTTTCTTTCCTTGTTACAGTTACCAAAACAAGTCTACAAGCTCGCCTCATTTAAAAAAATAAATTGTTTAAAAATAATATATATATATATATATATATATATATATATATATATATATATGGACTAGTTTTAACAAATGGAAAACATAGAAAAACTACATTAAAAAAATGGGGAAGGGAGAAAAACAGAGAGAGAAGCAGAAGAGAATGAAAAATAAAGGAAAGTTAAAAGAACATAAAAAAATTAAATTAAATTACTCAAAACGAATATGGGGACCGATTGTATAAATTACCCTAAGATTGTTGTTTGAAAGATGATTTAACATGTCACATTAGCTTATCGTTATACCGTTAACGGAAATTAAAAGCTCAGTGACTAAAATGTTACACGCGATAACGTAAGTGACTAAAACGTAACATTTCAAACATAAGTGACTAAAATATAAGCAAAAGTGACTATTTTAATAATTTACCCTTGCATTTATCCAAACATACACTTAATGTAAACATTTTTTCAATTATTTTTATTTTATTTAATTTTCCTTTATCCTTATTTTTAAAAAGTATAATTAATAAATAGTATAATTATTTTTCAAAATTAATTTTAAGTAATACACCAAATAGATTTTATAAGTTAAATTCATTATTTAATTTTATAATATTTTATTATCAAACAACGTTTACTCGTAAGTAAATAAGTAAATAAAGGCCTTGTTTAATAAAGAAAGTTGAGAAAAGGTTAATCTCCTCACATGGTAAAATTTGGCTACTATAATGAAGGAAAGAGAAAAACACTAAAGAATATCCAATAATGGGGAGGTAATGCCAATGAGCATACACTACACATACTATTTATTGTCAATGGTGATGGATCAATTGTCTACCTTATATGGATTTTGTTTTCCTTTTTTTGTTCTTCTCCTGTATTATTTGGATTTTTGATCCCAAGCTATGTAAAATTCCAAAGTCACTATGTCATCACATTTTAAAAAAATTATTTATTATCGATTGTGTATTAGTTCGATTGCCACACTACACCAAAACAGACTCATGGAGAAGGGGCACCCCCAAGTAGCTTCCTAGATTACGAACCTTCTGAAAACCAAAGAGCTGATTAATCTGATCACTAAAATTTGTATCCACTCCCTTAAAAAAATATATTGCTCTTCCTGGCGCTAATTTTATGACCGGAAAAGTCACAGAAACGTCTAAGAATATCCTTTAACAAGAAAGCTTGGTTTATCTCCGCTTTACTGAAGATAACTAAGTCGTCAGCAAAGAAGAGGTGGGATAATGCCGGTCCCGATCTAGAGAGTATAATAGGATGCCACCTACTAATTTCCATCTCTGAGCTGATAAGATGCCCTAACCATTCCATACATAAAACAAAAAAGTAAGGCGATAAAGGACATCCTTGTCTAATCCCTCTTACCGGTTTAAAAGACCTAGACGGGACTCCATTCCAAAGGATCTGCATAGTGGAAGAGGAAATAGCATTCATAATAACTTTCTGAGTCCCTCAAGAATCCCAACTACAATAAGAGACACATCTATAAATTTCCAGCTGACTCTGTCATAAGCTTTCTCAAAGTCTAACTTTATGGCCATCTAGTTTTTACCCGCTTTCCTACTGCACATAGAGTGGATAACTTCCTGTGCTATGATGACATTATCTGATATGTTCCTCCCCGCAATAAACCCAGCTTGTTCAGGAGAGATGAAGTTCAGAAACACCACTTTGAACCTATTAGCGATTACCTTCATCATTAATTGTATATAACCGAGCAGAGACTAATTGGCCGAAATTGACTAAAGTCTTCTGGACGGTCCATCTTTGGGATAAGCACAATGAGAGTGTTATTAAGCTCCCCCTCAATCCTTTTATCAGCAAAAATACCCTGAATTCAACCACAAACTGCCCCTCCAATAAGGTCCCATTGACTCTGAAAGAAAAGCGCATGATATCCATCACTTCCAGGGGCTTTTAGCGGATCCATATCAAACAGGGCCTTCTTGATTTCTTTATTCACCACCGGCTTCTTGAGAAAATCAATATCTTGCTCCTTAAGGCTAGGAAAGATATTAGAAGGAATATCTGGCATGGAACTAGGATTTTCGCCATACAGCTTCATAAAGTATTCGACGGCTTCTTCACTAAGAATAGACTGCTCTGAGCACCACTCCTCATTACTGATGCGTAAAGCCATAATGCGGTTGAATTTTCTTCTTTGCAACGTGCGACTGTGGAAGAACTTGGTATTCCTGTCCCCAAATTGAAGACAATCACACCTAGCCTTTTGTCTCCATAAGAGTTCTTTGTGGTTAAGCACGCTCTCCAATTCATCTCGAATCTCCATCTCTAAATTAGCTAAACGTCTGGAATTCGACTGCTTTATGGCCTTTTGAATATTTCCAAGAGAATTCAAAAGATGTCTTTTGCGAGTGCTTATAGAGCCGTAAGTGGACATGTTCCAAACTTTTACATGAGAGGTAAAATCAGATAACGAGTCAGCCATATTACCTGAATATCTCCATTTGTTTGACACTAGATCCTTAAAATTTACATGTTTCGTCCATCCTGCAAGAAAATGAAACGGTCTTTCTTTTGGAACACTGAGCATAGGGTTAGTTTTAAGCAGAATAGGCCTATGATCTGATTTAATACGAGGGATATGATATACTAGAGAATGAGGAAAAGTAGAGATCCAAGCATCATTTGCCATGGCTCTATCCAAACGCTCGGACATATTCTCTCTTTGCCAGGTATAGGAGGGTTCTATATAACCAAGATCCTGCACAAGCATCAACAAAGTTATCAAAAAACTTACACCTCTTACCTGTTGATTAATCACTCTTTTTATCCTTAGGGGACAGTATAGCGTTAAAGTCACCCAAAATAATCCAAGGCAAAGGATCCTGAGGCAAAACATCCATTAAGTCATCCCATAGATGTTTCTTTTTAGTTCTGTTAGGACTACCATACACTACAAAGATAAAGAAACCATCAAAAGAATTACTGCCCTGAACACGAAGAAGCATGAATTGAGGGTGATTATGAATAATACTAATAGAAATATAATCTTTCCATCCAACCCATATGCCTCTTAAAAAACCAACTGACTCAATACGATGAGAACGATCAAATCCCAGTTTATCAATAATGCTATTAGCCTTTTGACCACTAACTCTCGGCTCCAAAAGACACACAATGTCATGTTTATATTCAAGATTATACTCACAGAAAACACGGATAAATTTGCTGCTTCCACACCCTTGGCAGTTCCAAGAAAAAATTGATAAATTAAAATTCATAGAAAAATTAGTAAATAGAAACAAAGTCAACAGCTAAAACTCAAAAAACAGGATAAAATAGAATAAAACAAAATAAGATTAAATCCCTTTACCAGTGATCGGAGCAGAAATCTCTGAATCTGCACTTTTAGATGTGGATACAGTCTTAGCCAGTCTAGAAATAGACTCACTCAAAGGAAGTTTAGAGGAATTTTTTATTTTAAAATTATTCACTTTCCTATGTGTGATTTTATTAATTTTTCTAGTGGCTCGAAAATCAGCTTCCTTACCCCCCAATAATTTACCAGAATTTTGATTATTGATCAAGCCTTCAACTGCGTCTTTCTCTTTGAAGGAGACTGCCGTATGTTTTGTGCTAACTAAACTATCACAAGACTCGACCATCTTAGCTTCGACCATGATTGGTGCTGTTGAATCTGACTTGGAAGTCATTAAAAGCGCACTATTCCCATTTTCATCTTGTGGATCAAAAATGGGATTAAGGCAGGAACTATTTAAAAGCGAAGAAATGGGGTTATTATTATGTAATAAAAAGTGTTATTATTCGACATATTTAAAGGAGTATTTAAAAGATGGCCGAAAGAGCTCCTTGATTCATTGATGAACTGAGTTCTTGGCGCGTCCCTTGGCCCCACCATATGATCGGCCTGCACCATTTTTTTCTTATTGGGTCGCCCACATATTTACTTGTTGATGGGCTTTCTCCAGTAGATCTGCTACCCGCATTATTCAAGCGTCAGCCTCCTGCTTCATTAATTGAGGCAGATATTATATTTACCAACGGAACACAGCTTATATTGACTGTGTCCAGCTGTTCTCCTATATTTAAAATAGGCTTGTCCCTAGATTCCTGCTCCTTTCCCTTCCCATTAATATCTGCGTATGAATGATCCTGAGGATCAGCTAACGGTTTATTTTCGCCTTTATTTTGCTCTTCTTCTCCCTTATCCTGCTCAGTTTCCAAATCCCTATTTCTTCCCATATTAGATAAAACTTCATATATGGATCCCGAAATTCCTTTCCCTTTGTTATCTCTTTTGGCATGATTAATAATGTTTTGAAATTTATTCGATGTTTTTTGTTCGACCACCATCCATGGCCCGAAAACTTCACTTTCTCCCCCTCCCTTTGCCTTCGTCGGGATATCCACCGATTGGTCTCTCTCCAATATGGATTCCCTTCGCATCAGGGGACATAGTTCCCTTGTATGCCCATACTTTCCACATCTAAAGCAGATTATTGGCAACGCCTCATACTCTACCCTCTGTATCACACCATTAACGAGGACATGGGGGATCAGGGGCTTATCCAGATCAATGTAAACAGCCATCCTAGCGGAACGACCTCTAGACCTGCTATCAGTATTAAGATCTAAACGAACAACTTTCCCAATGATCCTTCCGATTTCCTCAAGGATTCTCTTCTTGTACAAGAATCTTGGGAGTCCTAGTAGACGAATCCAAGCCAAAACCATGCTTGGATAAGGTTGTGTTGGACTGAAATCTTTTGTCCAAGGTTGTACAGTTAAGTACTGGCCATAAACCAGCCACGGCCCCTGAGACAAGACTTTTGTGTAGTCATCGAAGGAATGAAATTTCACCAAGTAGTATCCATTCTCAATGTCCATGAAATGGAAAGTCTTGGTAGGGTTCCATAAGCTACTGATTCAATTAGATAGAGCCCCATATCCAATGTTTCTACCGAGTAACTTAATAACTACTGTTGTTTCCATTTCTTTGAACAGGAGTTGTTGAATCCTCTTTGAGAAATCAATGGCAGGAACACCATTCACTACAGAACATTGAATGTCCCCTTCCAGGAATTCGAGATCATCATCAGTGACTGCTCGAAAAAGGTTTGTTTTTTCTTTATCAGATGTACCAGAGTTAAACCCCAAAAGTTTATCTTTCCAAGATGTCCTGGGGCTCAAAACAGGATCAACCAGCATATCCATGTCTTCTTCACCTTTTCCTCCTTTAAACCGGACTTTCTTAGTGTTGCAATCCGCTTGCTTCTGAGAACCATCTCCATCAACAACTTCCAGTTGGGGAATAGAATCTCCAGAAATCAGAGCGTTTTCTTGCATATTTTAATTTTTTCTTTTCGAAAAATAATATCCCACTTTAATAAATTTTGAACCTTGTATTCCTTATTTTTATTTCTATAAAAAAGGAAAAAATAAACTTTGTTTTTAAAGGAAATAAGGAATACACACCAAGGATAACTTCTCCTTTTATAGTCTAGGAAGATTCAAAAGGTGTAATATTGAGAGGTGAGTATTAAATCGAATTGAGTAAATGAGTATTATTTTATTATTCTAATTTATTTTAATTTTTTTGAATTTAATTAAGTCAAGCTAAATAAGTTGGGTAAAAATCCAGAAAATACCAAAAAAAATTAAAAATTACCGGAAAGGACAGGGTTCAAAAATATTGACCGAAAAGGGCAATTTCCCCCAAAAACGCGCCCCCGTCAGCGCGTTTTGGTGGAAAACGGCGAAAAGCGCGTCCCGGGAGCGCGCTTTTGTACGTCAACAAAAATGCGTCCACGGCGCGCGCGCTTGACGACGTACAAAAGCGCCTCCCCAGAACGCGCTTTAGGCCTTTTTTAAAAAAAAAAACTATTCTTGAACATTTTAAAAATTTACGAGAATAAACCTTTATAAAGGCTCAAAGTGACAACACCATTTTTTTTAAGGTGTCATCAATTAATAAAAAAATATAACTTACAAAGAAAATCTTTATATAGACCTAAAGTCTCATTTTCCTTGTTTTCTTGAGTAAAACGGGATATGAGATATGTGTATTTATAGACTCATGAATAGTTTTGCAGCTTGTTCCTAAACAATGTGGGATTCCTTCCTCTTTTAACTAACAACATAAGAAAACAAGGAACAATGTGGGATGACATGTTGTTAGTTAAAAGAGGAAGGAATCCCACATTGTTTAGGAACAAGCTACAAAACTATTCATGAGTCTATAAATACACATACATATCCCACTTTACTCAAGAAAACAAGAGAAATGAGACTTTGGGTCTATATAAAGATTGCCTTTGTAAGTTATATTTTTTTATTAATTGATGACACCTTAAAAAAAATGGTGTTGTCACTTTGAGCCTTTATAAAGGTTTATTCTCGTAAATTTTTAAAATATTCGAGAATAGTTTTTTTTTTTTAAAAAAGGGGCTAAAGCGCGCCACGTAGGAAGCGCTTTTGGTTACCTCAATAAAGCGCGCCCGTGGACGCGTTTTGCTGACGTACAAAGCGCTCCCCAGGGCCGCGCTTTTTAGCCTTTTTTCCTCAAAAACGCTACCGACGGGACGCAGCGTTTTTGGGAAATTGCCCTTTTCGGTCAATATTTTTAAACCCTATCCTTTCTGGTAATTTTTGATTTTTTTTGGTATTTTTTGGATTTTTACCCAAATAAGTTTGCTCAAGATAAATTTTTTAAAAAGTAAATTTTTCATACTAAAATATTATTGATAATATGACTAAATTCTGAGTTACAGAACATATATATATATATATATATTAGAGGCGAATCTAAAGGGTTGGTAGGGGCCCCGGCTCCCTTAAAATGAAAAATTACTATTTAGATCCTCTAAAAAATTTTAAAATTTTAAATTAGTAAAGATAAAATTACACTTTAGCCCTCTAAAATTATAAAAAATTAATTTAATCCTTTAAAAACCATAAAGATATAGACTATTAAAAATTAAAAATTAAAAATTCATTTTGGCCCCCTAAAAAATTTTCTGGCTTCGCCCCTGATATATATGAAAACTCTTGGAATACAAGATAATTAGTATGATAAACTTGAATTAATAAGTTACTTGTTTAAGACCTCAAATTTATTTTATTAATTTTTTAAAAAATATAATTTAATATTTTTATATATTTTTAAGTTTTTAATTCTTTGAATTTATATGTATTTATAAAACTTTGGGAAAATATTTTATAATATTTTGAGTTTTAGAAGATCATTTTGAATTTTTTTTAATTTTTGAAAGTGATCAATTTGTACATTTTTAAAGTAATCAATGACCCAAGAGATATTTACATTTGAGTTGTAAAATTCAACTTGACTTAAACTTGAAAAACAAAATCACTCATTCAAGTTAATTTAAAAAAAAAATCAAATAATTGATTAACTTAAAATTTTAAAAAAGAAATGCTATTTCTTGAAATTGCTTACAGCTAGTAATATTATATGGTTTTGTTTTAAATCATGTTTGTCATATCTAATGTTGATGTGAGTGTAGGGCTCACAAATAAACATATATAAAACCATGACTTCACCATGGCTTCAAAACACATTATATCAGCCATATTATATACAAGTCTAAATTATAAACTAATTATTAAAACTGGTCGAAATATCATTTAAAATATTTATTTAATTTTTATATAAAATTTTTAAAAATTAAAATCTTTGAAAAAATATATATTTTTAATTATTAAACTCATTAATATAATTATTCTCTTTGAAATCATCTGGGTTTTCAATAGAGTAATATATCAAAGGTAAATTTTACTTTAATTGATTTGTTTTGTTTGGTTGATGAAAATTGATAGAATAATATATTTGTGAAAAACCACTTGAAGAAGATCAATAGCATCTTCCCAACATGATAAAAGCAGGTTAGATGTGATAATAAATTTCTCCATTTGTAACCTTTATTAACATAATCAATCGTGTTTAGATTTAGAACACAGATGTATGCTATTAAAATAAAATAAAATAAATAATGAAATATATGGTTCGAAGTTAATTAATCATAAGAATATATAAAATATATACGATATTAAAATAAAAAAATTAAATTAACTTGGAGCAAAAATGAAATTTGAACACATAAATTCATCAAATTAAAAATATTAATTAAATGCACTACAACTGTCTATCAAAGTGTTGTCTTCAATTGTAAGTTAGTGTCGATTTGACTTATGATATCAACTCAATCAATAAATTTATTTATATATATATATATATATATAACTATTGAAGATAATAAATTATGCGTATTAAAATAAAAATGTATAAAATATAATAAAATAAAATTTTGGTTGAGTCGTAAATTCAATATTTTATTTCAAATCCCATCATATTCATATTTTTATTGATTTTTTTTACATAAAAAGATTAAATATCCTCAAATAATATAATTTATTTTAATTATGGAATGATATTTTCGTAATTTCTCGATTAAATTGGTGTTCGATTGACTCATGATATTATCTCAATCAATGATTAAATTTTGTTAAACAAAAGAGATTTCTATTCTCGAATTGAATTTTTATTTTATAGCTTCAACAATCTTGAACTACCCATAAAGAGATTTCTTTTAATTCATGTGTAAAAAATATATTGTTTTGAAAAATCTCAATATAAATTTTGATCATATCTTTTTTTTTTTAGACAATGTCTAAAACTATCAATAACTCTTATCCAATCCATAAATAAGAGAATAATAGGCTTTAGTATACTCGAACACATATTCTCTTGTATTAACAACAATACTTATGACAATCGAACTAATACACAATCGATAATAAATAATTTTTTTAAAATATGATGACATAGTGACTTTGGAATTTTACATAGCTTGGGATCAAAAATCCAAATATCACAGGAGAAGAACAAAAAAAAAAAAGGAAAACAAAATCCATGTAAGGTAGACAATTGATCCATCAGCATTGACAATAAATAGTATGTGTGGGGTACGCTCATTGGCATTACCTCCCCATTATTGGATATTCCTTAGTGTTTTTCTCTTTCCTTCATTATTCCAATTTTTACAGGTAAAATACTGAAATATATTAAAAAAATTAAAAATTTACGAAATTGGGCTGATTTCTAGAAAATTTACGGAAAATAGCCATTTTCCCTCAAAACGCGTCCACGTCAAAGCATTTTGAGGGGAAATGCCCTTGGAGACGCGCTTTGTGCCACCTCAAAGAAAGCGCGCCAAAGCGCGCCTACGTGGGCGCGCTTTTTTTTGAGGTAGCACAAAGCGCGTCCCCAAGGGCGCACTTTGCTGGCACCTCAAATATTGGACATTTATTTTTAAAATTAAATTTAAATAAATAAACAAATTCTATTTTATAAAAGTATTAAAATTCAATTACAAAAACATATAAGCAACTATTATTTTATTAAAAAATAAAAAAAATCTTATTTATTAAATATATTAAAACTAAATAGTAAGAAAATAAAAAATAAAAAAACTTCTTATTTTATTAAATATATTAAAACTAAATTGAAAAAAAATAAAAAATAAAAAATAACTTCTTATTTTATTACATATATTAAAATTAAATTACAATAAAATAAAAAATAAAGAAAACTTCTTATTTATTTAATATATTAAAACTAAATTAAAAAAAAAAGAAAACTTCTTTGGTTGTAAATAATAATTCTTTGCTTTTCCTGATTTGCTTTTCCTTGTCAAATTAAATTACAAAAATTAAAAAATAACTTTTTATTTTATTAAAAAATTCAAATTAAATTATATACAAAAAATAAACAACTTCTATTTTAGTGAAGATATTAAAATTAAATTACAAACACAAATAAAAAACAACTTTTTTTATTAAAAAAATAAAAAAATTTAATACAATTTAAAAAATAAAAAAGCCGATTCGAATCAATGTTGACGTCGGTTGGAATCAGTGCCACACGGGGGCGATCGGCGGTTACGCGCTAGATTCCTCCTTCTTCTAGCTTCCGGCGGGGGTCGTGGAACCTCGGGCGGGGATTCCGGTTCCTCCAGCACTGGGTCTGGTTGTGGGTGTTGCGAGGATGACCCACCTTGATAAAATAATGACCCTGGAGGTGTTTGCATAAACCACGGCGGGGGTGTCTGAATCCCGTATGGCGAAGGAGACTGGTAGAAAGAAGTACTCCCCGACGGCGCCTCTTGTTATCCCTCACGCGATGACGGCCTCAAGATCGGCTGGCCAGCCGAAATAGTCGGGAACGAACCCAAACCCAGCCATGCATTCCAACCTGGGCTGGGACTGGGAAAAGGAAACATATATGGGTTAGGATACATATAAGCGGTAGGGTACGTACCTGGCATAAAGGGTAAAGGCTGTAATGTTGGTATCGTCGGCTGAACTGATGGGCCCGGTGACTGTGTGGGCACTGTTGATGCGCCTGGTGACTGTGTTGGCGCTGTTGATGGCCCCGTCTCATCACCCATTCTCCTTGGATTTAAGGGGCCCCGACGTTCCCTTTGTTGACGAAGTTGCTATCGCCTCTCTTCTTCCGACAACAAATACGACTTACCATGGATCCTAAACCATGGCATGTATTCCGATACGCACGCTAACTCTGGAACGACAATCGATTCCCGGTCAGGTAAATAGTCATACCGGTTCTCCCACGTCTCGATATATGCTGACCAAAATCTTGGCCAATCCATGTGCAACTGCCGTAAATCCACTTTGTGCTCATCATCGAGCACCTCAGGTGGCACGGAATCGGTTGCCGAAATCCAAATTGTCGTAGAACCCTATCTGACTGGTGCATCTCCACGATCGCATAGGTGACCAATGGGACCTTCACGTGCCAACTATTCGGATTTTGCAAGAACTCCTCCGGAATTACTACCCGAATTTCCAGATCCTCGTACAGTGTCCATTGAAACTATATTAACATTACCAAAATATTAGTTATATACATAATACTAGACACTAAATATGAAATATTAAATTATAAATACGAAATTCGAAACTTACTTGTGATTCCTATCGTTGGTCCAATAAAAGCCGTATATCTTCAAGCGAGGTAGGTATTCCATCATGACTCGCCGAATGGTTCCACCTAATTGAATAAATTTTTAGCATACAATTATACTATAAATCTACATAATAATTGTAAAATATAACATTAAATTTACCTCGTTATTAGTGGGAATGAATATAGGTGGTCGAGTCGAGGACGTAAAAATGGAAATCCAAACCATGCCCATGACTGCAGTAGTGATAGGCAACCTCTAATTTTCGCTTTACTCAGCCGCGTCACCTCGCACATCTCCCGATACAACCTCGATAGCACGGCAGACCCCCAATTCAATTCACCAGCTGCTCTAAAATCAACAAGTTTCAGCAGCCATCTCAAGTGTACGAGGTTTCTAAAAAGGTCCGACATCAGATAGCCTCCAATTATCTGAAGAACGTATGCCCGAGCATGCCAATTATCCGGGAATGTGTCTCGTAACTAGGCCATCTCGATCCGACCTCCCTGAATTTTATCCGGAATGGCACCCAAAAGCTCGTAGCATACGGCCATCCAATCACCAAAAGTTGCGGACCCGGTGACTACCGACTCGTCCACCGGCAATCCCAATTGCAACTGCACATCTTCCAAAGTGATGGTACACTCTCCGCATGGAAGGTAGAAACTGTGCGTCTCGGGTCTCCACCTCTTTATCAATGCACTGATCAAAGGCAGCTCCAACTTGAACCCCCGGCCTATCGTGGCCACGTGCCAAAAACCCGCTTCCCGCAGGTAATTCTCGATCAACGGTGATGGGGGACTATGCATATTGCAAATATAACATTGCAACACCCGATCTACAGACTGTTTAAAAAATTATAAAATAAAAATTAATTAAAATTGCATAGACCTAAAAAATATTAAATAATATTAAAAAATTAAAATTAAAACTTACCATTTGCATTTGCTCGACGGAGATGTGCTTGTTGTCTAGACGAAGTAATTCCCCGGCCATTGTAATACGATCGAAAATTTTTAAATTTTCCAAAAAAAATATATTTAAAAAAATTAAAAAGGGCTTTTTTGTAATTAGTAAAGGACTATTTTAAAATTTAAGAGTAAATTTCAAGGACTTTGAGAGAAAATTGAAAAAAATTTGAGAGAAGGATTAGAGTGTGAAAAAAATAAAAGGGTTGGGGGTTTTTATAGGGAAACTTTTGACCGTTGGGCCTTTTCACCGTTGGAGGCAAAGCACGCCCCTGGGGATGCGCTTTCCTGGCATTTCCCTCAAAACGCTCTAACGTGGACGCGTTTTGATGGGAAATGGTCCTTTTCCGTAAATTTTCTAAAAATCTGCCCAATTCCGTAAATTTTAATTTTTTTGGTATATTTGGGTAAATTATCCAATTTTTACCATGTGAGGATTAACCCTTTCTCAACTTTCTTAATTATAGAAGGCCTTTATTTACTTATTTACTTACGAGTAAATGTTGTTTGATAAAAAAAATTATAATATTAAATATTAAATTTAAGTTATAAAATCTAGTGTATTACTTAAAATTAATTTTAAAAAATAATTATACTATTTATTAATTATACTTTTTAAAAATAAGGATAAAGGATAATGGTAAAAAATAAAATAAAATAAAATAAATTGAAAAAGTGTTTACATTAAGCCTATGGTTGGATAAATGTCAGGATAAATTATTAAGATAGTCACTTTTGTTTACATTTTAGTCACTTATGTTTGAAGTTTTTGTTGGGAGTTTTAGAGTCGAACAGGGGCGAAGTCAGGGGGATGGCATGGGCCCCGACCCCCTAAAATGTAAAATTACAATTTTAGCCCTTAGAATTTTTTAAAAATATTAAATTAATAAAGGTAAAATTACACTTTAGCCCCTTAAAATTAGAAAAAATCGATTTAATCCTTTACAAATTATAAAGATATAAACTATAAAAAATTAAAATTTTATCCGCCCCCTAAAAAATACTTCTGCCTTCGCCCCTAGAGTCGAAGCGGGTTTGGGAAGGTTGAAAGGCCGAAAAAGGCTTTTCTTTTGAAGCTCCGGCTGCCGCACACGGCGCTGGTGGTCCCACCGGAGCATGGCCGGAACTCGGGCTAGGGAGAGAGGGGAAGGAGAGAAAACTTTGGTTTTTTTTGAAGAAGAAAGAAGGAAAATGAATTTTAAATTTTTTTTTGACTTATATAGAAGGAGTGAAACGATGTCGTTTCGCCCTAGGGGTTTTAACACCAAAACGGCGTCGTTTTAAGCTGGGAAGGACAGACCCGACCCGAACCACCGAGGATTCGAGTGTTTTTGTTGTTTAGGGGTTATTTTCCCTTTTGGTCCTTCCGCAATTTTCTATTACTTCAATTTGGTTTTTTCTTTTCTTTTACATTTGCCCCGTGAATTTTATTTCAATTTCGATTTAGTCCTTATTAATGCTGTGCGTTTTGAAGGATAGAGATAATTTCCCATTTAGTCCTCACTCCTTTACGCGCCTTTTAAATTGGTCCTAAATTTCTTTTAAATTTGCCCCTTTAATTTTATTTTGTTTTTAATTTAATCCGCGACCTTTACTAGCTGAAACGTAGCGCATAAGGACCGGGGATATTTTCCCATTAGGTTCTCGTTAGTTTCAGCTCATTGCATCCTGGTCCTTATCAGCTTTTATTATTTTCGATTTATACCTCTTAATTTTATTTTAATGATAATTGAGTCCTTTTTATTTTAACCCTTTTATTTATCTATTTACCTATCTATTTGTTTAGTTATCCATTATTCTTTATTTTATTCATTTACTTTCCTATTTATATATTGTTCGTTTATTTATTTATTTTTTATTTTTTTATCCTCGTATGTATTTATTCATCATGCTTTCTTTTTTATTTGTTTCATTTATGCTCCCAGTATTATTACTATTATTATTATCATTATTTTATTTTATTTTATTTTTTTATCATTATTATTATTATTATTATTGCTATCATTCATTTATTTATTATTATTATTATTATTTTTAAAACTGTTTTACCCAATGTTCACTCATTTATTTATTTAGTTGTTCACCATTAAGTTTTTAATTTTTTTTTAGTTTTCATTCATTTACTTACTCGTTATTTTTTATATATATAATTAGTTTTTTTATTCATTTATTTTCGTTCTTAGTCATTTATCTTATTTTCATTCATATTATTATCATTATTATTACTATTATTATTGTTATTGTTATTGATGATGATTATTGTTTCTATTTATATTATTGTTTCCATTATCATTGTTATTATTCATGCATATTGGTATTTTAATTTATTAATATCAATGCTCTATATTATATTGTATTATGTATATTACGCTATCGTTACTCCAAACTTATGTCATACTGCCACTATTAGTCAAATACGACCCTTTTCACGTTTTAAATAATTCCTCTTTAAAACACAATCAACTAAATGTATATCATTTTTAAATATTCCATTAATTTTTATCCAAATTCGTAAGAAGGGAAAAACTTGAAAATAGAGGCAATATTCCGTATTTTGGAAATTCGAGAAAATCGTACCCTAACCTACTGGGTTTCGATCTTTCCTCTTCGAACCTAAATGATCAAATTAAAAATATTAATTAAATGCACTACAATTGTCTATCAAAGTATTGTCTTCAATTGGTAGTTAGTGTCGAGTTGACTTGTAATATTAACTCAATAAATAAATTTATTAATATATATATATATATATATATAAAACTGAAGAAGAAAACAAATTGTGCGTATTAAAATAAAAATTTATAAAATATAATAAAAAAAAGTTTTGGTTGAGTGGTAAATTCAATATTTTATTTCAAATCCCATCATATTCATATTTTGATTGATTTTTTTGACATAAAAAGATTAAAATATCCTCAAATAATATAATTTATTTTAATTATGGAATGATATTTTTGTAATTTCTCGATTAAATTGGTGCTCGATTGATTCATGATATTAACTCTATCAATGATTAAATTTTGTTAAACAAAAGAGATTTCTATTTTTGAATTGAATTTTTATTTTATAGCTTCAACAATCTTGAGCTACCCTAAAGAGGTTTCTTTTAATTGATGTGTAAATATTTTTTTTAAAAAATCTCAAAATAGATTTTGATCATATCTATTCTTTATTTTTTTTAGATAATGTCCGGAACTATCACTAACTCCTACCCAATCCATAAATAAGAGAATAATGCGCTTTAGTATACTCGAACCTATGTTTTTCTGTATTAACAACAAAACTTATGACAATCGAACTAATACTCAATCGATAATAAATAATTTTTTTAAAATGTAATGACATAGTGACTTTGGAATTTTACATAGCTTGGGATCACAAATCCAAATAATACATTGACAGTAACTAGTATGTGTGGGGTATGCTCATTGACATTGCCTCCCAATTATTGGGTATTCCTTAGTGTTTTTCTCTTCAATTTTTACCATGTGAGGATTAACCCTTTCTCAACTTTCTTAATTACACAAGGCCATTATTTACTTATTTACTTACGAGTAAACGTTGTTTGATAAAAATATATATTATAAAATTAAATAATGAATTTAAGTTATAAAATATATTTGGTGTATTACTTAAAATTAATTTTGAAAAATAATTATACTGTTTATTAATTATACTTTTTAAAAATAAGGATAAAGGATAATGGTAAAAATTAAATAAAATAAAAATAATTGAAAAAATGTTTACATTAAGTGTATGTTTGGATAAATGTAAGGGTAAATTACTAAAATAGTCACTTTTGCTTACATTTTAGTCACTTATGTTTGAAATGTTACGTTTTAGTCACTTACGTTATCACGTTATAACATTTTAGTCACTGAGCTGTTAATTTTCGTTAACGGTATAACGATAAGCTAATGTGACATGTTAAATCATCTTTCAAACAAAAATCTTAGGGTAATTTATACAATCGGTCTCCATATTCGTTTTGAGTAATTTAATTTAATTTTTTATGTTCTTTTAACTTTCCTTTATTTTTCATTCTCTTCTACTTCTCCCTCTATTTTTCTCGCTTTCCCATTTCTTTTAATGTAATTTTTATATATTTTCCATTTGTTAAAATTAGTCCCTATATATATATATATATATTTTTTTTAAACCATTTATTTATTTTTTTTTGAATGAGTCGAGCTTGTAGACTTGTTTTGTTAAACTATGAAAAGGAAAGAAAATGAATTATTTTACTTTTATTTTTTAATTTTAACAGTTCATAAATAATATATAATAACAAATTAAATCACAACAAATTAAAATTATAGAAAAATATCAATATTCTATATAAATAATAATTAAAATGTAAACCAATAATATATTGGTATATTCTTTTTGTTTTAATAAGCTTATTTGATCAAAGTAAAAAAATTTATATATCTTAACCAAATTACAAATGAAGGATTCCTAATTTGTTAAAATTTTTAAAAATAAATATTGAGATCTAATAATTCAAAAAAAATATCAAATTTAAATATTTAAATATTTCTAGTAACCTAAAAAAATAGAAAATAAAAATAAGATTGTTACAAGTTAATAAAAAAGAAAGAAGAGATAATAATCTAAAATATAAAATCTAATGATACAATAAAAAATAAGCAACTTTACTTAACTTAAACAAAGAAACCGATTTTTCTTAATTTTCCCTTGTTTTCTCTTCTTTTTAATCCAAACATGTTGTAAGCGATAAGTAGTTCTTATCTCCTTATCATTTTTCACACCTTTTTTATTGAAAAAATTATTATTCGTTTTCTTTATGAATTATCAAATGTTTTTAAAAAGCTAAGTCACTAAATAATATTTTTTTAATATTTTACTATACTTTTATAAGATATTTGTCAACCATTAAACTTACTCCTGGAAGTACGAAATATTATTATTAAGGGAATAACTTATATTAGGATGATTTTAAAAATTTTAATTTTTTAAGCACCAATAAAATAATGGCACCTTATTAATTTTTAGAGACATAAAATTAGTATAATACAGTATTCATCCATATTCAATATATTCTCTAATCCAATTTATTTAATATATTAAAGAAATTAGATTAAATAAATGTTTTTAAACGTTTTAACTAAAATTAAATTGAATTAAAAAATTAGATTAAAAATGTATATTAAATATGAATTTAATTACTAAATATAATTACTATTTCTGTATAATAGGTGTCATTCACGTGTATACGTGTACAGGCTGACATCAAATATAAACCCAAAATAATTAAGTGCTATAAAATGTCAAACACTTCATCTGGAAAAAGTAATCAAACACTTCATTATATCCTTAACATAATCATATCGTCTGCTAAAGCGTTTTTTCTTCACTCCATGTCTATATTGTGCAAATTTCCGCACCTTTCTACGGATGAGAGGATGATGGGGGCTGCACAAACAGGAGACATAAACATCTTGTATGAGTTAATTCTGAATGATCCATATGTTTTACACCGTATCGATGATGTACCTTTTTTCCATACCCCTTTGCATGTAGCAGCCTCTGCAGGGCATATTGATTTTATGATGGAGATGATCAACTTAAAGCCATCGTTTGCAAGAAAGCTAAACCAAGCTGGGTTTAGCCCCATGCACTTGGCTCTGCAGAATAAAAAAACTCAAGCAGTGCTTCGACTCCTCAGGTTTGATGAAGGCCTTGTTCGTGTCAAAGGGCGGGAGGGCTTCACTCCTTTGCATCATGTGGTTCAAAATGGAAATGTTGATTTTTTTATCAAGTTCCTTGAGGTTTGCCCCGAGGCTATTGAAGATGTGACTGTTCGAGATGAGACGGTTTTCCATCTTGCCGTAAAAAATGACATGTTTGAAGCTTTCCATGTCTTGGTGGGGTGGCTTATAAGGAGCCGCCATAAAGCTGCCAACCGATGGGAAAAAGAACTACTGAGTTGGGCGGACATTGATGGCAACACTGTTTTACATGTTGCTGCTATCAGAAACAGACCTCAGGTATGATAATTTTGCTTGTGAAATTATTTATGTATATATATAGACTCAAAGGTTACTTGTATGAATATTCTAATTAACAGGTGGTAAAATTGCTGCTGGAACGCTTGTGTGGTGACCATATCAATGCCAAAAATGAGGACGGTTTGACTGCACTTGATATCCCATCACAATACCCATTGGATGAAGGGAAAGTGGACTATAAGAAGTCCATTAAAGACATGATAAGCAAAGCAGGAGGTTTGAGTGGTTCCTCTTCCTCGCTTCCCAAAACCTCCATCTCTTCATTCCACATCGAATCTTTAAAAGGAAAGGTGTCAGTTCTTCAAAAATTTGCAACAATAGCAAGTCGGGGAAAGAAGGGAATCCCATATGAGATGCGTAACACATTTTTAGTAGTCACAGTGCTAATTATAACAGCCACATACACTGCCACTTTGAACCCTCCAAAGCAGCCTGATACCATTTCAAATTCCCACAATTTCCATCTCAAGTATGACGCATCTTTAGGTTCAAACAGCACTGGACCCGCACCAAGTCCTCCACCCGCTGAAGAAGAAAAATTTAAAAATATACTAGACGTGTCCGCAATGTTTTGGTTATACAACACTTTAACCTTTTGGGCAGCAACTGTTTTAACAGCCTATCTCCTACCCAGCCGTTCAATCTGCTTGTTTATTCTCATAACACTTTCCTTGTTTGGGACCTGTTACATGCTTTTAGTTGCTGTTTCCATACGGACACTCGCACTTGAGTATTCGTTCTCTCTTTCGACTCCTGGATCCGTTTCCTATCCTAGTCTCAGCATTACTAATTACTGCTTGGCAACGGTACTAGCTCTCGTGACATTATACAGGACATCCTATTATATGCTATACAGGTTTGTACCCAAAAGAAGGTTCTTCCTCCCCCTACAAGTCGTTTCCCTTTGCATCTTTGCTGTTATTCTTGTTCCAGCTATCCTAAATTCTGAATTCATATTGGAGATTACCAAATACGGATATTAGCGTTATGATGCTGATATTAGTGTTTTGGATTTAGAAGTTAATAATGCTCCTGGGTTTATAGGCTGATGGCCATGAGCACTAAGTGATTGTAGAGTCGGTTTAGATTGAAAAGAATAGACATTTTGGTGAGCTCTGATTTCTAGTTGTTGAATGTGGGAAAGACTTTCTGATAGGGGAATGGTGGTAAGTGTTTCAAATTTCCGTTTGTGGTCAATGTTTATGGGTTGAACTATTTTTTTCACCAGTTATTTTTGTGTTTGAATTGAGATTTGTTGATATTGTGGATTGACATATGATTCTGTTTGCTGCATTTGAATTTAAGTTTGAATTTTGTGCAATTCGGTGATTGAAGTTTTTTACTAGCTAAGGTTGATCCATCGTGCCAAGCTTTTTTGTTTTTAATAAATGAAAGAGGCAAAAGCCTTAACAACTAATTACCCACAAACGAGCACAGGGGCTAGGGCAATGAACCAGCAATATCAGCACAGGTGGCTTTTGTAGTAAACTTAGATCAAAGTCGGAACTAGATCCCATATGGGCCAAGAATTCTGAAACAAGATTTCCTTCTCTGTAAATATGCTAAATTCGCATCCCCCGA
This sequence comes from Gossypium bickii, assembly GCA_025503065.1. Lineage (NCBI taxonomy): Eukaryota > Viridiplantae > Streptophyta > Magnoliopsida > Malvales > Malvaceae > Gossypium > Gossypium bickii. Next base: position 125,207,274 of record CP106713.1, on the reverse strand, counting down.
TCATGACCACAAAGTTCCTTCATAAAAGCGACCTGTAAATAAAATGGATATGATTGCTTAAAAATCATTAAAAGGCCTTATAAGTATGCAAGGATGTTGGAGTAATTACGCATATTATATAAATATGATGTCCATATACCACTTGGCCACATATATATATCGATTACCTTATAATTACACGTCATTATATAACCTTATGAGCTCAAAACTTTACTATCATATCCAAAAAGTATTCCGAATAATCCCGACCGTTAATTATGTTAACATAGAACGAATGCAACTTTTGTTACATATATCATAACTAAATCCATCCCTAATCAAATATATTAGCACAACCAAATGACATAGATCAAGTATGGATGTGTAACATGAAAATTACATACATTATGATTCAAACATGCCTATTCTATTTGGTCCTCCTTAACCTTAGTGAGGTCAAACATTACCAAATAAACTTTATTTCTACAAAAAATAAACTTAATATTTGTAAATTGAAATAACTGAAAATGTATCTATAACATAAAAACATTTAAAAGTACAAACGCCCACTAAAATTAAATATCCTTAAATGACATTACACCCATATCAAAAGTGTCCTCATGAAAAACACTTTGGGTGGTAGTCCCTTAGTAAGCGAATCCACAATCATAAAGTTTGTCTCAATATACTTTATAGACATCTAACGACCCTGAACTTAAAGTTTATGTGCTTTGACTTTGATATGCTTCTATTGTTATTAGAATAAATAACTACTAATTATTGTCACAATTTGCACTCTAGTGACAAAATTTTGCATCAATATTCCATCAAAATTGGAGTCTGTATACTTGATGTTCTCTAACTTATCAAACATCCAATATGTAAGCATGTAATATTTTGTTCTCTAAAGATACCTCATAACCTTCTTGGTTGTTATCCAATAGTCTATACCAGGGTTGCTTAAATGTTTGCCTAACATCCCAACAATGTACACAATATCTGGACGCATAGATACTTGAGCATACATTAGACTCCCAACAGCTAGTGCATAGGGAATTTTTTGTATTTTCTAAAATTTTCATGAACAAATCACACCATTGTGTAACCCACACTGGTGTGTGCTAGGCCATGTCAATTTCATGGAATTACCACAAAATAGCTAAAATAATGTTTTTTAGGATATTTATATGAATATTCTAATTAAAATGTGGTAAAAGTATTATTGGAATGCTTGTGTGGTGACCATATCTGTTGAAATTGGCCTGCATATAGCTAAGACGCAGAGAACCAGCACGAGCCATGCATGTTGTAGCTGAAGATAGTGCTACTATTTTGTTTAGTTTTGTTACTTCAATTAACTTTTTGTAACTTAGTTAGATTAAAACCACTTGATGTAATTTATCAAATGTTTGAGCTGATAAATCAGCTTTACAAAGTGTGCAAGTCATGTTTTGTAAGTTTCAGAGTTACTTGATGGTACTAGGTAATGTTTATGTGAAAATTTGCTTATTTTTTAACCAGCTTATGTCTGGTATATGTATTGGCATTATGCCATATTTCAAGGTTAATGAAAATTCATCAAAATTCTTCATCTAATTCTCTCTTAATTCTTTTCTTTCTTTTGCCCTTCAAGCCCAATTCTGTTTTTGTTTGCACAACAAGTATTGAGCCTTCAAGCTCAAGAAACTGCTTGTTTCATTCATCTTTGTTCTTAGTTCAAACAATTGGTAACTAGAGCTTATTTCTTAGTGGATCTGTCATTTTTCATTCCTTAAAATCATGTCTTCATCAGGTTTCTCTCCAGCTGCACCACCAGTCTTCAATGGAGAAGGCTATCACATTTGGGTAGTAAAGATAAAAACCTACCTACAGGCATTTAACTTGTGGGTAGTGGTTAACTCAGATACTGAACCAGCACCTCTAAGAGCCAATCCCACCGTGGCTTAGATCAGACAGCACACAGATGAAAGAACCAAGAGACATAAGGCCATGTATTACATCCAAAACAGTGTGTCTGATGTATTTTCACAAAGATCATGGCTTGTGAGGCACCAAATCAAGTTTGGGATAGGCTAAAGGAAGAGTTTCAAGAGACTGAAAGAACGAGACAGCAACAACTACTAAATTTGAGAAGTGACTTAATTTAAAGATGAAGGAAGAAGAAATAGTGAAGCAATATTTAGACAGAATCATGGCTATTGTGAATAGCATCAGATTGCTTGGGGACCAGTTTAGTGAAGCAGGAATTGTAGAGAAGTTTATCTCAACCTTACCTGAAAGATATGAGGCCAAGATATCTTCCCTTGAGCTGATTAATGCTCTTTACGCTCAAGAGCAAAGAAGAGCTAGTAGACAAGAAGAGCATCAAGAAGGTGCCTTCCAAGTCAAAAGCAAACCTGCCTCAAACTCCTCTGGCTACAAAGGGAAGAAGACCTAGTTAGACAAGCCTAGGATAGATGGAGCAAGAAAAAGATATCCACCTTGCTCACACTGCAGAAGTGTAATGGCCTAAATTCAAGGTTATCAGAATAATAGTTTTGTAACCATAAATTCGATTTCAAGAGAATTTATTTTAATATATTTGCATGAATATTTATATGATAGAAAATTGTATTAAAATATCGATAGAAAAATTGTATTAAAATATTGGTTAGTTAGAAAAAGAAATTATTGAAGGAATTGGGTAAAAACAAGGTATCGAGACCTTGATCTCATAAAATTGAGTAGGAAATATTTTTATAAATATTTATAAAATGTTAGTAATGTGGTATTAAAATTTCATTAGAAAATTTTGATGTTTGGGTGGTTAATTAAATAAAAAGGACTAAATTAAAAGAGGTGTAAAAGTTACTAGAAGGATTGAATAGCTTAATTGTCAAATAAGGAAGGACCTAAAGTGAAAATAAGCCTAAAGGAGATTTTTTGGGCGGCAATAGCTGAGAAAAAAAAATTAGGAAATGGGTGAAATAAGGGCAAAATGGGAAAATAACAAAATTTACTAAATAAAAGTAGGACTAATTTGGATATCTAGAAATCTCTTCATTTTTCTTCATTCTCATAAGCTAAAAATGTCATAGGAGGTTTTTCTAAGCTGGTATTTCATAATTTTTACACCAAATCCTGAAACTCAAATACGAAGCTAGATCGAGGAAAGGAAAAAGTCCCGGATTAGTAGATTTTGTATACGAACTAGTATCGAGGTAAGTTCATGTAACTTGAATTATATTATTAAATGCTTGATTTGTATGTTATTGATGTGAATATAATTTGAATGTTCATTGTATGAAGATTGATGATATATTGATATATTTGATAAAAAGGGGAAGACATCCCGGTTAAATGAAAGGAAAATTCGATGGATCTCTGAAAAGGAATTGACGGTAAAAAGGATCTAGCCCGGACGAGTGATCCTATCCTGATATAGCCCTCTCGAAGAATATGTGTAAAATGGATTTAGCCAGGACAGGTAATCCGAATTAGGTGCAATTTAGCTGGTGTAGTAATTCGGATCCAAGCTCATTAGAGTAATTGTCGTTGCGAGGATTTAGCTGGACCGTAATCCCATTTAACGATGAGGTTCGCGAGAATGTGCTCTCTGAAATGGAAATGTGTGCACATGAATATGAATTGACGGACCCAGATTTGTACACTAAAGTTTACCTCTGAAAATCCATCGAAATTCCGAGAAATTCAACAGGATAAATATGGAAAAACAATAAGGGAATGGAAATTATGGTATTGATGAGCTCATCAATCATGGTAGAAATTATTGATACATGGAAATTATTGGACTAACTTGAATGTTGAGTTTGTGTATGTTAGGGTAATAGTGCAATGAATGGATATATGAATGTTTATTGCATTGTATTGAAAATATTAGGTAAGTCTAATTCTTGTTACATGGGCTTACTAAGCACAAAGTGCTTACCCTGTTTTCTTTTTCCCTGTTTTGTAGTGTTAAGAGCTCGAAGGTCGGATTCAGTGGGAGACACATCACACTATCAATCCCAAGATTTCAGTATATAAAGAAACTTTATTTTGAAAATGAATGGCATGTATAAGCTAATAAAGTAGATGTTAATATGAAATGAATGTAAGGTCAACCATTGGTATGGCTAAAAAAATTTAGTTTTATTATGTGATGATGTTATCTTATAAATATACATGAATCTATTTTGAAAATATGTTAAATTGGATTGGTTGATGTGAATTAGTCTCGGTTTAAAATTTGCAGGGAAGGCTAGATATTTATAAAGGGGTTATATTGAGTAAAAAATAAATTGTAAATTCCGGTAATGCCTTGTACCCTATTTCGACAACGAATACAGGTAGGGGGTGTTACATTTGTTGGTATCAGAGCTATGGTTTAGCCGGTTCTCGAACCGTCGTAGCAAATACGGATTAGCTATACATGCCATTTAAATTATTATTCATAGTGTGATATCTCCTGACCATTTAAATTGTGATTTTCTTATAGTAATGTCATCCGACCGAGCTCAATCTGAGGAAGCTGGGAGTCATGCTCAGGCTTCAGTACAAAGAGAAGAAACTAGCAGTAGAAGGCCCGGTACAGAGGGTCGAGGGGAGGAGGAAAAAATAGCTTTCTTTCAAATGATGAATGAATGGTTTACTTAGTACATAAGAACTAACCCTGTAGTGCAGCAAACTCAAGCTCTTTCTCCTGCTCCTCCACCGGTTCCAGAGATCCCACAAGGTATAGGTACTGAATCTGTCAAAAAAGAGAAAGCTCCGATTGGTAAAATTTAAAAATATGGGGCTGAAGAATTTCAAATAGCAGTTGATGATGATCCCGAACGGGCTGAATTTTGGTTAGAGAATACTACTCGGGTTTTGGGGGATTTATCTTGTACACCAGAAGAATGTCTGAAATGTGCCGTCTCACTGCTAAAAGATACAGCTTACCATTGGTGGAATACTAAAGCTTCAGTTGTTCTGAAAGAAGAAATGACATGGGAATTCTTCCAAATCGAGTTCAAAAAGAAATATATCAGTCAGAGGTTTCTTGATCAGAAAAGAATTTCTTGAGCTGAAACAGGGCAGTAGATCGGTATCTGAGCATGAAAGAGAATTTGCTCAGTTGAGTAAATATGCCCGAGAATGGATACAGTCAAAAGCTGAAATGTGCAAACGATTCGAAGAAGGGTTGAATAAAGAAATTAAGCTACTTATCGGAATTCTTAAAATTCGAGAGTTTGCTACATTGACAGAGCGAGCTTATAAAGCAGAAGAATTGAGCAAAAAAAAGAAACAGGCTGAGAGGGAAGCTCGAATTTTTAGTAAAAGACCAATGGGAAAATCCCAGCTTTCTGCTCCAAAGAAATTGAAGAAGTACCAGGATTGTTCTACCTCGAGGTTCTCAACGCACTAATCCAAGACCTTCCACTCCACCAGTGACCAGTGTTGGCAGCGTTGGTACCCCTAAGCCGAGATGTCAGTATTGTAATAAAGCTCATTTTAGTGAATCCATTTAAGAGTGGGGCTTGTTATCGATGTGGTTCTTTTGACCATTTCCTCAGAGATTGTCCAGAAATGGGTGAAAAAGAAGCTAAATAGATATTGAAGCCAAGTAATCCAATTTTGAGAGGTAAACCATCTCGACCATCCGGTAATGTCAGTGGTAGCCGAAGAGCTACAAAAGATACTACAGGCAGGCCTAAGACACAAGCACCTGCTATATGCCATTTGTGCCAGAGAAGATGCCTCAGCACCCGATGTTATTACTGGTACATTTTCTTTACTTGACACTGATATTACTGCATTAATTGATCCCGGTTATACACATTCATATATATGTACAAAGCTTGCATGTGTTAAAGATTTATCTATTGAACCTATTGAATTTGTGGTTAAAGTCTCGAACCCCCTAGGCCAATCTGTTTTGGTGGATAAAATTTGTAAAAATTATCCACTGATGGTAAGAGGTTATTGTTTCCTGGCTGATTTGATGTTACTGCCATTTGATGAATTTAACGTGATATTGGGCATGGATTGGTTAACTCAGCATGATGCAGTAGTAAACTGTAAACATAAATATATTGTGCTGAAGTGTCAGACTGGCAAATTACTCCGGGTAAAATCTACTCAGACAGAATGATTATCTAATGTGATTTCGGTTATTACTACTCAGAGGTATGTCAAAAAAGGGTATGATTTTTCTTGCTTATGTATTAGACATTAAGGTATCTGAGTCGAAGATTCAGGCAGTGCCAGTGGTATGTGAATTTTTTGATATGTTTCCAGAGGAGTTACCAGGGTTGCCACCATAAAGAGAAGTGGAATTCTCTATAGATTTGATTCCGAGAACTACTCTAATTTCCATAACTCCGTACTGGATGGCCCCTACAGAATTAAAGGAATTAAAGACACAATTACAGGAACTTGTTGATAGAGGTTCTGTTCGTCCGAGTTAATCACCTTGGGGTGCTCCGGTTCTGTTTGTGAAAAAAGAAAGACGGGTCTTTGAGATTGTGTATCGACTATCGGCAGCTTAACAAAGTAACCATAAAGAATAAGTACCCATTGCCCCAGATTGATGATTTATTTGATTAGCTGAAAGGTGCTATTGTATTTTCAAAGTTTGATCTCCGATCGGGCTATTACCAGCTACGGGTAAAGGAGTCAGATGTACCGAAGACAGCTTTCAGAACCAGGTATGGGCATTATGAGTTTCTGGTTATGTCGTTTGGGCTGACTAATGCACCTGCAGTATTTATAGATCTGATGAATTGGATATTTAGACTGTACTTAGACAGGTTCGTTGTAGTTTTCATTGATGATATTCTAGTCTATTCTCGAGATGAAAATGAGCATGCAAAACATTTGAGAATAGTATTACAAATTCTGTGTCAAAAGAAGCTTTATGCTAAATTCAGTAAATGTGAATTTTGGCTCCAAGAAATGGGTTTCCTTGGACATATTGTATCTGCCAAAGGCATCAGGGTAGACCCGAATAAAATTTCAGCTATTATTAATTGGAGTCCACCGAAGAATGTATCTGAAGTTAGAAGTTTCTTGGGTTTAGTGGTTATTATCGGAGATTTGTACATGGATTCTCTATGATAACTTCTCCGATGACCCGTTTGTTGCAGAAAGATGTTAAATTCAAGTGGACTAATGAATGCCAGCAGAGTTTCGACCGATTGAAAGATTTGTTGACGAAAGCACATGTGTTGGTACAACCTGAACCATGTAAAGAATTTATTATTTATAGTGATGAATCATTAAATGGTTTAGGTTGTGTCTTGATGCAAGAAGGTAAAGTAATAGCCTATGCTTCAAGATAACTTAAGCCACATGAAAGAAATTACCCGGTACATGATCTCGAGTTAGCTGCTATTGTATTTGCATTGAAGATATGGCGGCATTACTTATACGGTGAGAAATGTCAAATTTAAACTGATCATAAAAGCTTGAAATATTTGATAACATAGAAAGATCTGAATTTGAGACCGCGCAGGTGGCTTGAATTGATAAAGGACTATGATTTGATTATTGATTACCATCCAGGTAAGGCTAATGTTGTTGCTGATGCTTTAAGCCAAAAATCTCTGTTTGCTTTGCGAGCTATGAATGCCCGATTGTCTTTGCTTGATGATGGTTCAGTCATAGCTGAGTTGAGATCTAAACTGACATTTCTACAGCAAATATGTGAAGCTCAGAAGAATGTTGAGAAGTTACAGGTTAAACGGGCACAGTGTGAGTCAGGTACTAATTCTGAATTTCAGGTTGGGATTGATGGTTGTATGTTATTCAGAGGTAGGGTATGTGTACCCAAGAATTTATAGCTCATACAGAAGATTCTACATGAGGCTCACAGCAGTACTATGTCTGTACATCCAGGAAGTAATAAAATATATAATGATTTGAAGAAGATGTACTAGTGGCCAGGTATGAAACGTGGTATTTCTGAGTTTGTATCAAGATGTCTGATATGTCAACAGGTCAAAGCAGAACATCAGGTACCTTCGGGATTACTCCAGCCAATTACTATACCGAAATAGAAATAGAAAAGAATCACTATGGATTTTGTATCGGGGTTACCGTTGTCTCCAAGGAAAAAATATGCTATTTGAGTGATTGTTGACCGATTGACAAAGTCAGCACACTTATTGATTATTATTTAGACAAACTGGCTGAACTGTACATATTTGAGATTGTCAGGCTACATAGAGTGCCTGTCTCCATTATATCGGATAGAGATCCCAGATTTACGTCTCGTTTCTAGGACAAATTACAAGAAGCTTTGGGTACTCAGTTGTATTTTAGCACTGCATTTCATCCTCAGACAGATGGCCAATCTGAGCGTGTAATTCGGGTATTGGAAGATATGGTCCGATGTTGTATACTAGAGTTTGAAGGTAATTGAGAGAGATATCTACCTTTGATTGAATTTGCTTACAATAACAGTTATCAGTCTAGTATTAAAATGGCTCCGTATGAAGCTTTGTATGGTAGAAAATATAGAACACCGTTATATTGGACAGAGCTCAGTGAAAAGAAGATACATGGGGTTGATTTGATCCAGGAAACAGAAGAAAAAGTAAAAGTGATTCGGAATAGCTTGAAAGCAGCTTCCGATCGTCAAAAATCATATGCCGATCTTAAACGAAAAGAGATTGAATTTCAGGTCGGTGACAAGGTATTCCTGAAAGTGTCTCCTTGGAAGAAAGTTCTCCGGTTCGGTCGAAAAGGTAAATTGAGTCCAAGATTTATCGGGCTATATGAGATCATAGAAAGAATTGGACCGGTCGCTTATCGATTGGCATTACCACCAGAACTTGATAGAATCCATAATATTTTTCATGTGTCTATGCTACGACGATATCGGTCAGATGCTTCACATGTTATTTCTCCGACAGAAGTGGAGATTCAATCGGATATGACTTACAGTGAAGAACCGGTCAAGATATTAGCACGGGAAACAAAGTAACTTAGAAAAAAAATAAATTTGGTGAAAGTATTATGGCAAAAGCACGGAATTGAGGAAGCAACATGGGAACCGGAGGAGACAATGAGGAAACAACACCCAAACTTCTTTACTGGTAAGATTTTCAAGGACGAAAATCCTTAAAGGGGGAGTTGTAGTGGCCTAAATTCAAGGTTATTGGAACAATGGTTTCGTAACCATAAATCTAATTTAAAGAGAAATTTATTTTAATATATTTGCATGAATACTTATATGATAGGAAAATCGTATTAAAATATTGATAGAAAAATTTTACCGATTTAGTGGTTAGTTAGAAAAAGAAATAATTGAATGAATTGGGTAAAAACAAGGTATCGAGACTTTGTTCTCATAAAATTGAGTAGGAAATATTTTTATAAATATTGATAAAATGTGATTAATGTGGTATTAAAATTTCGTTAGAAAATTTTGACGTTTGGGTGGTTAATTAAATAAAAAAGACTAAATTGAAAAGGGTGTAAAAGTTACTAGAAGGATTAAATAGCTTAATTGTCAAATAAGGAAAGACCTAAAGTAAAAATAAGCCCAAAGGAGATATTTTGGGCTGCAATAGCTGAGAAAAAAAATTAGCAAATGGGTGAAATAAGGGGAAAATGGGAAAATAACAAAATTTACTAAATAAAAGTAGGACTAATTTAGGATATCTAGAAATCTCTTCATTTTTCATCATTCTCATTAGCTAAAAATGCCATAAGAGGGTTTTCTAAGCTGGTATTTCATAAATTTTACACCAAATCTGAAAGATACAAATACGAAGCTAGATCGAGGAAAGGAAAAAGTCCCGGATTAGTAGATTTTGTATATGAACTAGTATCGAGGTAAGTTCATGTAACTTGAATTATATTCTTAAATGCTTGATATGTATGTTATTGATGTGAATATAATTTGAATGTTCATTGTATGAAGATTGTTGATACATTGATATATTTGATAAAAAGGGGAAGAAATCTCGGTTAAATGAAAGGAAAATCCGATGGATCTCTGAAAAGGAATTGACGGTAAAAAGGATCTAGCCCGGACGGGTGATCCTATCCTGATATAGCCCTCCCGAAGAATATGTGTAAAATGGATTTAGCCCTGACGAGTAATCCGAATTATGGTTTGAATTTAGCCTGGACTGGTAATTCAGATCCAAGCTCATTAGAGTAATTGTCGCTTGCGAGGGATTTAGCTTTGGTAGTAATCCCATCAGTAAAGATGAGGTTCGCAGGAGTGTGCTCTCTGAAATGGAAATGTGTGCACATGAATATGAATTGATCGACCAGGATTTGTACATTAAAGTGTACCTCTGAAAATCGATCGAAATTCTGAGAAATTCAACGGGATAAATATGGAAAAATAGTAAGGGAATGGAAATCATGGTATTGATGAGCTCATCAATCATGGCATAAATTATTGATACATGAAAATTATTAGACTAACTTGAATGTTGAGTTTGTGTATGTTAGGGTAATAGTGCATTGAATGGATATATGAATGTTTATTGCATTGTATTGAAAATATTAGGTAAGTATAATTCTTATTACATGGGCTTACTAAGCATAAAGTGCTTACCCTATTTCCTTTTTCCCTGTTTTGTAGTGTTAAGAGCTCGAAGGTCGGATTCAGTGGGAGACACATCACACTAGCAATCCCAAGATTTCGGTATATAAAGAAACTTTATTTTGAAAATCAATGGCATGTATAAGCTAATAAAGTAGATGTTAATATGAAATGAATGTAAGGTCAACCATTGGTATGGCTAAAAAATTTTAGTTTTAGTATGTGATGATGTTATCTTATAAATATACATGAATCTATTTTGAAAATATGTTAAATTGGATTGGCTGATGTGAATTGGTCTCGGTTTAAAATTTGCAGGGAAGGCTAGATATTTATAAAGGGGTTGTATTGAGTAAAAAAAATTCGTAAATTTCGGTAATGCCTCGTACCCTATTCTAACAACGAATACGGGTAGGGGGTGTTACAACAAGGCTCAGTCATCTAGGAGAAAACTGTTAGTTCAGGCCTAATGTGCAACGCAAAGTCTGCAAAAAGATGGGCCATGTTGATAAGGTTTGCAGAAATAAACGCAAGCTGAATCAAAACCAACTTCAGTAGCCTAGAGCTGAAGCTCAAGTGGCAGAAGAAGGCTATGAACAAGAAAATCAAGTCTTCGCAGTTTCTTGTTCAGCTGTTAAAAAAAAGCCACAAAAGGATGGCTGATTAGTAGTGGTTGCACAAACCGCATAACCCCTAATGCTACCATCTTCAAAAACATCGATAGAAGCTTCAAAACAATGGGTGAAAGTTGGAAATAGACATTTCATCAAAGGAGAAGGCAAATGAGATGTGCTAATAGACACTCTTACAAGTATCAAACTTGTTTCAAATGTCTTGTTTGTGCCTAAAATTGATAGAAGCCTGCTTAGTATAGCTCAGCTGCTTGAAAAGGGTTTTTCAGTAGTGTTCAAAGGCAAAGAATGCCTGAAGTGATCCAAGTGGATCCAAGTTTATATTAGTGATCATGGCTGACAGAAGGTGGTAGACTAGAACAAGAGCTTAGACAAAGCCTACACAGCTGTTTTAGATGAATCCAAGCTGTGGCACAAGAGGCTAGGCCATGTCAACTACAAATCACTAACTCAGTTGACAAAAGGGGATATGGTTAAAAACTTCACTAATTCTATTGAGAAGGAAGATGTTTGTGAAGTGTATCATTTAGGAAAGCAAGCCAGACTGCCATTCCCTTCAAACAAAGCCTGGAGAGCTTTTGAAAGGTTGCAGCTTGTCCACGCTGATGTGTGTGGCCCTATAAAGACACTGTCTTTGAATGGCATCAGATATTTTATAATGTTCATTGATGATTACTCAAGGTATTGTTGGATTTACTTCCTAAAGCACAAGTCAGAAGTGGCCTCATTATTTTAGAAGTTCAAGGCTACAGTAGAAACAAAAACATGTTGCAAGCTGAAGACATTGAGGTCTGATAATGGAACAGAGTATACCTCAGCTATGTTTCAGGGCTTTTGTGATGAAGCAGGCATTAAGAACCAACTCACCAACACCTACACACCTCAATAGAATGGTGTTAGTGAAAGAAAGAATAGAAGCTTGATGGATATGGCAAGATGTCTGTTGTTTGAGAGGAATTTACCTAAGACATTTTGGACAAAGGAAGTTAACACTATAGTTTACCTTCAAAACAGGCTACCAATCAATGCATTAGTTCAGAAAACTCCATTTGAGGCCTGGTTTGGATTCAAACCATCACTTGCTCGCTTGAAGGTCTTTGGTTGCATATGTTATGCAGATATTCCTACTGTTAAGAGGGACAAGTTAGCCAAAAAGGCTCAAACTAGTATCCTGGTGGGTTATAGCAGTGTGAAGAAAGGCTACAAGATCTTAGATCATTAATCTAATAGGGTATTTATGAGCAGAGATGTAGTATTTAATGAGAAGTCAAGCTAGAACTGGGATAAAAATGAGCTAGAATGTGTTACTGAAGTCTTGGTGACAGATCAGATTGAAGGTGATCAAGAGGAACCTGAAATGGGCACTGATGATGTGCCAGTTAGAGGAACCAGACCATTGGCTAAAATATATGAAAGAAATGATGTGGCTGCTGTTGAATCAAGTTGTTTTGAAGAGGCAAAAGCTCAACAAAGATGGAAACAAGCTATGCTTGATGACTTAAGTATGATTGAAAAGAACCAGACCTGGGAGCTAGTTGCAAGATCAGCCAACAGGAAGGTTAATGGAGTGAAATGGGTATTTTGGGCCAAGCATAATGCTGATGAAACTTTAAACAAACTAAAAGCAAGGCCTGTAGTAAGGGATTCAGTCAAAAATATGGCATTGACTACTTTGAAACATTTGCACCAGTGGCCAAGCTTGACACAATTAGGCTGCTGGTTGCTTTGGCTGCACAAAAGCAATGGCAAATACTTCAATTAACATTTTGTAACTTAGTTAGATTCAAACAAAGTTGTTTATGTACTTGATGTAATTTGTCAAATGTTTGAGCTGATAAATTAGCTTTACAAAATGTGCAAGTCATGCTTTGTAAGTTTTAAAGTTACTTGGTGGTAGTAGGTAATGTTTAGGTGACAATTTTCTTATTTTTTGACCAGCTTATGTCTAGTATATGTATTGGCATTATGCAATCTTTTAATGTTAACGAAAATTCATCAGAATTCTTTATCTAATTCTCTCTTAATTCTTTGCTTTCCTCAATGGTTTTCTTGATGAGAAAATATATGTTGAGCAGCTTGAAGGATTCAAAGTTGTTGGTGAAGAGGATAAAGTATACAAGTTGAAGAAGGCTTTGTATGGCTTGAAACAGACACCAAAAGCCTGGTATGATAGAATCGACAGCTACCTGGCTAGCTTGGGGTTTGAGAGAAGCATCGGTGAGCCAACCTTGTATGCGAAGAAGGAAGATGATGAAACACAGCTCATAGTCTCCTTGTATGTGGATGATCTATTGTTGACAGGAGGCAACAATGCCATGATGGCTAACTTCAAAGGAAAAATGGAGAGGATGTTCGAGATGTCTGATTTGGGACAAATGTCCTACTTTCTTGGCATGAAAATGTCTCAAACTCAGTAAAGGAACTTCCTAGGTCATAAGGCATTTGCCTTGAAGATTTTGAACAAATTCTCCATGCTGAACTGCAAGGCAACAAGCACACCAGTTGTTGGAGAGAAGCTGTCGAGCCAATGTGATTTTGATAAGGTTTGTGAATCAACCTATAGGAGTTTGATTGGATGTTTGCTCTATTTGATAGCCACTAGACCAGACATTATGTTTGTTGTAAGTCTGCTACCTAGATTCATGTATCGCTGTAATGTGAAGCATTTGCAAGCTGCCAAAAGAGTTCCCACGTACATCAAAGGTACATTGAACTTTGGAATGATGTTCACCAAGGTTGACAGCATGAAACCATTTGGTTATGCTGACAATGACTGGGCTGGATCGATAGATGATATGAAGAGCACCTCAGGGTATCTGTTTACCCTTAGTTCAGCCATTTTTTGTTGGAGTTCGAAGAAGAAAATGTAGTTGCTCAATCAACTGCTAAAGCTGAGTATGTAGTAAGCTAGTGCTGTTAACAAGCTATTTGGCTAATAAAGATCATGACAGACTTGAATTTTCACTAAAGGGAAGCCGCAGAGATCAAATGTGACAACCAGTCTGTTGTTGCAATTGCAAAGAATCCAGTGTTCCATGGGAGAATAAAGCTCAAGATTAAGTTTCATTTTGTTAGGGAGATGGAACAAGCTCAAGAGGTGAAACCGATTCATTGCGGTTCTGAGGATTAGCTTGCTGATATCTTGACAAAGGCCCTTAGTGTGTCAAGGTTCGTGCATTTGAGAGTCAAAATGGGAGTATGCAGCATGCAAGCCAAGGAGGAGTGTTGAAGTTGACTTGCGTACAGCCAAGAAGAGAGCCAGCACGAGCCATGCATGTTGCAGCTAAAGATGGTGCTGCTATTTTGTTTAGTTTTGTTACTTCAATTAACATTTTGTAACTTAGTTAGATTCAAACCAAGTTGTTAATGTACTTATGTAATTTGTCAAATGTTTGAGCCGATAATTCAGCTTTACAAAGTGTGCAAGTCATGTTTTGTAAGTTTCAAAGTTACTTAGTGGTAGTAAGTAATGTTTTTGCTTATTTTTTGACCAGCTTATATCTAGTATATGTATTGGCATTATGCCATCTTTCAAGGTTAATGAAAATTCATTAGAATTCTTCATCTAATTCTCTCTTAATTCTTTGCTTTCTTTTGTTCTTCAAGCCCAATTCTGTTTTTGTTTGCACAGTAATTATCGAGCCTTCAAGCTCAAGAAACTGCTTGTTTCATTCATCTTTGTTCTTAGTTCCAACAATATCAATGCCAAAAATGTGGAGGGATTGACTGCAGTTGATATCCCATCGCAATACCCATTGGATGAAGGGAAAGTGGACTGTAAGGAGTCCATTAACGATATGCTAAGCAAAGGAGAAGGTTTGAGTGGTTCCTTGCTTCCCAATAAGTCCATCTCTTCAAACCTCATTAATTCATTAAAACAAAAAAATGTCATGTTTCCAAAAATTTGCAAAAATAGCAGGTCATGGAAAGAAGGGTATCTCACATGAGATGCGTAACACATTTCTAGTGGTCACAGTGCTAATTATAACAGCCACTTACGATGCTCTTTAAACCCTCCAAAGAAGCTTGATGACTATTCATCCCCGCCAGACCATCTCAATTACTACTCATCTTTGCATTCAACCAGCATCACTGCACCCGTACCAAGTCCTTCCCCGACTACGTGGCTTGAATTAATAGACGTATCCGCCATGTTTTGGTTATAAAACACTTTAACCTTTTGGGCAGCAATTGTTTTAACGGTGTTTCTCCTACCAAGTCGTTCAATCTGTTTGTTTCTTCTCATTACACTTTCTCTGTTTGGGACCTGTTACAAGCTTTTAGTTGCTGTTTCCATATGGACACTCGATGACGTGATATCTGTTCAAACTACTACACCCTTATCATATCTTGGTCTCAGCATTGTTAATTACAGCTTGTCAACGATACTAGCTCTCGTTGTATTATACTGGATATCCCATTAAATACTATACATGTTTGTACCCAAAAAAAAGAGCTCCGTCCTAGTACAACTGGTTTTCCTTTGCGTCTTTGCTGTTATTCTTGTTCCAGCTATCCTAAATTCCGAAACCATATTGAAGCTTTCCGGCTATTCCAATGACGAAAGGCCCTCATGATCGTCTTCGAATACCTATTCGGTTCATCCGATCAATCAGTTCCCCTCATCTCTTGTAAGGAGTCTTATTTGGTTTTGTTATCAAGGGCCAAGGTTCGCTGAGACATTTTCGTCTTGAAAGGGAAACTAGTGATTAGGGTAGTGAGCGAAGAAATATGGTGATATATATGTAGTTATGATATAAAGGTATGAATCTGTTTGTTTCGTATGTGGCCAAGTTGTTGTTCAATGAGGACCATAACTGGCGTTGCTGTTATTGTATAATTGTATTGTTCATTGTAATAATAATTATAAGTGGGACTGTATTTCTATTACAGCAGAAAACAGCAGAACAATCAGCAATCACAAAAACAACGCCTAAAACAAGCAGTAAGCATCCTGCTTTTCTATTAAAACCAAGCTTACACATGGTATGATATGATCTCCTTAAAACTAGGGAACTTGGATTGTATTTAAGGATTCCGATTTGGTTCTTGTTGACTTGATCTTGCACATCTGACACAGAGATCACAGTCAAAAGTCTAACATGTTTTGAATGAAAATATGCAAGCACAAATAAGACAAGTATATGGCCAAATTACAGCAATGGCTCAAGTTGCAGCTGCCTCTGTAGATGGAAACCAGAATTGCATTTAACACTTCCCCTTAGGCATAAATCTTGTTGTGGTGTGATGTAGTGATTTGGGGGTGTAGGAGTTTTTTCTTATCTGTTGAGCTGAACAGTTTTAATGGATTTACCGATGCATAATAATTGACTTTCAGTTTTAATGGATAATAAATTATTTCAAACACCAAGAAATTTAACAAAAAAAATTAACAATGTTAATAGTTTGACCTAAATTTTGAAATATTTAAAGCAAAGGGACTAAATTTCTAAAGAAAAAAGTATAAAGATTAAATTTTAAATTTTAGAATAATACAAACACTTGAAGATATTTTAACCATATAAAATTTATTTAATTAAAATATTTAAAATAACAGATATCAAAGTCTAAAAAATGTGACACGAACTTTAAGTCGAATAAGACTTAAGAAATGAAGATTTCTTTTATCAAATATGAGACGCTATATTTAAGTCGGATTTTAACGAAACGTGCTTTACGAGGAACACGCCAAAAAAAAAAAAGCTCCAATTCAGAGGAGGACGGCTGTGATTATGGATCAGAGGAGGAAGAAGATCCAGAGAAAGCTCGTGTCTGGGTTAGGAACGACACTGTTTTCTGGCATGGTCAATAGTGCATTAAAACGTACTTAACATTTTCTTTTTTTAAGGAGAGAAGGGGTTAAGATAGTTTTAAGTATTATATAAATAAAATTAAATTATGGAAAATGTTCTTAGGGTAGATTGAATTAGATATGCTGTGAGTTCAACCATTATATTAACATAATTTATGCTTCAAAAATCGGTGAAATTTTTTTAGTGAATTATAATAACATGGAAAGCTTGGACAACAAATGCGACTAGCACGATTCGAACCTAAGCAACACAAACGCGACTAGCACAAATCGAACACAAGCCACACCTGGAACGGTAAACACCCGTAACTATCAGATCATTACATGAGATTCTAGTTAAATTCCTGGTTTGATTGGATTTTGTTCAAAAAAATTTCAAAAGGGAAAATTGTTGAGAAAAATTGAAAAGAAGCATTATGAGCTGCACTTGGTAGTGCACATTGTCATACATCCTTGCAATAGTATAATTTTACTTGCTATATTTGCTATATTTGGAGTTGACAATCCTTTGGTACAAAATCTTTGGGCTGTTAACTATGTTGATACTTTGAAGATATGAAAACCTAATTATGGGAAATAATTCATTGCAATGTGAAGATTGGATTGAATTGAACAATTACAACCCTTTGTTTAATTATGGAGAATCTTTCGGATTGAGTTGTTGTTTACATTGAAGACTATATCTCCATCATATCACACTTTATTGGACTTTATTAATATATTTCTTTTTTGCTATTTTGTAGTTGTTGATTTTAAAGGGTTGTATTGTAATCAATATCGAGTATATTAGTAAGCCAAAACACTTCTATATATGTTAAGGTTTGTATATGTTTACAATCTAAATTCTCAAGAGGAAATTTAGAAGTGAGTATTTTATTTTTTAGGTACAAATGTGAGATTTCTATATAAATTTAAACAAAGCACCTATATTAAACAATACAAATTTATATGCGAAGCAAGTAATTTTAAATTCATTTTTTTATTTATCCATTATTTGTTTGGTGCAGATGAAAAACATTTTGTGTATTCTTTCGAACAAAATCAAATTTAAATAATATTTTTTTAGTTTTTATTATTAAATGTGATCTTTAATTAAGTGTAAATATGTTTTCCATTTATTTTCCTATATAGTTTTAAATTTGTATATTATTTTAATAGTTGTATATGTATTTGTTCATTTTTTTCATTAATTTTAAAATGCTATTTTATTCTTTTAAATTTTTTTCAAACTAATTTATCTTTAGTATAAATTAAACTAATTCTCGTTTAGTTAGCATAAATATATATTTGAAATTTTAAAAATATATTATTTAATAAATTAAAAAATATATAAAATCATATGCAACATTCCTAACATAAAAAAAGTACTACTATTAATTTACTTTGAATTTTTTATAATAAGTAATTTAATTTAATTAATTAGTGCATTTTAAAGTTTACTTTATAATCTTGTTATTTTAATGTGAGTTTTAATTTTTTTAAAGTTATAATTTTGTGTTTAAAATTATTTACTTTATTTTTTTTATTTGTACGATGCTCAATGTTATCGAATATGTTTCAGTCTTCCTCCTCGCTTTCTTTCAAAATATCTTATTCAATTTTTTGCAATGTTTCATCTCTTCACTAAAAGAACCTTCTATACCTCAACGTGAGAACAGTTACTAAGTTCAGGCTCCGATTAGTGCAATAACACTTTTCAACATAAAGACATGGTTATCTGAACAAAATCGAGTTAGTTAGGGTATTGATTCAAAGAGAAATAACAAACTAGTTGACTCAGAAATCAATATAGATCAGATTAAAAGTCAATTGAAACAAATTCTTTTTACTATTTTAATAATTTATTTAATCAAACTATTCAACTCATGAATTAATGACTTAATTGGCACCAATATTGATCCAATTTTTAAAAACTCCCATAAAAAACCTTAACATCTTATAAAATGAAGAAAATAATTTCCAAGTTTATGGAAAGAAGTATGGACCGATGTTCTTAGGTTACTTCATAGTTTTTTTTAATTGTATGACCTTCAATGATGCTTTAGTCTTTTTCTCTGTTTTCTTCCAAAATATCTTATTCAATTTTTTGCAATGCTTCGTCTTTACAAAAAAAAATATATATATACACCTTAATGTAAAAATAATTATTAAATTCAAACTTCAATTAATGCATAAACGCTTTTCACCATAAAGGTATAATTACTTGAGTAGAATCGAGCTGATTGGGGCACCAATACAAAGAGAGATAAAAAAATTAATTGGTTCGAGAATTAATACAAACATGATTAAAAATCGAAGCAATATTTTTATTGTTTTAATAATTTATTTATGAAACTAATTCAACAAATGAATTAGTGACTTAATTGGAATTTTCAAGTTTATGAAAAAGAATGGTCCGTCTGATGGCTGTTCTTCACCAACCACAAAGACTTTACTAGGAAATTTGATTTCTGTCGGCAAAATCATTTACATCATGCTTACACGTATTTATTTCATTCCGTTAATATGTACTAAAAGAGAATCATTCCTTATGATCACAGGTTTACGTGTATTTATTTCATTCATTCATATGTACCAATGTATTCAGGGGTAAATTGGTTAAAAAAATAAAAAATTAATATATATTAAATTATGGTATATCCCTGCTAATGAAATTGAATAACAGAATTATAGAATAAATATATTTATAAAAGATATATAAAAATCAAATGAAATTTTAATTAAAATAGTAAAATAGAAATATTTATAGCTTTTTGAGTTTAAATTTTATTATGTATGTGGTTTAAAAAAAAATTAAAACACTCTTAAAATAGCAGGTTATTTTGTAATGAATTGATATTTTTGTAATTACCTAATTAAGTTGATGTCCAATAGATAGAAGCTTCATAAATAAATATATATTTGGTAAATATATATGAATAAATATATATATATTTTTGATGAATTACAAGAGGAGAATAAAACTTTAACTATAACACGATTAATGCCGACTCAAATTAAATGCGAACACAAGATTTGAATAAATATATATTTTAAGTTATAAATGAGAAGAATAGGAATAATTTTCTTTGACGTATTTTTCAAGAAATTAATATTATCACGTTTTAAAGTAGGAATTGGACTTTTGAGTATGAACATATACACAAAGAAAAAAATCAATTTGGAAGTGAAGTCAATGGAAGAAAGCATTTCTTAACCTTGAAATAAAAAGCCATTGATAACAAAATTATTTACAATAATCCTCTACTAAAGGCGAAACCTCAGAATCAAGACCATAAATATACAGCATTTGTCTGCCTCACTCTTTTTTTTTTTTTAAATAAAAACTCTTTCTCTTTCAATAAGTTGCTCTAAGTGACCTTAAACCCTTTCAACCATTCAATTTTTAGTCTTCCTCACATGGATGAAAGTTTAAGAGAGGCTGCTCGTACAGGAAGGGTTAATGAATTGTATACAGTAATTCAAAGAAATGGAAATGTTTTGAGGCATTTTGATGAGGTGGAGTTTATCGAGACTCCATTACATATAGCTGCAGAAGAAGGGTGCATTGAGTTTGCAATGGAGATGATGAACTTAAAGCCATCATTTGCTCGAAAGCTGAACCACCAAGGTTTGAGCCCACTTCACATTGCAGTTAGAAAAGGGCATAAAGAGATGGCACTCTGCCTCTTGGAGATTGATAAACATCTTGTTCGTGTCAGAGGAAAGAAAGGTAAGACTCCATTGCACTACTTATGTAAAGTTGGAAACCAGCTTGGTCTGTTGGATACATTTCTGGAAGCTTCTCCTGATTGTCTCCAAGATGTTACAATTGAGAATCGCACTGCTTTGCATATTGCAATCGAAAACAATAGACTGGACGTTCTCCAACTCCTAATTCCATCGCTTAAGAGGAAAGACAATTATTGGGAAGTGGTGAACCGGAAAGACAAAGATGGCAACACTGCACTTCACATAGCCGCTATCCATAATCAACCTAAGGTTCGACTCAACTGCTTCGATAGTAATTCATATTGCATAGATTCTTTTTTTTTTTTTTTTTGAAAGACATGATTAATTGATTCTAGCCTTTTTATATCCTAAACTATCAATTGAACAGATGCTTAAAATACTATTAAATTGCAAGGCTGATAAGCATGCTACCAATCAAGTTGGTTTGACCGCACTGGGAATTGCACAACAACATAATAACAGGGAAAACATCGCTATTCTGAAAGGCTGCTTTATTCCAGTAGTTTCAAACTTTCAACGTAAGTTGGAGGAACAAGTTGTCAAGTATGTGACAAAGGCATCAGTACTAATTCTTCAAAATATGGACAACATATCAGCCGATGACCGCAATGCCTTGCTAGTCATTTTAGGACTGTTTCTAACTGCAACCTACCAAGCCACTCTAAGCCCACCTGGTGGTGTTTGGCAAGGTGAAAATAACTCAAAGTCCAAAGGATCATATGATCCAATGGTAGGGAAATCAATCATGGGTCAAATGGATTTTCTTCTCTTCTATATTCCAACCTACCTTGTGTTCCTCGTAACATTATTCCTAACACTAGCTCTACTCAAAACTTTTCCCCATGATTTTAGTACTGCACTTCAAGTACTATTAGCGTTTCTTGCAGTGTCCTTCGATGAATCAATATCTGACATAGCTCCCACCGTTTTAACATATGTAATTCTTAATATATTTTCAGGAATTCTTTTCCTTTTAATGGTGTCCATGTGTATCGTATGTCGGGTGTCAAAAATTAGTGTTTCAATAGTGGGATGTTGGATATTCCCTTCAATTTTATATTTATGTCTAGGAAGAAGTGAAATAGGTATGGGTGTAGGTCAAGGATTGTTGTTATTCCTTATTTTACATGATGAATTCTGTAAAGGAACCATTTTAATTGTATGCTATTGTTTATTTGTAAGTGTTTGTGTTTTCTTTGGTACTAGTATTGACTTCAAATACCTTGTTGCGTTAATAGGATGCTGGCAATTTCTTAGTCTAGGTCGATTATGCATAATGCAGTGCACTCAATTTTGTAACGCCCGTTTGTAATATGCCAATGTAACATATTTTTTATTTTATTCTAGTCTTTTTGTTGCTATTCTTTTTTTCTGTGAATAAAAATAAGCAAATTATATTAACTTAAGGTATTGGATATTCCCTTCGAGGTTCTTCCACAAAAAACAAGCCATCTTCTCTATCAAAAGTCATTTTAGCTATGCAATCTGTGTCCTTGCTGCTTTCTCTAGCACATACCATAGAAGCCAATTCCCAACCTTCAACAAAAGTTGTTGAATCCGCCTGACCAATGCAGGGTTCAAAGATGTCTTGGTGAATACCGTACTATCAGTTTGAATCAGAACTTTATCAAACTTTCTACTCATCAAAGCATTCATACCATCTAAAATTCCCCAAAGTTCAGCCTCAAGAACTGAATAGTTTCCCAAATACCTATTATAGCCTAAAATCCACTTACCTCCTTGATCATTTAAGATTTTGTTAGATGCAATAGAACTGGATTCCACGTTTACAACACCATCAGCATTTAACTGAACCCAACTATCTTTCCAAGGGATTACTAAGCTAGCTTCTTGCCTATTGGCCTATCCACTATTATGAAAGGAGACAAACTGCTTAGCCCAACTATATGAGATTTTTACAGTTTTGCTTGCACTGTATTGCTTTCCCTGGAAGACAACAATATTTCTATTTTTCCAAATGCAACATGCAATGAGATCGAATAGACTTGGCCATTCCACATCACCTACCCCCAACTGTGATGATTTTGCAAATTTGTTTCAAGCCACTCATTCAAGTTGCCTGAGAAAAACTCATCTCTTATCTTGCGATATTATCCATCTTCACACCTCATTTGCAAGCGCACACTCTTTGATGTCATGTAATATATATTTTGAGTTATGTCCACATAAGGCACACGAGCCAGTCGGCCCAATACCACGTCTCACTCGTTCCATGTTAGTGAGTAACCTCTGTTTGAAAACAAGCCAGATAAAGAATCTAACTCTTTGAGATCCTTTGAATTTCCACGAAATATTCCAAGCAGCATCCTGAAGATCCCATGATCTATTTAAGCGCTTTTGAGGGCAAAGGAACCTGTTGGGGGTACCCATCCAAGCAATCTTGTCAAGTCTCGCTGAATCATGTGGAGGAGGAATACTAACTATGAATTTAATACTTTTCTCTGGAATCTATAATCTTAACATATCAAGGCTCCACGACCCATCCTCAACTACCAACTTCTTTAGAGTACACTCCAAATCCATATTAAAATGAGAAGGAATTTGATTAATCAGAGGTCAAACACCTAGAATCCAATGATTACACCAACACCTAACCTTATTCCTATTCCCTACTGACCAGAAAAGACTTTCCCGTAATAGAGGCCAAACTTTAGATATCGCCCTCCATAAAAAAGAACACCTATCTCTAGAAATATCATCCAACAAGTCATTCTTCATCCCATAGTTAGATCAAAGTACACGTATCCACAAGGCAGAGGAATTAGAAGCTAAATTAAAGCACTATTTAAACATGAATGAAGTGTTTTGATCCCTCATTTGTTTTAACACAAGGCCACTACAAGAGTGAGGTTGACAAATGGATTTCCAACTTACCAGGGCCAACTTCTTCTCTTCATTAGAGGAACCCCAAATAAAGCTTCGAACCATGTGTTCAATCTCCTCACAAATCTCTTGCAGAATCATCATAGACTATATAAAATAGCTGGGAATTGAAACCAGAACCAATTGAGCTAGAGTAACTCTTCTTGCTAAAGATAATTGTCTAGCTTCCCATCATTGCAGCTTGAAAAGAATCAGCATTTTGGTGAGCTCTGATTTCTAGTTGTTGAATATGGGAAAGACTTTCTGATAGGGGAATGGTGGTAAGTGTTTCAAATTTCCCTTTGTGGTAAATGTTTATGGGTTGAACTATTTTTTTCACCAGTTATTTTTGTGTTTGAATTGAGATTTGTTGATATTGTGGATTGATGAACGATTCTGTTTGTTGCATTTGAATTTAAGTTAGAATTTTGTGCAATTCAGTTATTGGAGGTTTTTACTAGCTAAGGTCGATGCATCGTGCCAAGCTATTTTTTTTTAACAAAAGAAAGAGGCAAAAAAGCCTTAACAGCTAATTACCCACAAACGAGCACAGACGCTTGGGGCAAAGAACCAGCAATATCATCACATAGTATATTTGAAGTTGAGAGAGCATTTCCAGGTTGCTCTCGTAGTAAACTTAGATCAACGTTGGAACCATATCCCATATAGGCCAAGAAATCTGAAACAAGATATCCTTATATGTAAATATGCTAAATTTGGATCTCCCGATCATGACCACACTACAGCAATTTGGACTTTTAGCGGCTTTTTTTTTTGCAAAATTTAGCGGCGTTTGTTAGCGAAAAATGCCGCTAAAAACCATGACTTTTAGCAGCGCTTTTTTTACAAACGCCGCTAAAACCATAACTTTTAGCGGCGCTTTCCCCATAAACGCCGATAAAAGCATGACTTTTAGCGGCGCTTTACACACAAACGCCGCTAAAAACCATGACTTTTAGCAGCGCTTTTTCCATAAACCCCGCTAAAAGCATGACTTTCAACGGCGCTTGTCCCACAAACGCCGCTAAAAACCATGACTTTTAGCGGCGCTTTTCCCGCAAACGCCGCGAACTTGTACAGATTTACAATTTTCAATTTATCCAATATCATACCCCTCCTGCACTAAAACCAACCAATGACAGCAAATATACTATATAATTCCAATCCAAACAACAAATGTAGCATAAAAATCACACCAACTACATTAATTCTAAATGATATTTTAAAATAAATAAAAGATATATGATATCTTACAAAATATTCTTACTAAAATGTTAAATGTAACAATGTTAAAATCATCTTACAATAAGAACATAAATGTCTAAGATGGCGGCCCCTGCGACTGCTGGAACATCTTCATCATAGTCCAAGTCAGTGGTGAAGTTCTTCATACTTTCTTACTCGCCTCCGCCTCCTCCATTTCTTTGTCTTCTTCGCTCTAAGTTGAGAAATTTGCTCAACCGTGCTCGCTTGCATCTGAGCTATCTGGTCTTTTAGCTTCTGAACTTTAGCACGAGATTGACTCCCAGAAGGCATGTATTGTTGGGAGTCGGATCCAAAATATTGGGTTGGGGTAACACCAGATCCTTGAAGTCGAACCCGACCGTACGTTTCAACACCCAAAACATTAGTGATAATTCTGTTATAAATATACTAAAGATTAACAGAACTATCAGTCGAAGCAGTCGTACCTTTTAGGACCCAAAACATCGGTAATAATTCTGTTATCGACATCTTCAAGATGAACAGAACTATCACTCGAAGCAGCCGCTTCATAATGTGCCTTCTTCTCCTTTAGTTTCTCCTAATAAATCAATCAAAAAGTTAGAAACAAAATATACAATAAGAAAGAATGCAACATAACTTAACATTATTAATTTAAAACTACTAACGAAGAATTAAACTATTATAAGTAGACATTATAAATCCATTTTTAATATATCAAATTTTATTAAGTAAATATACCATAATCTCTTCAACTTAGGATGTCATCGGAGACCCATCCTTCTTCCTATGCGTAATGTCAAAAAGCTGAACGCGTCCAACTTTTTGACAGGTGGAGAGTTCCTACAGTGTTGTAGTAGAAATATAATTTAATAGTATAAAGTCATTAATATTTAACAGAATTAATAAATTATAATACCTCGGCCTCAGCTACAGAAGCAAAACTTCTCTACCCTGCCGTGTGCGTGAATTTTTGTTTCTGCCTGCTGCTTGTTCTGACACGCTCAGGTCCTACATAACGATGTTATTATTACGTATATAGTAAATACTATAAACCGAAAAATTTATAAGAGTTTAGAACTAGGTAATACCTCTCCTTTCTTTGAGTTCCAGAATCTAACCGCATCTTCCCATTGATACCTCAACATTCCCGATAGGACATTTTGCAGTTTATCCTCGAGGCTTATTTCTTTCTTAAAATATTCTTTTTTCAATATGCTTTTGTTGTCTCTCCATTTTTTTCCCAATGTCTTCTTTATATAGTCATCGGAGACCTCCAAAGTAAACCTCTCCTAAAAAAACATAAGTTTAGAAAGTAAATATAAATGAAACTTTAACCAAAGTATTATAAATTACATTCATGTTTTGTTACCTTAATATTCTCCAGAGCTTGATTTTTGTTTGCGTCAGGCATGTGATGCCATGACTCGTAATTGATGGGCAACATATTTGCATTTCGTGCAATAATGCCCAAATAGTCTACTAGAACTCGAGCTTCAGGGCCAACAGGCTGGCCATGACTGTTTTTCTTTACTTTCACACGGTTGCTAAAATTTAATTCGTATAAACCTTTAAACAGCGTACGTCTGTGACCTCTGCGCGTCCCACCACTCTCAGCTGACCAATGATATATTATTGTTATATTAAAATTGAAAAATAAATCAATAAAAAAAGTCAATATGCATGTAAAATAATTTAATTTTACTTTGTAATTCTACAGGCTCATCATCTATGTCAGGAACATTAGAGGATCCAACTATTGTTTGCTGTTCACTATTGCCCTCTTCGAAATTTACAGTATTCTGTACAATATTTAAATCTCGTAATCTTCTTCTACTCATTTTCCCTACAATACACATAAAATAGTTGAAATATTAGTAACAAATAACAACAATAATGGTACATATAAAGTATTTAACTTATATAAAATGATCATCATTAAAATTATAATATTACATATAAATAAAAAAATCGTAAAATCTTACTACATCATAATTCGTAAATATCTTCGTCCACGTCCTGACGAACCCATTGAAATTGCGCACTAGTACTAGGGATATTTTCATTTACGTTTTGTTCTGGAAAAGGCAGAGTTTCTGATCTTTCGACGATGTCATCTCTACTTCCACTGCACACGTCGAACAAGTCTCTAGGTGTGTTTCGAAGTACAATGTACCAACCCTCATCAGTTGGATCTTTCGAGTAAAAAACTTGTTTCACTTAAGAAGAAAACACATACGGCTCGTCTATTAGTTGTTCTCCAGTGTGAATCAATCGAGAGAAATTCACCATTGTAAAACCATATTGATCAATTTTAATTTCGCGAGCCGTATTTACATCAGCTCATTCACCTTGAAACAAGACAACTTTATATTTGCCATAATAATCTAACTCAATGATTTCAGTAATAAGTCCGTAATACTCCAGATTCCCCTCGACAAGATTACTGTCCCTAACACTAGAATAACTCGTAATTGAAGAATTAACAACAATTCCACAATTTTGGGTTCTCCTCAACCTCTCGCGATACCTTGTACGAAATCTGTATCCGTTGATGAGGAAGGCACTATATCTTTTCACTATTCGGTTTGGACCTTGTGAAAGCCATTTAACTTCATCATTTACTTCATTCTGACTCCAAACCTATTGAATGGAAAGTAAATCGAGTAATTATAAATGTTGTGCAAAAACATCATTACTTGTCAATGAAAACTTCAATTGCATACCGTTTGGCTTAACCATTCATGAAATGATTCTGCGAACATCTTATTAATTTCTCGTCGATGTAATCTTTGAGACCGTGAACGAGCTCTCAATACTTGTTTGTACTCACTATGTTAAAAAAAATGGTTACTTTGTTAGAAGACAAACAAATTATAATTGATGAGCATTTATCAAATTCTAGAACTTACTTCCGTAATGGTTCCATTGAATCGTGATGAAAAAGAACGTATCGATGTGCTTAGACCCACGATCTATCGTCTAATTCTACAATTTCGACTTCGCCGATCGGTTCTCTGAAACTTTAAAATAAATAAGTTCCGGCCAAGTTATGATCTGTGAGCCCAGCATTTCTACTTGGTCTGTTCATTCTTGTTTCAACATCTTCCAAATACCTTGAACAGAAAGTTATACATTCCTCTACCAAGTAGCCTTCGGCAATTGATCCTTCTGGATAACGTTTATTGCGACAGTAAGACTTCAATTTGGATAGGAACCTAAACACGGTATAGAACATTATCAAAAGTTGCAACTAAAGGAATTTAGGTGAATGAAGGAATAATTTGCAAATAAATTAAGACCTTTCAATGGGATACATCCATCGATAAAAAATGGGTCCACTAAGTATTGCTTCACGCGGGAGATGAATTAACAAGTGCACCATAATTGTGAAGAAGGGAGGCGGAAAGATCTTCTCCAGATTGCATAAAGTCAGTGCAGCTCGATCTTGTAGTATCTCAAGTTCTTGAACTTCCAAAACTTTACCACAAATGCCTTTCATTATATTGGACAGTTCAATTACACAAGACGTCACCTTTTTTGACATACAACACCGCATAGCAACTGGCAGTAAGTCTTGCATCAAGATGTGATAGTCATGCGATTTTAAGCCATATAGTCTTCGATCTTTAAGACTCACACATCGAAATATATTTGACGCATACGCATCCGGGACCTTTATATCCTTCAACACCGTACAAAATACTTCTTTCTCCGTATTCGACATTGAATAAATAGCAGGCAGCAACCGATATTTCATATTCGGAAGTGCTTGGGGATGAAGCTCACACCGAATTCCCATGTGGACTAAATCAAGTCGACTTTTAAGATTGTCTTTTGATTTTCCATCGACATTCAAAATAGTCCCAATGATGTTCTCGCAGACATTTTTCTCAATGTGCATGACATCAAGATTATGACGTATTATCTGATGCTCCCATAAGGCAACTCAAAAAAAATACTTCTTTTTTTCCACAAGTCCAACTCATTAGGATCATCCTCTTCGTCAGATTCATCCCCTGATCTTCTATTTCTTTACGGGTTGGCCGGTTGACTCATCTTCCCATAAATGAAATTTATATCTTTCAACATGAATAATATTTCGAATCCACCGGTCTGCGAAGGAGCTTCTTTGAACTCTTTAGTACCGTCAAACTGTACACTCAGATTTCTAAATCTATGATTTTCTGGTAACCACCAACGATGCCCCATGTAAGAGAACTTCTTCCCATTATATAATCATTTCGAACATGTCTACGCAGCACAACAAGGACAAGCATAACGTCCTCTAGTACTCCAACCAGATAAATTAGCATAAGCCGGGAAGTCA
This sequence comes from Gossypium bickii, assembly GCA_025503065.1. NCBI lineage: Eukaryota > Viridiplantae > Streptophyta > Magnoliopsida > Malvales > Malvaceae > Gossypium > Gossypium bickii. Next base: position 125,178,154 of record CP106713.1, on the reverse strand, counting down.
TTAATAGTCCATATCAAAGCTGCACGTAAGTTAAAGTTCTCTTTTCTCATTGCATCGTATGTCTCAACACCAACCCATAGTTGTTTTAACTCTTCAACAAGTGGTCATAAATATTTGTCAATATCATTCCTGTGCCCTTTCTCTCCGTGTATAATCATAGATAAGATAAAATATGATTGTTTCATGCAAACCCATGGAGGTAAATTGTAAGAAACAAGCACCACCGGCTAAGTACTATACGATGTACTCATGAGTTTGTAAGGGTTAAATCAATCAGATGCTAGCCCAAGCCTGACACTCCGAGGATCGCGTGCAAAGCTTGGAAATTTTGAGTCAAATGATTTCCAAGCTAACGAATCTGCAGGATGCCTTAACAATCCATCATCGGTTCGTCCATCATGGTGCACGTCATTGACTCGGCTGTCTTCGACGACATGAAAAGCCTTTGAAGCCTTGGTATTAGCGGGAAGTACCGCAAAATCTTAACCGGCTGCTTTCTTAACTGTGTATCATGTTCATCCTCATTATCATCCTCTGCATTTCTTTTAATCCAACGGGATTGACCGCAAACATGACAGCACTGTTAGTTTATCCGGTCGCCCTAATACAACATGCAATCATTTCGACAACTATGAATTTTGTTGTAGCCAAGGCCCAAATCCTTTATCAGTTCCTTCATGTCTTTAGACGATTGAGGGATTTTCGCAAACGGGAACATTTCTTGCAGAAACTCTAACAGCATTGTCAACGAGTTTCCGATCCATCCTCCCAAACATTTCAAGTGAAAAAGATGAATACAGAAAGACAGTTTGGAAAATTTTGATCCCTCATACAATTCTTCATTCATTTCACCAAGTAACGTGTAAAACCTTGCCGCTTCTTCATTTGGCTGTTCATCAGGTACACTTCTTCCCCCTTCGGTGAGTATTTCCACCAAAACTATAATCATCGGTTGCACCCATGTCAGGTGGAAATGACCCGAAACCATCACTGCACATATTAAAAGCATCCCGCAACATGCCTTCCATGTTATCATCTCTAAAATTCTGATTGTAAGCACTATGAGGATAATCTAGATTCATCGATGAGGATGCTCCACTAGATGTACACTCTCCATGAAAAATCCATTTTTTGTACCCTCAGAAAAAGCCATCAACAACTAGATGTTCGTAGACAGCTTCACGATAATGCCAATTGGTATTGCAACACTTATCACACGGGAAAAGAATCATATTCTCTTGGCTTGCATTTTGAAATGTGAAATTCAGAAAAGTTTCTAATCCATTTCGATAGCCGTTGCTTACCCTTGACAAATTCATCCAAGTCCTATCCATTTCGTAGTTATTGAAGTCTAAAGTTGACAATAAATTACACGGCTAAATTGTTAATTTATAATTAACGTAAGTAATGATAATTTCATATATATAACTGAGTACTATGTAAGTTATGTATTCTTTAAGATTCATCATACGTGGCATTGTTACACCTAGGGAGGATCCATTATATCTAACAATGAGATATAAGGCAACCCACAAGTTTTTCGACCTATATACTTTGAATTTTTTTTTTTCTATGCAAGTATTATGTAAGTTATATATTATGTAAGTTATGTAAGTTATGTATTATGTAAGTTAAATAATTTGATGAAAGCTATGTAAGTTATGTAAGTTATGTATTATGTAAGTTAAATAATTTTATGTTAGTTATGTATTATGAATTATGTAAGTTAAATTAAAATTTCAAATCGAGAATCAGTTAAAGGCTGGAAAATGTTATTATATGGTTTTTTATAATTGAAATTTGTTGTGATATTGTTAAGTTTAAAAAGTTTTTAACTTACTTCTTTTAAAAAAATTAATTTTCTATATTAAAACATATTTAAATAATATCTATATTATTATATTGATAACAATATTAAATTTAAAAAGTTTTTAAATTACTTCTTATAAAAAATAATTTATTTTTTATAAATAAAACATATTTAAGTAATGATCAATATTATTATACTGATAACAAAATATTATTACCATTTTGGAAAACATTGAAAATATTAAATATTAAAAGCAAACATTATTAATATAAAAAATTAGTAATTAGTAATTAGTAATAAACCAAAAAGCCATATAAATGTAAGTATTTTAAAAAAAAATTGTTTATTTTTTAGGGAAGATAAAGTAAAAAAAAGAATTCTTTAATATAATATATAATATATGTAGTGACAGGTTTGTATTAAAATATGTTAATCTCTTCTTAACTTGCAAATATTTATCAAAATATGACATTTATGTTAAAAAATTATAACATATTTTAACAATTAACTTTTATATTTTGTTTATGTTATTTTTTATATCGTACCGTACCTTAAATTTAAAAAAATAATACACGGGAGCTTGTAAAAAATCTAAGCGGCATGATTAGATAGCTATTTTGGAGGTTGTTCAAACATTATTAATATTAAACAGCAATAATAAACAGCAATAATATACTTTGAATCTTTTTTCTTTGGACAGCAATAGAACAAACAGCATATATATCAATCAAGGAGGATAATAAACTGCAATTTGGACAACAACTTGGACAAACTCATCATGATATAACTATTACTGATCTGAATTTTGAACTAAATCAATTGGATATCTAATGTTTTTCTATCAAATGAATATAAATCAGCAAAATGAATATAAATAAGAATAATAATGATTTCATACCTGTTAAGTTATTACCACCAAATCCAATCCAATAGTTGCAGGAGCAGTAGGAAGCAGTAACTGAAATACAAACAACATATGACTTAACAAATGCTATTGATTAATTACAAAATGCTATTTACTAAAAACTAATACTCACATTCTTTGACCGAAAGAAAAATAGTCAATTCAGTTGTCGATCTAAGTCCTCTTCAATTATACTCACTTTCAAAGTACGAATACCTTTCCCAATACAAATCTGTAACAAATACATATGAAATTTATTAAAACAAAAAGTCTATTCAACACTTTAAAAGAATAGCAATCTTAACTTGACTCGTGAATCAACACTTTTGGAAGATGCACTTGTTTCATCAACTAAGCAAACATCTGAAGGCTGAAAGCTAATTTATCATACACACTCTCTTGACATTCCAGAAGACAAATAAAAAAAAGCAACTCCTACATTTTAAAAAAATAACAGATTAGTTGTTTTAAAATCAAATCAAATAAAAGTAAAACCACACATTTCAATATGGAGTTAAAAGTACAGAGGTAAATCTATCTTTGGTTCATAAAGATAATGACAAAGATCAGGTTCGACTGTCAATTTGACTGTAAAACCACAAATTTCAATTTGACTGTCAATGTTATCAGGTTTCTTGATTCCAAGCAATGAGCTAAACCATATGAAATTGAAAATAAACAAAGATATAGGGAGCATTATCATTGACTCTTTGTCATTATCTTTATGAACCAAAGATAGATTTACCTCTGTACTTTTAACTCCATATTGAAATGAAATTGAAAATAAACAAAGATATAGGGAGCAATAATAAGCACTCACAGAAAATACAAGCATGTTAAAGACATTCAAGCATTTGAAATATGCGGCCCAACTGCAGTAGGATCATTGTGCTTATGAGTATATGTGCAACTAATGCATAATATGAAGTCCAAATGAATTATCATTGTGAAACAGCAAGGATATTCAGATATGATGCTAGGAATGAAGACTTGGTAAAAGTTCTAAACTAATCTATTTCAAAATAAGTAGAAATCCCTAAAGGAGTATATTGAAAACCATTAAAACAAGAAGTATATAGAAAGGCCACAAAAAAAAAAACAGTTAAGGAAATATATATATATACTATATCTAATATGTTTATATGACGACACTGACATATAAGCACAAAAAATCACATAAGAATCTCGTGATGTTTAAATTTAAAATTTCACAATGAAGGAAGCCAAATTAGCTAGAATAATTAAAGACTACTGCCGTTTTCACAACTTTAATGTATCATGACTAGTTACAGGACCACATGCTATATTTAAACTAACAATAAATGGTTAACAAAAAGGGATTCAGACTAAAAGTCAAGCACAAATGGTAGGTTTATTTTTCATGTTCTTTTACATTAGTTTTTTTTTCATTCCATAAATTTTTTCTAAGAAATAAGTGAAGCTAAATCCAAGTGCAACTAAACTTTGTTCCATTCCCAACTTAACAAAAAATAAAATAAAATCACTGATCCAACAAGGATACCAAGAATAAAAACACTATTATCTCTCAATCAAAGCAGACTTCAAATTTGACTAACAGAAGAAGAACTATCAATCATGCTTTTCAATGCTTAATTGTTTTCTTACTTAATTCAGAATAACCCTTTATATAGTTCAGTATTCTCTTGGTTTATGTTCAAAAAAGTTAAAACTTATATATTAAGAGCTATAGGTTTTTTTTTAAGGTGACCAACAAAGAACATATAAGTGTTCACAAATTGATAGCTGTAGACTGATAAGTGACTGGAAATAAATATTATGAGATAAGACTAACATAAAAAAAAAACAGCATTGGCATTGTCAATTAATTATGGAGTTTAAAAAAGTACAAACATTGTGGAGATTATCAAACTCTTGGATTTGCACTACAAATCATACCCTGAGACAACGACCTGGAGCTCATTGAATCAGTTCCTAGGCACGACGTGAGCTGAGCTGAAGACACTGCTAAGTAAAGTGGCAGCAGAGATTGAAGACAACCCAATTGAGAAACAGACCTGAAAAAGTTTAGTAGCACAATAAAATGGTGAATTTGAATGAAACCCAAATTTGAAAAACAAGAAAAGGAAAATAGAAAACTACAGAGCTTGCCTTGAAAATGTGGGAGAAGAAGAGCGAGCATGAAGGAGAGGAGTACCTTGAGGAAGATGAAGAGAAATGAAAGCACTTCAGAACGGATTCCACGAGTAAAAGGGTGAAATGAGAACGTTTTTTGGGATCAAAAACCCTAAAACCAAAAACGATTTGAAGACACAGAAAGAGAGAGAGATGGAGAGATGGGTTTCTTCTTAATCGGGTTTTGGGGGATTCCTTCTGCTGTTTGGAGGGGAGAAATTAGAGAAATTAGGGATTTTGTATTTAAAACGATAGAAACAAAATAGTGAAAGAAAAAATGGTGAGGTTTTATTAAAAAAATTGCCCTTTGTGGCGTTTTTCAAAACGAACGCCACTAAAACTACTCATTTGTTGCGTTTTTATGTCTAGCGCCGCCAAATCCCCAAGTAAACGACGTCGTTTTGTTTGGTAATGTTTTTGCGGCTTTTTTGCTGAAAAACGCCGCTAATACCTTCATTATTAATAAATTTTTTAGTTTAATTATTAATTAGATTCCTTTAAATTAATTTTGTTTTATTTCTAATAATATGTTCAATTTGTACAATTTTATAATTTAATTTCTCATACCTAAATATTAAAACCCTAAATTATACACCTTAACTCATATATATATATAAATATTACATTGCAGAATTAATTAAAGAAATAATCTAAATGCTTACATAAACCCTTTCAATTATAATATGATTTTTATCTATTTTATCAAAATCCCTAAACATTAAGACTCTAACTTTATTACTCGATATGGTTCAAGCACTAAACTCAAAACCCCATAACTCAAAAACAATAAAAACTAAACTATAAACATAGCCTAATCCTTAAACCCTAACCCTTAATCTTAAACCCTAAATCCTAAAACATAAACCCTAAACCCTAAACTATAAAGATTAATCCATAAACTATATACCCTAAATTAAACCACATAAACCCTAAATTATCATGAGAATTAATTCAATATTTTAAAATTAAAACTATATATCTCTTTTACGATTATATAAGAAATTATTTAATAAATTTTTATTTTTAACAAATACTTTTCTATGTTTTTACTTTCAAATTTTTTCTAAGTGTCATTATTTTTTTGATTAAAAATAATTTATATTTCAATTAAGATAAAGCAAAACTTCTTAATAAAGCAAAAATAATTATTTAATAATTGTATTTTAATTAACATTACTAGTTAGGGTTTAAGGGTTTCAATAAAGCAAAACTTCTTAAGGGTTTAGTTATCAATTTGTAACGTACTTTTCATAATTAAGTCAGTTAATTTCAAATAGAAAAATTAAATTAAATTCAAAACAAAAATAAGAAAAAATGAAAACTAAATCGAATAAAATCGAAATGAGTGTCGATTACCCTAAATGAAAATAGAATTGTTGCTCAACATTTAACGGCGATTAAGGTTAGTGTTTAATGGTTAATGGTTTAGTGTTTGTAGTTTAGGGGTTTATAGTCGAGTGTTTAGAGCTACGATTTAGGGTTTAGAATCTAGATTTGTGGGTTATAGTTTAGGGTTTAGACTATTTATTAAGGTTTAAAGTTTAGGGTTTAAGGATAAACAGGTGCACATTCAGATTTTGTTAAGGGCTGAAATTAATTTGTAAGTAAAAATTGCAATCTCACCATTTTATAGCATATATTTTTATAATTTTTTAATGATTAAATCAAATTTGATATTTTGTGTTCATTCGATAAACCCTAAACTCTAAACCTGTGAACCTTAAACCATACACCCACAAACCCATAAACTCATAAACTCTAGCCATAACCCTAACCCTAAGACTAACCGTAAACCATAAACTGATAAAGTACACTAAATCTTGAAATGCTGAACTCGAAGCCCTAGTCAGCCCATACAAACCACTAACCCTTAATTATTTAGATAAATTTTGAATAATATATATTCTTTCAATATTTCAGGAAATTTAAATACCATTTTCAATTTACTAAATAATTTTGTTTCTCAACCACAAAACGTCATCGTATTGATTAACATATTTACGGTTTTAATTCAAAAGACCTTTAGCGGTGTTTTTCCAAAAGCGCCGCTAATACTCAGACTTTTAGCGGCACTTTTGGAAAAGGGCCGCTAATGCTCAAACCTTTAGCGGTATTTTTCCAAAAGCGCCGCTAATGCTCAGACTTTTAGCGGCGTTTTTCCAAAAGCTCCCCTAATACTCAGACCTTTAGCGGCGTTTTTCCAAAAGCGCCGCTAATAATGCTCAGACCTTTAGCGGCATTTTTCCAAAAGCGCCGCTAATGCTCAGACCTTTAGCGGCATTTTTCCAAAAGCGTCGCGCTAATGCTCAGACCTTTAGCGGCTTTTTTCCAAAAGCGCCGCTAATGCTCAGACCTTTAGTGGCGTTTTTCCAAAAGCACCGCTAATGCTCAAACCTTTAGCGGCGTTCTTCCAAATGCACCGCTGATGCTCAGACTTTTAGCGGCGTTTTTTCGAAAGCGCCTCTAATGCTCAGACCTTTAGCGGCGTTTTTCCAAAAGCGCCGCTAATGCTCAGACTTTTAGCGGGCGTTTTACTAAAAAGTGCTGCTATATATCATTTTAGCGGCGTTTTTGAAATAAACGCCGCTATTCAAAGTTCTTTCATACAAGCGACCTATAAATAAAATGGATATGGTTGCTTAAGTCATTGAAGGGCCTTAATGTATAAGTATGCTAGGATATTTTAGAGTAATTAGGCTTATTATATATGTGATGTCCATACCACTTGGCCACACACACATATATATATTGATTACCTTATAATTACATGTCATTATATGACCTTATGAGATCAAATCTTTACTATCATATCCAAAAGGTAATCCAAATAATCTCGTCCATTAATTATGTTAACATAGAATGAATGCTACTTTTGTTACATATATGATTCAAACATGCGAATACATCTTACACTAGATCATCACTTCTCAATTGCGAATACCATGCCATATTGTCTATTGGGCTTGACAACCTCTGACGCAGAAAGCTAACGAACTGACTGTACAACCTTCCCAAAATATACAAAGCGGTCGCCTTTCCACAAGATGAAAAGATCACTTTTGAAAGGACATGGATGGAAGCGTTAATCCTATAATGTGAAGAAACAATGAATACCCATTGAGAAGGCTATTGCTAAATGTGGGTTCTTAGCCTCATGAACCTTTTTTTGGGAATCTCGATAACTTTTGGTTAGATGAGTTTAATAGCTTATGCTTTTTAGGAAAAAAAAAACACAAGTTTAATGGAATGGACCAACAAAAAGGCTAGAGCCTTGGGGGAAAGAGTTTTTACAAAAAAAGATGAGTCTCAAATTATGTCACTCCATCACTTATTTATAGTACATGAAAAACCTAATTTGTTCCTATTTAAACGATAAATAAAGATAAAAGCTGGTATTAAGTCTAAATAATAATCCTAACAAATTTTTAATAAAATTCAAATTTAAATAGAGTCTTGTGTTTATAAATTCAACGTGCCAAGCTTTCTTTGTTTTTTTAAATAAAAGAAAGAGGCAAAAGCCTTAACTACTAATTACCCACAAACAAGCACAGGCGCTAGGGCAAAGAATTAACCAGCAATATCATCACATAGTATAGTTGAAGTCGAGAGAGCATTTCCAGGTGGCTCTCGTGGTAAACTTAGATCAAAGCCGGAACCAGATCCCATATGGGCCAAGAAATCTGAAACTAAATATGCTAAATTCGGATCTCCCGATCATGACCACAAAGTACCTTCATAGAAGCGACCTGTAAATAAAATGGATATGATTGCTTTAAAGTCAATAAAGGCACTTTATAATTAGCCACACAATTAAAGGAAACACTAAAACACACGTACACACAAAGGAAAACTTCTCCTTTTTATCTTTACCAACATGAAGATGGTGAATGTTTGATTGAATGGTGTAAAATTTTTGAATCCATAGTCTTACTTCAAATTCCATTGTATTCATATTTTTATTGACAATTTTGCATAAAACGATTAAAATACCTTCGAATAATCTTAATTATTTTAATTATGGAAAAATATTTTGGTAATTCTCTAATTGAATTGATGTCCAATTGATTTGTGACACCAATTCAATTAGAACTGAACAAGAGAGACTTTTATTTTTGAATTGATTTTTTATTTTATAACTTCAACAATTTTGAACAAAATTTTATTATTTTACTTTATTTCAACTATAAATCCTTAAAAAATATATTAACGAGTTATATAATTTGATTAAATTAAATAACTAAAATGGTTATAATTTTAATATTTATACTAAAAAAATTTAAATGGTATTCAAGTGTACAATCCAACATTATTTCAATGAAAGCAACAAGCTTTTTATCATTCTGCTTACACCACCAATGGATAAGCATGATTTTGATGATCGTCATGCGGAAACTGAAAAATATAGCACACAATTTTTTTTAACAATTTTTAATTTTCAAAATCTTTTATTAACTCTTTTATTGGATGTGTAATAAATAACTTTTTTTTTAATATAAGCCGTGCTAATAAAGAAATTATTAAAATTTTCTCCTTCCTTCATTATTGTAGCCAATTCCACCATATGAGGAGTAACCTATTCTCAACTTTCTTAATTACACAATGATGTGAAGCTTTGTATCCTAGCTATCCAAATCGACCCTATATGACGATGAAATCCCTAAATTTGAACAAAACCTCGCACAATCAAAATACTTAAAAAATTTTAGAAAATATTATAAAAATTTAAAATTTAAAAACCATTAAGATTCAAAGGAAATCATAAAATGCAAAAAATAATATCTTCAGACTTAGAAAAATATTTAAAAAAAAACCTAAAAAATTCATAATCTATTTTTGAAAATGATATACTTTTTAAACTATAAATATATGAAAGTTTAAAAAATTTAATTTTAATTTAGGAAATTTGTGCTTATAAAATTTTATTAATTTCTTTAGAGTTTTATTTTTTAAAATTTTTTACGATTTTTATGAATCTTTTATGTGCTTTAGTGGAATTTTGAATTTTTTCGTAAGACACAGCATTTGATTAGATAAGAGATTTTTGATTAGACACAGAATTTTGAATTTTATGAACTGAAGTCATTAACGATAGAGCTTCCTTCCCTAGAAAGTTTCATTGAAGTTAAAAAGGACGAGGAGGAAATTCTTGAGACTTTTGATAAAGCCAAACAAAAAAATAGAAGATGAAGTTATGAGGGAAGAGGTTAGGATGAAATAACAATGCAAGATGATAGCTATTTTGTTAAGCCTATAACACATTGATTTTTTTTTTTTTGTTCCAAATAGCTTTAAGCCTCACGAAAAATTAATAATACCAGAATTTCTTTCATAAATTTTTAGTTTTAATACTTGATTTATTTTCAACTATTTTTTCACTTTCTATAAGTTATGTCAAACAACCACCATCCATTCAACTCAGTCACGTACTTTTACTATATGGAAATTATAATTAAGTGTGAGAATCAAAAGGGAATCAAAACTCTTAAGTTGCCTCGACTTTTAAGTTGTTCCTAATGTTCAATTTTACTAGGTCAAGATGTTATTCGAATCATTCTGTGATGAAATAACATTTAAGAACACCTAGCCAAAAATGTTAAACAAAGGTGCTTAAAGGAGAGGCAACTCCATGATTAAACAATATTTATTTATTTATTTATTTATCCATAGCATTGCATTGCATTGCATTGTATATCTAGGTTGCATGTGAATTTGCATTTTCATGTGTATTAGTGTTAGTTTTGTTTGAAGAAAAGCAATTGGTCAAGTGTAATAATTACTCATAATTCATATATTTTAGTCTTTTATTGCTTTACTTTATATCATCTCAGGTAGGCGTGAGTATTCGATCGAGTCGAGTCAAATCAAGTAAAAAAATTTCGAGTTAGTCGAGTTGACGAATCCTATTTTAGAAATCAAACTCAATTTGAATTTTTTTAATGGGATCGAATCGAGTCAAAAATTTTCGATTCAAGTCGAGTCGAGTTAACGAATCCTATTTTAGCAATCAAACTCAATTTGATTTTTTTTGAATCGGATTGAATCGAGTCAAAAATTTTTGATTCAAGTCGAGTCGAGTTAACGAATCCTATTATTTATACTTAATGTTGTATTTACATGAACCGATTATTTAACTAGTAAACGAAGTATAAAATTATTCAACTACATAAACAATATAATTGTTTTACCTTTTAATTAACTTAATGAGTAAGCATTTATCAAAACAACGTAGTTTTGCCTTTTAACTTAATAGTTTTGACTTTTTTAACTTTAGAAAAGGTAAACATTTATCAAAATGGCGTAGTTTTACCTTTTCTTATTTCAATTTTCGGATAACTCAAATTACACAATTCGAGTTAAACCGAAAAACTTAATATTTTATTTGAGTTGATCCAAATAATTTTATTAACTTAAATAACTCGAACTATTTAATTCAAAATTAAAAATTTTATCAAGTTTTTCGAATCGAATTGGATTTTGCTCACCTCTAGTACTCTCAGGGGCGGCAAAAAGGGGGGTTAGCAGGGATTCTATCCCTCCCCTAAAATGTGAAATTCAAAATTTAGCCCTTTAAAGTTTATAAAATTTTAAGTTAATAAATTGTAAAATTATGCTTTAGCCCTAAAATATTTATTTAGTCCTTTAAAAATTGTAAATATATAAGCTATTAAAATAGTAAAATTTTATTTTAACTCTCATAAAAATATACAACTTAATTTTGTCTCCTAAAAAAAAATTTCTAGCTTCACCCTAACCCCTCTCCAATCTTTAAATAGAATGAAAAATTGCACATGAACATACATGAACTCACGCCTTATTACATTGAAAACATACAAATACCGACTGTGTTAAAACTCGAATTAACAAATTTTACATCATATATTTTGTTTTTACTTCTTTTATCTATAGTAAAAATTATTTGATATAAATGTCAGACGTAACAATATTAATTTATACCAGTTCAAATAGTAACTTTAAATTGGATTTTAAATTACAAAATCTTTATTTTAATTTCTACCAAAAAAGGAAAAAAAAAAAAACCTTGTTTTGACATAATTAGACACAGAATAAAAGGAGACAAAAGACAGAAGAGGATGACTTCTCCTTTTATGGTCAACAATAGGAAGATTCCAAAAGGTATATGTCGTAACCATTTTTTTGTAAAACGGGAATCAACTTTGGTTTTGAAAATGAAAATGAAATGGCAGTCACCGCCGATCTTTATTAGGTGTGATCGGACCACCCTTGTTTTAATAAAACATTTTGATTTACTAAAACAATATTTTTTTGGTCTGCGAAAATTTGAGAAAATAGGTTCGGGAGTCGGTTACGCACGAGAAGGATTAGCACCCTCGATACGCCCAAAATTGGTACCTAATTGATTATCTAATGTCTTAATGTCGAAAGTTGAAAATTTTAAATGAATCTTAAACAAAAATCGATTTCTTTTGGAAACATTTGAGCTTTCCCGAATTGCATCAAGATTTCTTCGTTTAAAAGGAATAAAATATCACATCCAATACTTTAGGACACGATAATTTAAATCCTCGAATCCAAGATCATCTCATAGTTTTTCGAATTGAATATCAAGATTTTCTCGTTTCGAAGGAATAAAAGATCACATCCAATACTTTAGGACACGATAATTTGAATCCTCGAATCCAAGATCATCTTATAATTTTTGGAATTGAATATCAAGATTTCCTCATTCCGAAGGACTAAAAGATCACATCCAATACTTCAGGACACAATAATTTGAATCCTCAAATCCAAGATCATCTTATAATTTTTCGAATTGAATATCAAAATTTTCGTTCCGAAGGAATAAAAGATCACATCCAATACTTTAGGACACGATAATTTAAATCCTCGAATCCAAGATGAACATTGCCTTATTTTGAAAGCTTTCATTTTTTTAAAACGATAGCGGGTACAATATTCGAAAGACATATGTGATTTGTTTAGATTAAAAAACGACGATCTAAGTTTGAAGAAAATGTGTTAGGGTTTACTGCACAATGTGATGGCATAATATAGAAATAGCGATGATCATGGAATAATAATACATAAATAAAATACGAGTAAGCCCATCATAACACATATAATAGTAATGCTCACGTCACATACACTATTGAAATATTAACATCGGTGATCACACAAATAAATTAAACAAAATATATCAATCTTTTAAAAGTGTGAAACAAGTTGAACAAAACAAACATAAAACACAATATTTGAAATAATAATAACTTAGTCTAATAGATAATGTAAAAGATTTTAAAATCAATAATATATAAGATAATGATTTTTTTTTAGGAACATGTAAAACATTTCAGAGTAATTAAACAAATGAAATTATTGGAAATAAATAATACAAAACAATTTATTATACATAATATATACACAATTTTAAAACAACTAGTGATCTAAAATAATTAATATATTCGAAGGATTTTAAAAAATGGATACTATGTAATACTATATAAAGTGAATAATGTGGCAAATTTATAATGAGTATCTAAAACAGTTTGCTATCATAAGGTTATGGATCAAATTGAAAAAGGTAAAAAAATATAGGCCAAATCTAAATAAAATAAAGAAGGGCACAAGGCCTTAAATCGAACCCGCGTAAGGGAGAAAGGACCGAACGCGCAAATTTCCCTTTAGGGCATAAACGTGCGGGTCCTGGTCTGAGTTCAGGTCGGATTTTCGGGTTGATACAAAATGGCGTCGTTTTGCCTGGTTTAAATAGGTTAATAAAACCTAAAAAAATGACATTCGGCCTCCTCTTCTCTTTTTGAAATCTGAATACCCTATCCCCCCCTTTTTACTCTCTTAAACCAAAGAGGCCACGGGTCCGGCCACTGTACCGCCATGGTACTCGGCAATCAGGGACAAATCGAGCTTCTTTAAGCCTTCCTTTCAAAACTCAATTCAAAGGTCTCTACATCTTAAACCTTGAAGACCGTCTTTACCTCTGATTTCGGCGAAAGGAGACAGATTCGACGGTTCATCTACGAAGGTAAGCTCCTATTTTTCATTCTACGTTAACGCGTCAAAATAGAAATGGCAAGGAAATGCTCGAAATAGATTCAAAAGATAAAGAAAAATGTAATCGAAGAAAACCTTTTCGTTTCTGATTTTTTTGATTATTGTTGGTGAATATTAAGAAAACAGCATAAGAACAAAGAAAAACAAAAGTAACAGTATAGTGAAAAATGAACACGGAAGGGTTAAAATCAACCTTCTATTTTTTCTGCTTTTTTTTATTGATTGTGAAGTGTTCGTAAAGAAGGGAACCGAGAGGACCCTCCAATACAAGGTTTTCCTCAGTTTTTATAACCGATTTACAGATTTTTGTTTTTATTGTGTTTTCTTCTTGGTTTTCTTGCTTGCGTGCTGTTGTTTTCTTCTATTTTTGTCGTTTTGCTCTTGTTCTTCGGTTTTTTGCAGGTAGTACATCGTCAGAGGTGTGCGGAAGTTGATGAGGCATGGTGGGATGGTGGAGTCTGACGGCAGAGGCATGCGGCGCCAACATCGGGGCTAGGGTTTCTTTTTCTTTTCTGCTGAAAATTAGTTTTAGGTTTTGGGGTCATTTTGGGCCTACTTTAGTTATTGGGTTTAGGGTTTGGACTTTAATTTTGGGCTTGTAATTGGACATTCGGACTGTTATATTTTTATTGGGTGTTTAATGGGCCCGGGCAAAAATTGGTTATTACAGCTGCCCCTCTTTGCTCATTGTCGTGAAACGAGAATAGAGCAAAGACAATATGAGAACCAATTTTCCCCGATCTTGGCCAAGCCTTGACTTATTGGTCCTCATCTTCCTCAAACATATATCTTCAAACCCTGTTGCTTTGATCCACTCCACTGCTATTTCCGAGAGATATGACCTGTAGATTCGATTTGCTTTTCCTCAATCTTCTAAAGGGTGAGATTTGTTTATTTTTAACTTGCTCGAATATGACTTCGGGACATGAAAAGATTTGTAGCTTGATCGACTAACTGCTCCACTGGGACTTCGAGAGAATAAATCTGAATTTTTCAAACTGCTTCCTTACTATTTTCAAGAAGACTTCAATCTTCAGTTTGCTCCACTGTCGTCTTTAAGGAACAACATCTGGACTTTTCAATTTGCTTCCTTACTATCTTCAGGAAAACTGAAAATACCTCAGCGTGTGACCCGATACTCAACTCACTTCTCTAATATGAGTTGATATTTTGAAAAATAAATATTGAAAAACACCTCAGCATGTGACCTGAGGCTCAACCCACCTCTCACAATATGAGTTGATATTTTGAAAAATAAATATTGAAAAACACCTCAGTGTGTGACCTGAGGCTCAACCCACATCTCGCAATATGAGTTGATAGTTTGAAAAATAAATATTGAAAAAACACCTTAGCGTGTGACCTGAGGCTCAACTCACCTCTCGCAATATGAGTTGATAGTTTGAAAAATAAATATTGAAAAACACCTCAGCGTGTGACCTGAGGCTCAACTCACCTCTCGCAATATGAGTTGATATTTTGAAAAATAAATATTGAAAAAACACCTCAGCGTGTGACCTGAGGCTCAACTCACCTTTCGCAATATGAATTGATATTTTGAAAAATAAATATTGAAAAACACCTCAGCATGTGACTTGAGGCTCAACCCACTTCTCACAATATGAGTTGATATTTTGAAACATAAATATTGAAAAACACCTCAGTATGTGACCTGAGGCTCAACTCACCTCTCGCAATATGAGTTGATATTTTGAAAAATGAATATTGAAAAACACCTCAGCGTGTGACCTGAGGCTCAACTTACATCTTGCAATATAAGTTGATATTTTGAAAAATAAATATTGAAAAACACCTCAGCGTGTGACCTGAGGCTCAACCCACCTCTCTCAATATGAGTTTATATTTTGAAAAATAAATATTGAAAAACACCCCAGCGTGTGACCTGAGGCTCAACTCACCTCTCGCTATATGAGTTGATATTTTGAAAAATAAGTATTAAAAAACACCTTAGCGTGTGACTTAAGGCTCAACTCACCTCTCGCAATATGAGTTGATTTTTTAAAAAACAGAAATTGAAAACATATCATCTGGTGGAACTCGGATGTCTTCTTTTTCCTTGGTTTAGTACTGCTATCGTCAGAGCTTCTTGCTTTACTGGTGTATCTGTATGTGTCATGCGTGATGTTGTCATGATATGCACGTGTTTGTCTTAAATGCTTTTATGCCTATATGATTATGCCATGCGCCTTGGGCTTGTTTGTCATATATCTCTTTTCGTTACGACTTTCATGATGACCTGCATTCATTGCTTCGATTCTTAACTTTCCTTTCAGGTTTTTGTACCCAGCCTCAAGCTTTACGAGTAATCTGTGTTTCTCGTATATCGCCCTTTTTCCCCCTGTTGAACTTTGTCCTTACTTTGAGGCTCTTGTATTTACCAAATTTCCATCCAGGTAATGCTCAACATTCCTTTTGTTTAGAGTATGTCATTTCACTATTTATCATTTACATGAACCAAACATGAGATGCATGAAAATGAGAAAGTAGGTACGAAGGAAATACTCACATTCATATTTATTTCAAAAGCCACAAGCAAAGAAAATTGACAAGGAATAGTTCAATAAAGAAAACATTATAAAAAAAAGAAAGCAGATTCAATTGTCACAAATGCTCTAGATATCCAATGCATGAACTTCTCTACATTTCTTCATCCTGAATCTTTTCGAGCAAAGCTTTTTTGTGTAGAAGATTTTGAGCTTCCGAGTCTACTTCAAATATTATAATCTCACCATTTGACTCCCTGTTCAAATCGCCCTTGCTCTTTAAGCCCAAATCTGCTTTCTTAGGACGCCCTTTCGAGTTTTCATCCTAAACCTTCTTTGTTTATCAAGACGCCCTTTTTGGGTTTTCATCTTGATTTTTTTTAATTTTTTAAGCATAATATTTCTTTACGGCATCTGAGTTCACTGGATTTGGTACTTCTTTCCCATCCATCTCAGTGAGAATCAAAGCTCCACCCGAGAAGGCTTTCTTTACGACATATGGCCCTTCCCAATTTGGTGCCCATTTTCCTCAAAAGTCTTTTTGTATTGGGAGAATCTTTCTCAGCACGAGTTCTCCTTCGCGAAATTCCCTTGGTCGCACCTTCTTGTCATGGGCTGTGATCATTCTCTTGTGGTACATCTATCCATGGCAGATTACTTTCAAGCGTTTTTCTTTGATCAGATTTAGTTGGTCATATCGAGCTTGAACCCATTCTGATTCTTCTAGTTTTGACTCCATCAAGACTCGTAAAGAGGGGATCTCAACTTCGATAGGCAGCACAGCTTCCATTTCATAGACCAGAGAGAAAGGAGTTGCTCCCGTAGAGGTCCGCACACATGTGCGATATGCATACAAAGTAAGCGGTAGCTTCTCGTGCCAGTCTTTATATGTCTCGATCATTTTCCCAATAATCCTCTTAATATTTGTTAGTCACTTCTACTGCTCTGTTCATTTTCGGATGATAGGGTGAGGAGTTATGATGCTTTATTTGAAATTGCTCACACACTTCTTTTATCATCTTATTGTTCAGATTCAAGGCATTATCCGAAATGATTCTCTCGGGCAAACCGTATCAACATATGATCTCTTTTTTTAAGAACATGCAAACTGCGGTCTTCATCACATTAGCAAATAAAGCGGCTTCTTTCCATTTTGTGAAGTAATCTACGACCACAAAAATAAATTGATGTCCATTAGAAGCTTTTGGGGAAATTGGCCCTATAACATCCATGCCCCACGTAGAAAAAGGCCATGGAGAAGTCATGACATGAAGGGGCGAAGGTGCTGCATGAATTTTATCGCTGTAAACTTGACATTTGTGGCACTTTCGTGCGTAACTAATGCAGTCGCTTTCCATTGTCAGCCAGTAATAACCATGTCTCATAATCTGCCTAGCCGTAGTGAAACCATTGGCATGCGTTTCACAAATTCCTTCATGGACGTCTTCAAGTATTTTCCTGGCTTTAACAGCATCCATGCATCTCAAGAACACTTGATCTTTTCCTCTCTTGTATAGCGTGTCCCCATCAAGAACAAATTCCACCGCCATTCTTCTGATTGTTCTTTTATCTTTCCCGTTTGCTTGCTCAGGATATCTTTGATTCTCGACATATTCTAAGATATCATGGAACCATGGTTGTCCATCTGCCTCTTTTTCAATGCTAAAACAATGTGCAGGGACCTCATATATTGCCTGAGCCTTCGAACGACCCAGACCAAAGAACAATAGAATTTTTCAATTGACGGGTACTTTGCTTCATACTCTGTGAATTTCTTGCTGAGGTAGTAAATCGCCCTTTCTCTTTTCCCTGACTTATCATGTTGTCCACTACACAGACCATTGAGTTTTCGAACACAGTCAGATACAATATTAACGATCTTCCGGGAGTTGGCGGTACTAGCACTGGAGGGGTTAGACAAATACTGTTTTATCTTGTCAAAAGCCACTTGGCACTCCTCATTCCATTCTCCCGAATTATGTTTTTGAATGAGTAAAAAAATTGGGTCATACTGGTTGGTAAGTTGAGCAATGAATCGAGCAATGTAGTTCGACCTTCCTAAAAATCCTCTGACTTCTTTTTGTATACACGGAGGTGATAGTTCTTGTATGGCTTTTATCTTATTTGGATCAACCTCAATACCTCTCTCACTGACAATGAAGCCTAATAATTTTCCCGAGGTAGCCCCAAACGTACACTTGGCTGGATTAAGCTTTAGCTGGAACTTTTTTAGTCTTTCGAACAACTTCCTGAGGTTCTCAACATGCTCTTTTTCCTCGAGATTTGGCAATCATATCATCGATGTAGGCTTCTATTTCTTTCTACATCATGTCATGGAACAACATCACCATAGCCCTCTGATATGTTGCCCCGGTATTCTTTAATCCGAATGGCATCACCTTGTAAGAGAATGTTCCCTACATCATCACGAAGGTAGTTCCATATCCTCGGGGGCCATCTTTATCTGATTATAACCCAAGAATCTATCCATGAAAGAAAACAATGAATGTTTCGCTGTGTTATCCACCAACGTATCAATGTGTGGCAAGGGAAAATTATCTTTAAGATTTGCTCGATTCAGATCGCAATAATCTATGTACATTTGTACCTCGCCGTCTTTCTTTGGTACCTAGACTATATTAGCCACCCATTCTGGATATTTAGAGACTTGTAGGAAGCCAGCATCAAATTGTTTCTTGACTTCTTCTTTTATCTTTAAAAGCATTTTAGGTCTCATTCGTCTTAACTTCTGTTGAATGGGTTTGCACTCTAGTTTCAGTGGGAGTCTGTGGACCACTACATCCTCGTTCAAACCTGGCATGTCCTGATATGACCACGCGAATACATCTTTATACTCATGAAGCAAGGCGATCAAATCATGTTTGGTGTTCTCTGAAATGGAGGTCCCAATCCTCACTTCCTGCCTCTTTTCTTCATCTTCCAAGTTCACTGTCTCAACAGATTCTTGATGGGGTAGAATTTGTTTATCTTCTTCTTCTATCATTCTTAGTAAGTCAAGAGATGATATATAATCTTCAGCATTTTCCTCAGCTTCACATTCTCTTAAACAAATAGCTTTCTCAAAATCGATTTCAGAACTTGTAACGGGATTGTTCATGTCGTTGATATCTGAGCACCTGAAAGGTGAATGGGAAAGAAAACTATAGAGGAGCATCAAAGTATTGGAACCAATCAAACATAATGTTATGGCATGATATGAGGTACGTGTAAGGACATGTCGTGAGAAGAGCGAGCAATTATGAAGTTAACGAGAATGAGAGGACTATGACAAAATGCATCTCCATTAATGTTCATTTAAATGATAAGGATCAAGCATAAGCTCTTACAAAAGGATCCCACTATTACTTAGGGGCACACAAAAAGGAGAGTTAGCATTGAGCATTATTCTGGAGAGGACTTAGAAACTACAAGAAGATCCACAGCAGTCCAATTGTTCAAAATGAATCCAGGAGGACAAGGGCGTATCATTGAAACATTGCATCATCTCTTTTGTCAATAACATTTATACTGACGTTCTGAGAACCCTTTTCAATCGATAACAACGTGCTTTGTGGATTATCTCTTCCTGGGTACATCATTCCTGCAGATGTAAATGTTTTTGACAAAGGAGGATACGCCTTGGGCTCCCATTCCAATTCCCGACCTGAGGCTCTTGCAATCCTCCTTTCTTGATATTTCCGTAACTGTTTTCTTCTTTGTTGCACATCTGTCTTTATTTCAAAAACACAACTTTTGGCTCGCCACCTGTCTTCCTTCGTCACTACACTCACATTCCCTTCAGTATGGTTACGGAGCGGGTTTCCATCCACATTACTAGTACCATCAAATTGTAAAATCCCCGCATCGATAAGGCCTTGAACCCTTCTTTTAAAGGCTAGGCAATTTTCTGTAGAATGCCCCTGGTTTCCAGTATAGTACATGCAACTAGCATTAGGATCGTACCATTTTGGGTATGGAGATTTCAGGGGTGCCACATAATTTGGGGATATTAATTATTTTTCTAGTAATTTCAGGCACAGCTCTCCATACAACACAATAATCGGGGTGAATTGAGGTTTTTCAGGGTTGGGTCTTGTCGATCTTTATTCATTTCTGGGTTGGCTTTGAGTAGGCATAGTATCTAGTGGAAGTATAGTGAATGGTCTTTGGTTATTTGTGGCGTAGGCGGGGTAAGGAGGAGGTGCTTGATGACAAGGGCTTTGAGGGGAAAAATAGAAGTTTGGAGGTGGGCGATATTGAGGTCGTGATTGGGTTGGGTACAGATTAGAAGCGTAGCGGCTTTCAGTCCCCACCATGTGGGTCTCTGCCTCTCTTTTCTTTATAGGTACTGCCCTTTTCGAACTCTCGGTGCCTTCCATCCTTCTGCTATTGATGGCATTTTTTATAAGTTCCCCAGATATTACGATATCGGTAAAATCTTTTGCGGCGTTTCTTACTAACTTATCATAAAATGGCACTTTCAAAGTTCGCTCTCTCCTTTTTGCCTCCGCTTGAACAATCGGTTTGGCCCGATCATCCTCAGGGTCAAAACGTGAATTGATCGAGAAGTTCAGTAGCGTCGATGTATTAGCCTGACATTGAGGTCTGGTAATGACAGGTCCCCCGTGCGACTGCGTGTCTAGTTGAGTCGGGATATTCGTCGGGAATGAACAATTTCTTCGTCATCATCCGCACTGTCGCCCACTAGGCCACTTCTTTTTTTAAATTCTCCGGCTAGTAACTGGGTTAGCTGGCCTATAGTGTTCCTTTGGAATTGCGTTTGTTCATACATCTCTTGCTGAATTTTGGTCAATTACTCTTGCGTTTCTATTTTCATTTTCTTTATTCTTTTCAACCTTTGCTCCATGTTTTCTAGGTTAACTGAAATGACTTCACCTTATTAGGGTCTTTCCACCAATTTTAATGTGTGTGCTATGATGTAATGCAAATGCATAAAACGCAATGTAGGCGCATGACATGAATACAAAAAGAAAGAGAGGTGTTGATCATGAATTCGATTCCATTAGAAGAACTTTTCTAGAAGATACATTTCTTTACATAAAACGGATCGCATATACGGCCATGTCCTTATGTTCGAACGACTGTATTACAATCCAGTTTATCAAGTTACACATTTTTTATGACAAACTCTTCCATTTAGCAACTGAATATGAATCAACACTTCCCTTCTAAGATGATGCAATGCAATGCAATCAAGACAGAAGAAAACACGTTAGCACATGAGAGATAAACAATCACAAAAGAAAACAGGTTAGTGCAAGAGAAATAAATAAACACAGAACACCTATCCAGGTGACTGCTAGGGATTGGTACAATTCTACCTAGGGTAGGCTCCTAGGTCTCTATATGGGGTTCGGTTCTAAAGAAGGGTACCTGAACCAGCAGATTCCTCAATCATCACCCATTATAGGCTCATACGGACCGAGTTCAGTTCACGGGAATACATTTCCCTATGGCTGTACGGAGATGAAAATCTCACGAAGACATAGGTACAGATGTATTCCGAAAGTGATCCACTATCTTGCACGGAGGTAAAAACCTCACGAAAGAGTAGCTTCTCACTTCCACTTAAGGGTGTGACCCAACAGTCATGCAATATGGTTGCAGAAAAATCCTATGAGACTCAACATTATTGCAATCATCACCAACAAATGCATCAAAAGAAACATGATTTTTCAAAATAATTTTCCAAATTTTCGACAAAAGGACAAAGGATAATCAATTTTATGGCCTGACTTTCTTATTGTTCCCCAGTGGAGTCGCCAAGCTGTCGTAACCATTTTTTTGTAAAACGGGAATCGACTTTGGTTTTGAAAATGAAAATGAAATGGGAGTCGCTGCCGATCTTTATTAGGTGTGATCGGATCACTTTTGTTTTAATAAAACATTTTGATTTACTAAAACAATGTTTTTTTGGTCTGCAAAAATTTGAGAAAATAGGTTCGGGAGTCAGTTACGCACGAGGAAGGATTAGCACCTCGATACGCCCAAAATTGGTACCTAGTTGATTATCTAATGTCTTAATGTCGAAAGTTGAAAATTTTAAATGAATCTTAAACAAAAATCGATTTCTTTTGGAAACATTTGATTTTCTCGAATTGCATCAAGATTTCTTCGTTTCAAAGGAATAAAATATCACATCCAATATTTTAGGACACGATAATTTAAATCCTCGAATCCAAGATCATCTCATAATTTTTCGAATTGAATATCAAGATTTTCTCGTTCCGAAGGAATAAAAGATCACATCCAATACTTTAGGACACGATAATTTGAATCCTCGAATCCAAGATCATCTTATAATTTTTCGAATTGAATATCAAGATTTCCTCGTTCCGAAGGGCTAAAAGATCATGTCCAATACTTCAGGACACGATAATTTAAATCCTCGAATCCAAGATCATCTTATAATTTTTCAAATTGAATATTAAAATTTTCGTTCCGAAGGAATAAAAGGTCACATCCAATACTTTAGGACACGATAATTTAAATCCTCGAATCCAAGATGAACATTGCCTTATTTTGAAAGCTTTCATTTTTTAAAACGATAGCGGGTACAATATTCGAAAAACATATGTGATTTGTTTAGATTAAAAAACGACGATCTAAGTTTGAAGAAAACGTGTTAGGGTTTACTGCACAATGTGATGGCATAATATAGAAATAGCGACGATCATGGAATAATAATACATGAATAAAATACGAGTAAGCCCATCATAACACATATAATAGTAATGCTCACGTCACATACACTACTGAAATATTAACATCGGTGATCACACAAATAAATTAAACAAAATATATCAATCTTTTAAAAGTGTGAAACAAGTTGAACAAAACAAACATAAGACACAATATTTGAAATAATAATAACTTAGTCTAATAGATAATGTAAAAGATTTTAAAATCAATAATATATAAGATAATGATTTTTTTTAGGAACATGTAAAACATTTCAGAGTAATTAAACAAATGAAATTATTGGAAATAAATAATACAAAACAGTTTAATACATAATATATACACAATTTTAAAACAACTAGTGATCTAAAATAATTAATATATTCGAAGGATTTTAAAAAATGGATACTATGTAATACTATACAAAGTGTATAATGTGACAAATTTATAATGAGTATCTAAAACAGTTTGCTATCATAAGGTTATGGATCAAATTGAAAAAGGTAAAAAAATATAGGCCAAAACTAAATAGAATAAAGAAGGGACAAGGCCTTAAATCGAACCTGCGTAAGGGAGAAAGGACCGAACGCACAAATTTCCCTTTAGGGCATAAACGCGCAGGTCCTGGTCTGAGTTCGGGTCGGGTTTTCGGTTTGATACAAAATGGCATCGTTTTGCCTGGTTTAAATAGGTTAATAAAACCTAAAAAAAATGACATTCGGCCTCCTCTTCTCTTTTTGAAATCTGAATACCCTATCCCCCCCTTTTTACTCTCTCAGCTGCAAACCAAAGAGGCCACGGGTCCGGCCATTGTACCGCCGTGGTACTCGGTGATCAGGGACAAATCGAGCTTCTTTAAGCCTTCCTTTCAAAACTCGATTCAAAGGTCTCTACATCTTAAACCTTGAAGACCGTCTTTACCTCCGATTTCGGCGAAGGGAGACAGACCCGACGGTTCCTTTACGAAGGTAAGCTCCTATTTTTCATTCTACGTTAACGCGTCGAAATAGAAATGGCAAGGAAATGCTCGAAATAGATTCAAAAGATAAAGAAAAATGTAATCGAAGAAAACCTTTTCGTTTCTGATTTTTTTTATTATTGTTGGTGAATATTAAGAAAACAACATAAGAACAAAGAAAAACAAAAGTAACAGTATAGTGAAAAATGAACACGGAAGGGTTAAAATCAACCTTCTATTTTTTCTACTTTTTTTTTATTGATTGTGAAGTGTTCGTAAAGAAGGGAGCCGAGAGGACCCTCCAATACAAGGTTTTCCTCAGTTTTTATAACCGATTTACAGATTTTTGTTTTTATTGTGTTTTCTTCTTGGTTTTCTTGCTTGCGTGCTGTTGTTTTCTGCTATTTTTATCATTTTGCTCTTGTTCTTCGGTTGTTTGCAGGTAGTGCGTCGTCAGAGGGGTGCGAAAGTTGATTGAGGCATGGTGGGATGGTGGAGTCTGACGGCAGAGGCATGCGGTGCCAACATTGGGGCTAGGGTTTCTTTTTCTTTTCTGCTAAAAATTAGTTTTAGGTTTTGGGGTCATTTTGGGCCTACTTTAGTCATTGGGTTTAGGGTTTGGACTTTAATTTTGGGCTTGTAATTGGACATTCGGACTGTTATATTTTTATTGGGTGTTTAATGGGCCCGGGCAAAAATTGGTTATTACAGTATATTATTATATAGTTTAATTTTAAATCAATGTTTATGATATGTAATTTTGACGTGTGTGTGTAGGTCTCACTAATAAATACCCAAAATCATAAAACAATGACCTCTCCTTTTATGGTCAACAAGGGAAGACTTTATAAATACTAATTAAATGCATTACAATTATTTATCAAAGTGTTATCTTCAATTGTAAGTTAGTGTCAAGTTGACTTGTAATATTAACTTAATCAATAAAATTGCTAATATATATACAACTGATGGAGATAATAAATTTTGCATATTAAAATGAAAATGTATAAATTATAATAAAATAAAGTTTTAGTTGAGTTGTAAATCCAATATTTTATTTCAAATCCCATCATATTCATATTTTTATTAAATTTTTTGGCATAAAAATATTAAAATATCTTCAAATAATATAATCTATGTTAATTATGGAATTATATTTTCGTAATTTCTCGATTAATTTGGTGTTCGATTGGTCTCATGATATTAACTCAATCAATAATTAAATTTTGTTAAACAAAAGAGATTTCTATTTTCGAATTGAACTACTCATAAAGAGATTTCTTTTGGTTCATGTGTAATAAATATGTTTTTTTGGAAAATCTTAATATAAATTTTGATCATATTTATTTTTTTAAGATAATATCTAGAACTATCAATAACTCATTCTCAATCTATAAATAAGAGAATAATACGCTTTAGCATATTCAAACCCATGTTCTTCTATATTGACAATAATACTTATACCAATCGAATTAATATTTAATCGATAATAAATAAA